>CAOLHI010000671.1:0-555864 GCA_948474755.1 Ctenosaura bakeri | reverse complement strand
AATTTTCATTTCTTCTTTTTCATGTAAGGCTATCTCTAATTCAGTTGAGATTGCCTGTTTAGATTACATAAAACAATGACATATATACAAATAAAACAACTATTATTTCTAGTGGTAACCATGTAATTGGGTTTTATCAGTTCAGACTTTAGGTGGATGCTCACTCACTCAACCGAATTCTTTTTTACAGAAAAAAATTAAAAAATTAATCATAGATAAGCATTCAGTCATGTGAGCCCTCATTTACAACATGAAATGGTAAGTCCAGATAAGATTTACTACTTTAACCAATAATGGCATGAGTGTGGATTGCTCAGGCAGTCATCCAAAGAATTTAAAATTTCACAGATTTTTATAGCTGAGCATTTGTAGTAGCAAAAATAAGCCAGTCTAGCTGGTTAACAAGGCATAAAAACAAAGTCACTTGCAAATTATGTTCACATGTTAGACCACAGCTTTCATTTTGCTGAAAATATTCAATCCTGACAAGAATATATACAGTGATCATTCATTTGTTTGAAGCAGAGAAATAAAGAGCAGAAAAACATTTCATTATGTTCTTGGTGTAAAAATAAGAAGAAACTTGTAATTCAGGATAATAACACTTATGCAGCTCAAATCAACAGAAGCAGCAGCTGGAGACGTCCTGATCTCTTAAATCGCAGTTTGGACATCACAAGAAATTGTCATTGAACAAATCAGCAAGTCTTTTTCTCAAACTGGGTATACAAGAGAAAGAGGAAATGGAGGAGGAGTACCTTTACTCATTGTTATTCCAATAAAACTAGATTAGTTGGAGTGGTATATTAAGTTGAAACTACTTAATGTCTAAAGACAACAGGGACACAAGAAAGGCAATGGAATATTGGGGGAGATGGCTAACAGCAAGGATTTATGGCACTTTTATTAAGCACTGGAAGAGATAAGACCTACTGCTACTGCCAGAAAGAAAAAAGGCATGTGATCAGAGACCGCATATACATGATGACTTGAACAAGGTACCGGTACTTGCTTTATCAAAAGCAAAACCTTTCCATCTAAGTTACAAGTCATCTCAAGGCATTAGGAACCTTTCCCACCCAACAGAGTAGACAATTTATTAGTATAATACATAGAGAGATCCCCTATTTTATAGAATATAATTTATTTGATTTCTATCTAGACAAGAAAGCATTGCTTTTCTGTATAGCAAGATGCATTCCCAAACAGTCTTGCAACAGTCAACTTCAAGGGAAAGAAGTATAGTCCCATTGCTGATCTATGAACCAACACTGAGAGCAGTTTGTTTACCTATAACTGTGGGTCTTTGAGTCATCTGTGAACACACACATATGGGATTCTCTGTGCCTGCACAGACCATCTTTGGAAACTTCTAGAGCTAGATCTCTTTGGTTGAAGTCCTGCCCTCCCCCCATACTGCAAATGCTCAGTATCGTTCTGCTCAAGCCCCTTTAGTTCCAGGTCAGCCAGTGTGGGCGGCAACTAAGGAAGGTGAGCACAGTCAGAAAGGGAAGTAGATGGGTTATGTGAGTTCATAGATGACCAATCGAAGAACCACAGTAACAGCTAAGCAACCTGCCTTTTTTGTTTGTAGTCTCTGTGACACACATATAGGGAGACTGGCAAACTAAACATACCTGGATGAAAAATGACTAAGCTCTGACACATGAAGCACAAATACCCCAAAAGAAGTAGAGCCTCTAGCCCAAATATCAAATCTACAGTGCTTTACAAAGGTGACTGAGCCCAAATAGCTGCTTGACAGATAGTCTGAATACCAGAATACCAGCAAAGAATGAAGATGAAGTGGAGAGAATGAAGATGAACAGAGGAAGACTCTGGCTTCTTAGCAGAGTCCTGGTGGTGCAGTGGTTAAATGTTGATACTGCAGCCACAATGTTGTGAGTTTGATCCTGCAAGGCTCCAGGTTGACTCAGCCTTCCGTTCTTCCATAGTTTGGTAAAACGACTACCCAGCTTGTTGGGGGCAATTAGCTGAACACATTGTAAACCACTGAGGGAGTGCTTAGCACTCATAAGTGGTATACAAATGTAACTGCTATTGCTATGGTAGAAGCTACCCTTTTGGAAATGCACTGTGAAGAAGCATAGCAACCTTGCTTATGAGTCCTGTAGTAGACAAAGCGTCTAGGAGATTTCCTGATGTGCTTTTTATGATCAATATAGAAGATGAGGGCATGTCAGACATAAAGCATGTGCCAAGTTTTCTTGGTATCAGTTGATCGGGTTGGGAAGTTGGAAGTGAGAGTTGCTGAGACAAATGAAAAGATAAAACCATATTAGGGAGGAAAGTGACATATGGAAAGAGAACCACCTTGTCTTTGTGGAATTTGTGAAACAGCTAGTTCACTGGTACTTCTGGCAGAGATGATGGCCACAAGGAACACAGTCTTCTACTGGAGGTGGTATCAGTCACATGAGGCCAGCGGTTCAAAAAGAAATAAAATGAAAGGAATATTACCAAAGTGTAAAAACAGAAAAAACAATTATGAGCAAGAAAGACTGAAAGATGGAAATACAAATCCTAGATACTGATGATTGCAAACCAATCCTCAGGGTGAAGCTGAGGGAGGATGGCAAAGAACATTATCACTTGAACTTTTTGGTGGTGATGTAAGAGTTGTTGTCCTTGAGGTCCAGGATGGGGTGCAGTCTTCTGTCCTTCTTTGGGACCATAAAGTACCTTGAGAGGAAATATTAATGACAGTGGGATAGATGTACTATCTTGATGGCATCTTTGTGGAAAAGGGTATTGATTTCATAGGACAAAGCTTGGGACTGGTGCATAGCACAATAAACACCAGAAGGTGGGAGAGTATGGAACACAGAGGCATAGCCATTGGTGACTATGTCAAGGACCCACAAATCTGAGGTTACTGAATCCCAAGATGGAATGAACCAAGACGGATGCACACAGAAAGGAGAGTTGAAGTCAATGGAAAAATGGAAACAGTTGAAGATGATGCTTCAAGTCTGATTGCTTCTTTTTGTAAGAATGCTACTTGCCTGAAGATTGACTATGTTTAGAAGATCCTTGTGATGGCTACTTTGGAGGCAGAGAGGAGCACTGGGCAGAAGACGAGATGAATAGTAAGCGCATGATTGTACTGATGAGAACTTTCCTCAAGATCATACTTCTTGGCAGTATTTTGCATCTTTTGAGTATGCTCTAACTTGTCATCCATGGTGGCATGAAAAAGGCTCATTTCATCAAATGGAAGAGCTTCAATGATAGCTCTAGTTTTGATGGAGAGACCAGATGAATAAAGGCAGGCATGTCATTCCAACACAACAGCTCCAAGAAGTGACTTTGCTGCACAATCAGCAGTATGCTGAGTAAGTTGTTGAGCAGCAAACACGTAAGCCTCAAGATGGAAAGCAGAGGCAGCCTTCCTATCCTCCTCAGGAAGCTTGCCAAAATGTGGGGTGACTATCTACCATAGGTACTGTTTGTATTATCCTTTAAAGGCCTGATAGTTGGAAATTCAAAGAGAAAGCACCACTACTATAGGCTTTTCAAGCCATGGAGTCAAGCTTGTGGCCCTCATTCCTCTTTATTCCTGGAGTAGGATGCAGTTTCCCTGATGGTTTACTGATATCCATTTCCATGATGACTGAGTTAGGCAACAGATATTTGAAAAGTACAGCCCAGTTAGAATCCTGGACTTAATACAGGTTATTGATGCAGCAAGACATTGGCTGAATCCAAGACAGTGACTTTCAGGAACATTTAGCAACATTCAGTAATGCAGGCAAGAATGAAATAGCCTCCAGAGGATGAGCTTTAGAATCAATACCACAAAAGATGGGTTCTTGAGTTATGGTAGGTGGCTTTTGGATATCTAGTTTGAATGCTTTGGTCATCCTCAGTACCTGATCAACATACGAATGTACATCAGCCAGTAGAGATGGCAGATCCTTGTTACTGAGGTTCAGATATAGAGATTAATTTGGTGGATGAAAAGAGGATGGATTGACAGAAACAGAGCTTGGCGACTGAGTGGAGGAATGTCTGCCAGTCAAAGGAAGACACGCAGAAGAAAAGAACTGCTGCAAACTGTGCACCCCTGAACCTGTTGCCAATGGAGCAGTTTGTGGCTGCTAGGGAGAAGAGCCAGAGCTGTCACACCCTCAGACTTGACTACCCTGGTTGACCTAGAAGTAGCAACAGATCAGTTGGAAGAGATTGAGGTGGGTGCAAGAGATGTCAATGGTAGGGCCCTTGGGACCATCAGACCTCTGAATTCAACACCACAAGGGCCTCAGTGGTAGGGGATACAAATAGTACAGTCTGTACCAGACTCTATCATTGTATGGATGGTACCTTTCCCAGCCCAGCAGAAGGTGCGCTCAGTAATCCTCATAGCTCACCACCAGTGAAGGTGGGAAATGAAGACAATGAGAGGATGACAACACTCTTGCAGTCTGTGAGGCAATGTGGATCTGTGCAAACCAATGGAAAGGCAGCTTGAAGTGCTATATCAGCTTCTCAACAAGGAGCAAATGGAAGACTGATCAAGCACTTCCTCCTCAGAGTGTGACTCCAGACACTGGACATCTGTCTGGTTCATTCTGTTAGAACAATCTCTTCTTCCAAACACTCTAGAATTGAAGTGAGATGCAGGCACTGATGAGGCTGAACACACATTGTCAGGACTGAGCGTAACTGGAAAAAACAGAACAGGTGTCATTAGCACATCCAACCTCTTTGGATAAACTGAATGTATTTTCTACAGCTTGGATTTCTTTGGTTGAGACAAGGGATCCTCAAAAGAAATGTCAGCAGATTAGACTACTTCTTGTAAGATGAAAAATCATCTGAAAGCTTCTTCCTCGTCTTAGATACTTCAGATGGAGCCTGCTTGGATTCATGTGGTGCTGAAGGCTTCATGTGGGAGCTGGTTGAATCCAAAGTTGATGGTACTGAAGTGCACAAGACAAGGCCTACAGACGCTGTGAAAATAGGCCTCTTTTGGGCAGAAAGGGCAGCAGTATCAATAGCTGATTCTCAAAAAAGGGCTTGGAAGTGTGAAACCCTGTTCTAACATCCTGGTGGGATAAGGCTTTACAGTGGGAGCACATATGTACAATGAGGGCCTCCCCCAAGCAAAGGAGGCACTTTGAATGGCTTTCTGTCTGGGAGATCTTCTTACTGCAGAAGACATACCTCTTTAAGAGCACTGGTGATGCCATAAACCAGAAGACAAATTGAGAAAAGATGCTGAAGAGTAGCTAACATAGTGAAATTCCCTACAATGCAGTTATAATGACAGGCAAAAGAGAACTGAGTAGGTGTGAGTGGGAATCACACTGAGCATGTCCGGTACAGTACAGAGGGATGGCAGGTCTTCAGCTGAAGAAATCTAGTTCTACATGTTTCTATTCTCTGCGTAGGTGTAACCACACCCAACACCCCCTACATTGAAGGGTAAGCTATTCTTCATAAATTAGATATATTTATGGCCAAAAGCATGTTTGGAGAAACAATAAGAACAGGTTGCTTACCTGTAACTGTAGTTCTTCGAGTGGTCATCTGTGCCTCATACAATAGGAGCTTTCGCGCCTGCGCGGTAGCGTTCGGAAGATTCTAGAGCTCGCTGGCTTGGCGGAGGGAGCCCCTCCCCCGGTCGTACTGCGCATGCTCCTCCCGCCGAGCCGCGGTCTCTCCTCAGTTCTGGTCCGCCGAAGAACATGGGACCTGAAAAGAGGGGAAGGCAGGGCGGGTGTGTGTATGAGGCACAGATGACCACTCGAAGAACTACAGTTACAGGTAAGCAACCTGTTCTTCTTCTTCGTGGTCTCTGTGCCTCATACAATAGGAGACTGTATAGCTCACCTGTAGGATGGTGGGTCAGGTCCCAGACCCTAGAGGACAGAGGCCAGCACCGCACGACCAAACCGGGCATATTGCCTGGAACGGCAGTCGAGCCTGTAATGGCGGATGAAGGTCGACGGTTGAGCCCAGGTCGCCACACGACACAGTTCCGGCAGGTCGACCCCTCGCAGGAGGGCCGCGGACGTGGCCACGGCTCTGGTGGAGTGGGCCCGAAGCAGGCCCGGCGGAGGCTTCTTGGCCAGTTGGTATGCCAAGTGGATAGCCTGCGCGACCCACTTGGAGAGTCGCTGGGATGATACCTTGTGGCCTCTTTTCCGCCTGCCGTAGCAGACGAAGAGGTGTGGAGTCTGTCGGTAGGACGCCGTCCTATCCGTGTAAAAGGCGAGGGCCCGACGGACGTCCAGGGAGTACAGGGCCCGCTCCAGGGGCGAGGTCGGCTCGGGGTAGAAGGCCGGGAGCACGATGTCCTGGTTGAGGTGGAAGGTGGACACCACCTTCGGCAGGAACGAGACGTCAGGCCGGAGGATAACCTTGTCGCGGTGGAAGACCAGGAAGGGGTCGTCGGAGCGTAGCGCCGCCAGTTCCCCGGCTCGCCTGGCCGAGGTGATCGCCACCAGGAACGCCGTCTTCATCGCCAGGAGCCTGTCGTCCGCTGTCGCCATCGGCTCGAAGGGCGGCCTCGTGAGCTGCGATAGCACCAGCGATAGCGACCACGACGGTAGCGGGGCGATACCGGCGGGTAGAGATGTTGCAGGCCCTTCAGGAATCGCTTGACGGTATCATCCCGGAAGAGGGCCGCCGAGGGCGATCCCGGCGGTTGGTACGCCACGATCGCGGCGAGGTAGACCTTGATCGATGTGAAGGCAAGGCCTTGCTGTCGCAGGTGGAGGAGGAAGTGGAGGACGGTCCGGAGGCCGGCCGGGGACGTCGGTTCCCGTCGCTCCTCTGCGAAGGCGACAAACCGCTGCCATTTATAGTGGTAGTTCCTCCGTGTCGATTCCTTCCTCGCCGCGGTCAAGACGGTACCGATGGCCGGGTCGTCTACGGCGATATCCTCCAGGCATGGAGGGCCAATACCGGGAGGTCCGGGTGCAGCACCTGGCCGTTGGAGTGGGAGAGCAGGTCCGGCGCTAGCGGGAACTTGAGGATCCTCCCCCGCGAGGCCTCGATCAGAGGGCCGAACCAGTGTTGCCTCGGCCAGTACGGTGCCACCAGAATCGCGTCGGCTCCGTCCGAGATGATCTTCGAGACGACGCGACCGAGGAGCGGGAACGGCGGGAAGGCGTACAGGAGCTCCTTGTCCCACGGGATCTGGAACGCATCGCCGATGGAGCGGGGATCGTGACCCGCCCTGGAGCAAAAGCGTCGGCATTTCGCGTTCTGGCTGGTCGCGAAGAGGTCGACCGTCGGCTCGCCCCACCGGTGTCGGAGCATCCGGAAGGCGTCGTCGGCCAGGGACCACTCGTGGTAGGAGGAGGTGTCCCTGCTGAGAGCATCCGCCATGGTGTTCTCCTGCCCCGCCAGGTGAACCGCCAGCGGGTGGATCCTCAGGGAGACGCACCAGTTCCAGAGGGCGAGCGCGATGGTCAGGAGAGTGGTGGAGTGGGTCCCCCCTTGCCTGTTCACATAACACATGGCAGTCGTGTTGTCGGTGAGGATCAACACGGCGCGGCCCGCCACCAAGTGCCGGAACGCCATCAGGGCTTTGTGGATGGCGAGGAGCTCCAGAGCGTTGATGTGGAGGGACGTCTCGTCGTCCATCCAGGCGCCCTTGACCCGGAGGTCCCCGGCGTGGGCCCCCCAGCCCAGCAGGGACGCATCCGTCGTTATCGTGACCGAGGGCCTGGGCTGGCGGAACGGCATTCCCGACATCAGGTTCCGGTGGGACTGCCACCACAGGAGAGTCTGCCGGATCTCGGGGGAATACGGTAGCGGCGGGACTGCTCGTCCCGGAGCGGGTCGAAGACCCTGACGAACCAGTGCTGCAGGGGTCGCGCTCGTAGCCTGGAGAGGTAGGTGACGGCCGTGGTCGCCGCCATGTAGCCGAGCAGCTGCTGTAGCGTCCTGGCCGACACCGTCGGGGCCTGGGCGGCCGCCCGCGCCGCGCGCGTGAGCGTCCGAGCCCTCTCCGTCGGTAAGTAGGCCCTTCCCGCCACGGTATCGAGGGTCGCCCCGATGAAGTCGAGGAGGCGGGTGGGTTCGAGGTGGGATTTCTTGGGGTTTACCTTGAGCCCGAGCCGGGTAAGCCACGTCAGGGTAAGGTGAATGTCTTTGTAAAGTTTGTCTTTGCAGGACGCCACCAATAGCCAGTCGTCGAGATAGGGGTAGATCGAGACGCCTCTCGTCCGCAGGAAGGAGACGACGGGAGCCATGCACTTCGTGAACACGCGGGGTGCAGTGGAGAGTCCGAAGGGCAGAACCCGGTACTGGTAGCTGGTACTGTCGATCGCGAAGCGCAGGTACCGTCTGTGCTGGGGGCGGATCGAGATGTGGAAGTAGGCGTCCTTGAGGTCATGGATGCCAGCCAGTCCCCTCGGCGTAGGAATGGGAGGATCGACGGTAGCGTGACCATCTTGAACCTCTTGGGAGGGATGTACTCGTTCACTCCCCGCAGGTCCAGGATGGGGCGTAGGGACCCGTCCGCCTTCGGTACGGCGAAGTACCTCGAGTAGAAGCCAGTGGTCCTGGCCGAAGGCGGAAGCCTCTCGATCGCTCCTTTGTCGAGCAGGGACTGGATTTCCTCCAGCAGAGCCGGGCTGGCCGGGGTGGAGTAGTAGACGCCCCGTGGTGGAATATCCCAGAACTCGATGGCGTACCCCAGGCGGACAATGGTAAGTACCCAGGAGTCCGTGGTGATCTCGCGCCATCGGTCGAGGTGTCTGGCCAGGTACGGGTGATGGATGAGGTCTGCTGGAGGGGCGAAGGACGGCATCGGTGGTGTCCTGCGGGAGGCATCAAAGCGTGCCCTCCCCCCGGAAGACGACGACTTCTTCGACGGCGGAGACTGTCGTCGGAAGGGCCTCCTCTGGGCGGGCGCCGCGGGCGGTCTCGAGGCGGTCGAGCGCGGGGACCGGGACTGGTAGGCCGAGGACGAGGAGGACCTCCGCCAGGACGATCTGAACTGGGAGGACCGGCGAGCCTGGGGGGGCTGGTTGATCCCCATCTTCCTCGCCGTCAGCCGGGCCTTCACGAGGTGGTCCATGGCCTCGTCCGTGGACGTGTGAAAGAGCCCCTGCCCGTCGAAGGGGAGGTCCTCTATTCTCCGGCGACTGTCCTCCTGGAGTCCGGAGGAGCGGAGCCACGCGTGGCGTCGGAGGGCCACGGCGCCGACCATCACCCTCGAGGTAGCCTCCACGGCGTGCCTCGAGGTGGCGAGCTGTTGGGTAGCCACCGCCACGGCCTCTCCGAAAATCTGCGTGGCAGACGCGCGGGACTCTTCCGGGAGGTCAGCCAGGAGGGGGCCCAGGCGGTCAAAGAGGTTTCGATGATAGGCCGCCAGGCAGGCCATGGTGTTGGCGGTCCTGGACACCAAGGACGCCGCCGAATAGAACCTCCTCCCGAAGCCGTCGAGTTTCCGGCCTTCTTGGGCGGGCGGGGTGGTGTGTGCCCGGTTGCCACCTCGCGTCTGCGACAACTCCACCACCACGGAGTTCGGGACGGGGTGGTTGAACAGGAACTCCGCTCCTTCCCTCTGAGTCCTGTAGAGGTGCTCGAGCCTATGCGGGATAGGCTGTGCGGACGCCGGCTTCGCCCAAGGCTGTTTCAACGCGTCCGCCAGGGTCGGGAGGAACGGGAGCGGCGCGGTCGATGGAGGCCGGGTCTCGAGGTATTGGAAGACCGGGTCCTGCGCCTGCGGGGCGGGCTCCGTCACCTTGAGGCCGAGCGCCGTCGCCATCCGGAGGAGGATTGCGGAAAACTGGCGCACGTCCTCCGGCGCCGATTCCGGGAGCGGGTCTCCGAAGTCCAGCGGCGGTGACTCGTGGGAGGACGGCGTGGATTCCGCGGAGTCCGAGTCCGACTCGTAGGACTCGTCGGACGGGGATGGCGAGCGCGCGGTCTTCTCCCCTTCTCTAGGCCGCTGCTGTGCCGGCTGCGTCGGCAGAGCGGCCGGCGGTACCGTCGGGGCCTGCACGGTCTCCGGGGGCGGTACCGATGGTCTCGGGTGCGACGCCGCCTGCGTCGTCGACGTGGCCGAGGTTCCCGCTTGGGCCGGGGTGGCCTGGGGGGTCGGCCTGGTCGCCGTGGCCGTTGTCCGTGGCGGCGGGGAGACCGGTCTGTGGCGGGGCGACGGCTCCCGGGGAGCGTGGAGCTCGGGGACCCACGCCTCGGCGATCGCCCGTGGCGGGAGTAGTGGCGCTCCCGATGCGGCGAGCGGGAGCGGGGCCGCGGGGACCAGTATCTAGGGTCCGGATGGTAGCGGTCCCGGTAGGAGGGCGAGTAAGAATAGTAGGAGCCCGGGGGCTCGTGCCATCCTTGCTCCAGCGCATATCTCCCCAAGTAGCCGGGGGAATGAGCGCTCTCGCCCGCGCGCACGCTCTCCAGGCGCATCTCCCGATACCGCGGGGATGGAGGCCTGGCCCAGTGGCCCGGAGATCGGGATTCGCCACGCCGGGGGGAGGAACGTCTCCGGCCCGGGGTGTCCACGTGGCGCTCCGGAGATGGACGGCAACTCGGCGGCACAGTCTCCACGACTAGCTTCGGAGGCTGGGCGGCCTCGACGGGTTGGTCGTCGTCCGATAGCTCCAGGATCTCCTGGGCCTGCGGCGTTTCCTCCTCCGGGACGTCGGAGAGGGCCGACTCTGCCGTGAACTGGGTAGGCGGCGGGGTCGGTGGCCTGGCGGTCTCCGGAGGGTGCCGCTTCTCCTTCCTCTTCCTCTTCTTTTCCCTGGCTACCTCCTCGGTAGCAGGGCGCTTCTTCTGCGCAGAAGTCAGCGGTTTCGAAGAGGAGGCCGCGGGGTCGTCTCGGGGCCGACTCGCCGAGATCTTCGGGATCCTCGGTAGCTTCATCACCGGTACCGGGGGCTTCGATACCGACGGTACCGAGGTCCCGGCGGCCGTTGGAGAGGAGGAGGAGGGTGGAGAAGTCCTTTTTCCATCGGAGCGGGGACGGTCTTTGGGCGCGGAGAGACTGCTCCCAACAAAAAGACTTCAACCTCGCCGCCCGGTTACGGAGTGTCTGGTGGGTGAACTCCCTACACGCGGGGCAAGTTTGGACGTTATGCCCCTCACCCAAGCAAAAAAGACACTTCGAGTGTCGGTCCGAAAGGGCGACCTTCCTTCCGCAGGAGGCGCAGGACTTGAACAAAGCCGACATAAACCGCGGGGCAAGGGCGAGGAGAGGGGGAGAGTCCGAAGACGCCGCGCCGAGTCGAAGACCCAGCCGAGGAAAAAGCCAAAAACAGCCCAAAAGTCCAAAAAAAAAAACCGTGCAAAACGTACCGAAAACCGAAGGAAGTCAAGAAACAGTCCGAGGTCAATTCCGAATCCAAATCCAACAACTACGCAGCAAGAAATGCAAGCCAACGAGAAGAACCTTCTGTACGCTGAGGCGGACAAGAAAGAACTGAGGAGAGACCGCGGCTCGGCGGGAGGAGCATGCGCAGTACGACCGGGGGAGGGGCTCCCTCCGCCAAGCCAGCGAGCTCTAGAATCTTCCGAACGCTACCGCGCAGGCGCGAAAGCTCCTATTGTATGAGGCACAGAGACCACGAAGAAGAACTGTATGCACATAGCCAGGTCAGGGCAAGCTCAGCATGGACAGGTCATAAATTCAGAGAGGATTAGATAGGAAAGCCCAGCTCTGGTGGGCTTGGGATGATCCTTTCAGAATGCTGTAATGTACAAGTACTCCCAGAAACAATCAAAGATAAAACTGCCCAGGTAAAGCAGCCAATTCCCCCTGCTGTGAACTTACACTATAGAGACCTTTCCTATTCACTTTACCCAACCAAGATACTAAGAGATCGTCATGACTTTCAACAATGCTTTGTCACCTAAAGTGAAGACAATCCGCTCATTCCAGACCCATTTTTTTTTATTTGCCAGAAAGCAATTAATACACACCCCTTCAAGGTAGGAAATAGGGTATAAAAAACCCAGCTCCAGCCCAGATGATCTGTAGTATGTAGTACATTGGGTATTACACTGCACCCCAGGTCTTCCGTTCCTCCATGCTACTGCAACCCTGCTTCAATCTTCTGTTTCAGGACTGGCAAATATCACCCCTTCCACCCAAAATCTCTCTCAATCCAACCCTTCTCACACTTTCCTTCAATGGCCTTGCATGGTTCTTGAGATTGCTTGGTTTCTTGTGTATGTCTACTAATTTCCAATAAAATACTCTTTTAACTGGAGTCCTCTCTACAGTTAGTACTGGTATACACAAGTGAAAAGATCCAGCTATTACTCTCCTCTTGCAGGCTTCCTTTGAGTGAATAATTCCTCAAATCCTAAGGAGATGCTGGCATACTGCAAGGAATCCCATATTTGTGAGTCACAGAGACCATGAAGAAGAATTTAATTTAGAGGTCAAGTCTGAAATATGAACTAATAATACTTCCTAGTAGAAGATTCTTTTGTTTGTACTCAGATTATAGATTTGCAACTCAGAGCAGTAAGGGATAGGAACAAGATAATATCCAGATATCTATATACAAAAATTACGCATGTTTCAGGCATGATCATCTTTAATTTCATTCAGATAACTAATGCTTATTCAGTTTTGACACAAAAATAAGTAGTAATTCAAAAATTTCAAGTTATAAATATTTTGGATGTCTCAGTTTGTGCAAAACTCATTTAAGGTAGTTATGACAGACATTATTACAAATGATTGTTGTACCTGGTTTTCTCTGGCCATTGTGGCTAGATCATCTTGCAATCTTCTGTTTTCCTTGAGTGCCATTTCTTTTACTGTGCCAATTTCTCCAAGCTCAGAGTGTACACCATCAAGCTGGCGACGGAGACTAGCTAGTTCACGGTCTTTACTACTTAAGGCATCCTTTAATTGGCTAGCAAATGGGGGAAAACCTTAAACAAAATGTATCTTTTTGCATTATAGTATACAATGTCTATAGAATAACCATAATCTAGTACTGAAGACCCATCAACTTGAGCACATTTAGCTTTACAATGAAAAGGGCCTGCTGTATAAATAATATTATCAGTGGACTTTAAATTATATCTGTTCTGTTCCCCCTCTTTCTTGAGTAGCAACTTAACACTGAAAAACCTGTGGGATGATGGCAACACTGATTGCATCAGGACTTAATCCTAAACCATAGCATGTTTTAACCATGGTTTATTGCACAAGGCAAGATCAGGCTCCAAGACACTAAATTGCAGATTGCTTTGCTTAAATTTGGTTTATCTTTCCTTCATCTCCCCTGTGAATACTTAATGGCTATACTGAAGCCCTCTGTGGTGTGTAAGATCTTGACACAGCATACACCAGCAATTCTCTTACTGTTGTCTAGTTGCAGAACAGAGGCAGCTTAAAAAAAAATTAAACTCTCTCCCTTGGAGATTTTTTGGCACATTCCAGAGAAACCACAATTCCTAAAGCATACCTTTTCCTCCTGATTCCTAGCCTTCTTTGGTAATGGTTTTGTCTAACTATCTCCATAAAGCATCTATCCCACTACACAGTCTTTCACTAAAGATACCAAATGACTTCACGAGCTTGGCAACAAAGTGCTAGGTGGGGCAAAAAGCCTGGTGCCAGAAGCAAGGTATTAGGGAGAAAGCTATGAAAGCATTTTAGATGCATGAACAGTTTTGTTCATCAGCTGATCTTCCAACGTGCCTTAGCAGGCAAGTAGCCAATGAAATGGAGCAATGCAATAAACTAGAATTAAAGTAAGATCCTAAGTTTGATAATTCACACATCAAATGTAAATGATAGCTTACAAGTTTTTGGTTCTAAACAAACTAAGGTTATTGGGCCTAGTCTGGATCAGATATATAAAGATGCTAGTTAAACTAAAAAACAACAACAACATGATTTAAGTGTTCTGTCTAAATGCAAGAACTAGCAACATTCACCAAAGCAATAACTCATGACATAAAGATAACCCAGGAATCCTGTCATTAAATCATACACTGCTATTTGGTCCTCATTTTGTGCAACCTGATTTAAAATGAGGTCAAGATAATTTAAGATTTAAAAAAGAGATGATAGTTTATTGTACCCAAAGAAGCCAGGACTTGTAAACTACTAACAAACCTCGTGTATCATCTGATTTCAACTGGGCACAATAAATTATAATGTTGGCTTATGATGTTACACTAAACTATCTTTGTCTAGTTTATTTACCTTATCGTGCAAAAGGAGCCAATGGTCTTTTAAAGCATTCCATTTGTCCAATATAATGATTTAGCATGGTTTAAGTCAGGGTTATTATCTTATCTTTAAATACAAATAAGGCATTGTATTGGTGAAGTTGTTGATAGGTCATATCAGAAAACACGAGTATGAAGTCATCACTCATGAGCCAATAACCCAACGCTTCTCAATCTTTGGTCTTCCAGATGTTTTGGATGTCAACAGAAGTCTCAGCCAGAATAACCAGTGCTCAGGAATTCTGGGAATTGAAGCCCCAAACACTGGATAAACATTGAGAACCACTGCTATAATGTGAATAGTTATTTCATTATTAATTTCAACAGCTTCCAGGCATTTCTTGGGAATAACTGGCTTTATTCTAGGCTTGACACTGATGGACAATTTAACGTACGGTATGGATCTCAACTGCAATGCCAATCAGAAGTAACGTCAGGACATGCCTTTAGGGAATATTCCAGAATTAAGGTTCATATGAGAATTTCTCTTTAATACGGCCATTTTAGTGCACGAATAATGCATTGTAGAATGTAGAAGTCCAACAATTGTTTAATAAGTTTAGTTAGCAATAATATAATTAACAGAAAATCTAGTCCAACTGTAAAGTGTACTTTCAGGAAGGCTGGACAGCAGATTAACATTACAATGTTATGTACTCAACATCCACAGTAACTCTGCATAGAACTGCAGCCTATATTGTTTTGTTTGATATTGCTTTTTAATATTACAGTACATTTTCCTAAATCAATGCATTTCTCTAACATGACAACACTGCTAGATAACTTGGTGGTCTTGTTTACAAAGATAACCATATCTTTGTTTAGTTTCTATTTTATTTTACTTTTTTCCTTCAGGTATATTTATGAACATTTTGTGTGTTTGTCAGGTCAATCACTTAACAGTAAAAAGCTTTTCAGATTTTTTGTTTGCACATTTTTCTTTAAAAAAAATTGAGATAGTGATATAAATGCAATATTGCAGCATCAAGTTAATTGTTAATTTTTGTTCCAAGTCATGCAGTCCCAAGAGTTTGACTACACTTATAATTGCTATGCTTTCAGTATGCATTATCACCTCCAAACATAGCTTAGTAAATTGTTCACCAATGTCAATGCATTTTTCTACTCCGTCATTTCCAGTTTTCAGACAACCCCACCTAGAAGCCATACAATCAAACTTGATTTTATCTGGCCTTTTCATAAACAGGCCAGAAACATTCCTTTTCTGACAATTATTCAGAACAAAGAAAGAAACAGTCTGTAAGAAATATAAAATTATCTGCCATTCAGTAGAAATGTATAGCACAATTTAAACTATTTTCATTCAGAAGTCAACTGAAGTACAAGTGGACTTGACAACACCAGTTAACAAACTCAGATTTTCAAATTTCAGTAAAACCTCCATGTAAGTGCATATGGGATTGCAGCAATGACATATATTAGTAAGTACCCAATTGTATAAATATAATTGTTTGAATTAGTTTTTTTCTAAACTGCCAGATTTCATTTTTTCCCCTTAGAATAAATTTTAACTCCCATTCATATACACAAGGCAGTAACAAAGAGAATTCTCTTATCAAAACCACCTTAGCCACTGTAAGCCAAATTTAAGACGGCAAAAAGTAACAATTTTTGCTCTGTTACTTACTCTAAGGATGATTCCAACTGAGTGAGAGTTTGTCGCAAATTGAGGATAGTTTTCTCCTATAGAAAGAGAGATGATTGTGTAAGTTGATTTTTTTCTGCTGTAATTCAAAAGATACAGATAGCATTAACGAACTAAATGGGTAGTACTGCTAGGCCTCTGTGAAATGACCAAGTAAAGAGGGTCCAAGGCCTCTGTGACAAGCATATACTCATAATAGAAGACTCTAGCAGCCATTTACTAGCAATATCTGGTGGTTCAAGATTTTAGAAACAGTGAAAGGTTTACCAATGGCCACTGATAGTCTTGTTATTATATTTGCCCTACTCATGTATTCTGTTTTCCATTTTTCTTTTGGGTATTGCTATTGCTGCACAGATGGCATGTGATAATTTCATTAGTGTATTTTTTTTCTAGTTATACATTCCCAATCTGTTATAGGTATGTGGTCTCTGGCATACCCCTACTCTCTTCATGTACATTTCCTAAGGGAAAATGTGACCATATGTTGTCAGCCTACATTCACACTTGTCAGCAGTAATAGCAAGGAACTGTTCAGATAATAAAGAATAAAGAGATGGGTCAGCAGACACAGAAAAAATAATGCTCCCTCTTTTTCTTCACAGCTATTGCAATACACTTTGCTTTTCCTCTACTCTTACTTGCTTGAAACATTTGTGATAGAAAAAGGAAACATCACTCTTGGAAAACAGCATAAAAGCATGTGGACCACACATGTAAGCTTCTTTCCTCTTCTAAAACTTGCCAGCAGCCAGATGGCTGAGAAAGAACAGAAAGAGATAGAGGGAAGCAATAGCTGAAGGGGTCATGGCATCATCATAACCATCATCACTATTTATTATCACAGTTTCTTACATATCTGTAGCTTAGATCAACCTATGATAGATCCACTCCTCTTTATGAATTTGCTGTAACCTGTTCTAGAATGAAATTGGTTTTGTTTTATTTTCTATCCATTTACTAATCCTTTAATATACTATTTGTGTCTTCATATATTTTCATGAAGTAATTAATTGATTCGCTTGAATTCATACTCCAATTTATTTATTTATTTAAAATTAACATGCATTGCTCTGCACTTAGCAAGCAAGGGCCTGGATCCAAATACATGCGAGAAGGATCTTGTTATTATAATAGCATTTTTATAACTCTTCCGTCATCTGTAGCTACAAGCCCCCAAAAGTTGGCTCTTGAAGTTCAGCCCCCCTCCCCAGAATGAGAAAACCTACAACAAAGAGAAATACACAATACTGTGGAGGGGCAGTTTGCATGAACAACAGTACCTGTCATGGATCAAGTTCCTTTGGACCCAAGCCCCAGCATTCTTCTGCAATTTCGTTTTCTGTTGTTTTTTTTCCCAGTAGAATTCCCTTCTCAAATTATTTTCAAAATATCCACCCAAAAGAACTGCTTGACCATGATAAAGGACAGAACTAGAATATTTTTGTTAAAAAATGCTTCAGATGATCTATTTTATTATTTGTATACATACCTTGTTTGCTAAATTGTCATCTAGATATGCAATTTTTTCTGTCTTTTCATCTATGCTTTCCTGTAGGCTGTCCTTTTCCTTATCCAATAAATTAATAGTACTTCTGAGCACACGGATGTTCTCATCTTGTGTAGAGTTCTTATTACTGAGCTTATCTGAAAACAACAGTGTTTAACATACTTTGACTCACTTATTACATACATATAGAGCTCTGTGGACAAAACTGTATGGCACATCTGTGCATTCTGTAGCTCACTGATTGGACCAAATAGACTTCTGGATGGCAAATAATATTACTTCTGGGCTACTCTGAATGGTAGAAATGCTAGACCATCCCCCCTGGCGTTGCAGTAAAGATTTTTAAAATCTAGTCTCTTGCTATTTGATGAGCAGGAATAGCTAACATTCTGATAGAGAGTGCCCTTAGAAATACCTACCAAAGGTGAGATGCTCTTCATTGTTTTCCAGTGACCCCCACACACTATGTTGAGGAGCATGAAATAGATGTATATGAATGAATTTTAAAAAAAGAGGAAGTCTGTTTTTACTTGCTCACACAGTTCTTTGGTTCTACTCTCAAGATGCTTCTCAGCTGGTGTGGAAGATCTCACAGATATGTCTCACACCTCTCTACTTCTGTCATCCCTCTTTTTAAGGTGGGAAATGCTTCAGAAGGATGAGGGATGCAAAAATACACGAGAGAGAAAATCCACCCTCACATTCGTAACTCTTTTCTCCCTACTCTAATCCCTATGAGCACTTCTACAAGATTAGAAAGGAAGCAAGGGGCTGGAAGCTGATGATAACACTCACTTTTGAGCTACCAGTTTTTTGGGTTTTAATATAAGGAAACTGATTGCCAAACATTCTTAGGCTACCAATTACTGGTCTTTGGTATACAATCCTCCTTCTAAATTTGCAAGTTTGACCTTTGCAAATATGATTATTTGCCAGGCGTGCACATCTCTCCCCCACCATTCTCCTCCTCCCATTCCCTTGTTTTGCCAGGCATAGAGAAGGCAAGTGTACCCAAGTAAAAGGCAAGCGAATGGGGGAGAGGGCACATGCATGCCTTCTCCCCTCTGGAACTCTCCTCCCATTCCCTTGCCTTTGATCCTGGTACTGAGAATGCACACTGAGGCAGTAGGAGGAAGTATGTGCACACCTTCCTTCTCCCCTCCAGAGCTCCCCCTGCCATTCCTGGCCTGGTGCAGAGAAAGAGGGCTTGTGCCCCAGGGCAAAAGGCAAGTGAATGAGAGGGGGGAACCCCAGAAAGGAATGGGAGGGGGCTTGTGGTTTTCCACTTTCACAAGAGTTCTGTGCCTTGAACCTTTATGAAAATGGAGGGCCACCGTAATTAGGAAGGAGGAAAGCAGGTGATCCTGAACTCTTTTTGCAAGCGCTGCACTAGTTGTTTCTTATAGCTCTATAGCTGACTGTTCAACATAAAATTCTTTTCAATGATATGAAACAGCATTCACCTATTTTGTCTTCTAGTGCTGCAATTTCTTCTTGAGCTGAATGAAGTTCATCTTCCTTAAGAGACAGTTGATGTTGTGCCTCATCCAGGCATTTTTGTATCTGTTCATTTAATAGCCTGCAGAATAAATATCCATTTTGGAATGTGGGTGGAAAAAAGGCAAAACACAAATTTTTAAACGGAGTCAACTTAGAATACAATAAACACAAGTATGCAAATATAAGGAAAGCAAAAGGCATCATTTTTCCCATTTTACATTCAAAGGATATTAGTTACTAAACTAGTAAAGCAATGCATTCATAGAAAGAATAATTTGTATCTATACTCTTTAAAGCTAGCTCATTGTAGTTGGATGACTTTCAAAGGCAAGAATCATATTTCACAGATTCAGAGAATCAGAGCTGGAAGAGTCCACAAGGGCCATCATGTCCAATCCCCTCCGCCATGTGGGAATACACAATCAAAGCACTGCTGGCAGATTCCCATCCAGCCTCTGTTTAAAAACCTCCAAAGGGGATGCCTCCACACTCTGAGGCAGCCCATTCCAGGTCTGATGTTTAGTTTTCTTGCTAAATTGCTAGGCTTTCCTGTTAAATTCCATGGTAGAAAAGAATAGGACAGAATGTCAACTAGAAATGCATACTGATACTGGACACTATACCCTTAAAGAATCACAATCTTATCCCTATTGATAAGGGGCTTAATCTACAGCTTAATTAAACTCAGGGCATTGCCAGAAACCAGTTATTAGTTAAAAAAAATGGGCTGAGCCCTAGAATGAGTAAAGGAACGGCAAACCCTGTCTATACCAATACCAATCAGTAGTTCATGCTATTTGGACTGAGAAGCACAATTCACAATACAGTCATCAGGCAGACATGGATCAGTACCTTTCCTTAAGAATGTCATGCAAATTGCAAAAATTTCATGTAAACGCCATGAATTACAAAGGTGAATACAATACTAAGGAAACCAGCAAAGTGGAGTGATTTTAGCTTTGGACTAGGACTCTTGAAGACCAGGGTTCAAATCCCTGCTTGGTCATGCAAAAATACTAGTGACCTTTCATAAGCCACATTCTCCCAGCCTCAGAGGAAGCAATGGAAAATCCATATGGGCAAATCCTGCCAAGGAAGCTTTGTGACAAGTTCACTGGAGTATCACCATTAATCACAAATGACCTGAAGGCACACAACAATATATACTCCTAAAATAAAAAATACACAGCTGAACTTACTGAAGTGAGTTTAACTCTGCCTTAAACTGTGAAGTATCTTCAGATGATTGAGAAAGTTGATGTGACTTAACATTTAATTCATCTTCTAAGCAGACTACTTTGTCTTTCAATAATGAAATTGTTGTTACTTGTTCAAGTTGTTCTGTTTCCAACTACAGCATAAACAAGAAATGAGTATTATTTTCTGAATCTGGTAAGTGTGGCATTTTTCTAGAGAAAGTTTTAATTTTTTAATATTTTTAAAAATAAAAATACATCTAATTTTAAAAAACCACACCAGAATCAGTAAAAAAGCCTAGAAAAGTAAGGATGCAATTTTAGAGTTCTTGCTTAATTAACTGCAATAGAATTTATAATGCAGTGTTAAGGCCCACCAAGATACCACTGAAGCCCAGAATATTCCAACTGCCATCAAGAATATGAAAAGGAATTACTGCTAGTACATAATGCCTATTACAATTTCAATTACCCAAATAATCATGATAAAGTGGATAAATATTCCAGTTCCAATCCCAATCTGAATAGTCAGCACAATAAAATAAATGACATCCCATCATACATACATTTTGACAACAGCAAGTGCTTACTTTATGAACAGTGTTTTCCAACTCTGTAACTTCCTTTTCTAGCTTTGATTTTTCCTCCTGCTGGAACTAACAAAATAAATAAAAAGTATTAAAATATGAATGAAAAAAAAACATATTTCTAGCATGAATAACTTAGAGGGTAAGCATGGTGTTGTGGCTTGAGTGTTGGACTGTAACTCTGGAAAAGAGAGTTCAAATCCCTGCTTGGGCATGGAAACTCACTAGGTGATCTTGGGTAAGTCACATTTTCTCAGCCTCAGAGGAAACCATAGGAAAACTCCCTTTAAACAAATTTAGCTAAGAAAACTCTGTGATAGCTTCACCTTAGGGTCACCAAAAGCTGGGAATGACTTGAAGGTACACAACAAACCACAATTAACTTACTATTTAATTGCATTAAAATATGAAAATGAACCAGAAGAATATTAACTAAACTGGCAGAACAGTATTTCCTGAAGTTCAGTACATTACGGTTCAGGGTGAAATGGGAAACACACATGGAACACTATACAGTTGAGCCTTCCACTTTTGCGAGCTCAGCATTTGCAGAATTTATTTACTTAAAAATTTCTTATTGCATTTTAACCTGCAACAGAAAAATTATGTTCTCTGTAGGAATCTCTAGGTGCTCCAGTGTGATTCCATGGTCCACTTCCACTGGAGGTAGACAACAGAATCATGCTGGAGGACCTAGAGATTCCAACAGAAAGATTCTTGTGTAAAAAAACCAGCATTTGCTATTTTTATTTTTATTTGTGGCTTTTCTACTTTCTCAGGGGTCCTGAGCCCCTAATCCCAGCCAAAATGGAGGGCTGACTGTACCTGCTCTGCATTCCACCAAACTTGGCTGAAAATACAAAGATGGGAGATGCAGCAAAAGTAGAGACTGAAAGCAAAGCATTTGAAATAATCCAAATGAGCATTTATATTCCTTTTCCTTTCATCACTCAAAACTCAACATCTTTTATTGGAAACCTCAGGTATAGAAATCTTAGCTCTTATATTACACAAATGGTCTACTAGGAACAAGAGAACAAACTAGAATTTTATTCTGCTACTTTTCACATAGATCCATCTGGAATCTATCATGTGTCAGAGCCAATAAGCAACATTTGTAATGATTTCTTATGATTTCTAGATGTGGCTTGGGAAATCTAGGTTTTGATCAGTACCACAGAATTGAAGACAGTTTGCCTCCCATGTAGATGATTTCATAGGGAAGAAATACTTTATTACACTTTTTATGAGTGTTTATACTTTGTCTGCTAGAAGTGGTAAAGTTGAATACAATTTAGTAGCAGCAGCAGCAACAATAAAAACCAACAGGAATGTTAATAGTGTGATATTAATAAACGACAAGCCATGGTGTACAACTGTGGAGTTTTGCCATTCTTGAAGTTGTTAAATGTGCCTTAAAACTTGGTATTTTTTATGACTGGAGTCACTCATTGTCTTGCTTACAAGAAACACCCATAGGAAAATAAAATCTTGGATGGTAAGAAGGCAGGTAAGAAAGTTATTACAAGATCCAAATACTACAGCAAACAACCTGTGTATGTTTGTTCCACCGACACACATAACTATGTCAAGGCTGTGAGCCTTTCAAGATCTGGCTCCGCATTTGGGGAATGGCTATCCTTTTGTCGGCGACGGGTGGAGGCCAAGCAGACGTGGGGCGAGTGGCTGGAGCTGACAGCGTTTATTGGCAGTCAGTAAACAGAGGGTTACAGCACCCCCACAGGCAAGCCCCAGCACAAACGTAAATCAGTCTCAAAGCAAAGGCTAAGTCCCAAAGTAAATGCAGGCTACTTCCTAAAGCAAAGATAGGGTTACTTCACCCAAGCAAAGACAAAGTGCTCGGCCGCCAGGGAGGCTGGACGCGGTCGCTGGAGGGAGGGACTGGATCCGGACACCAGCAGAGGAGGACGCGGAAGACCGACGGTTGTTGCTCCGTGGTCCTCCCCTCCCAGCGCCCGTCCTAAGTAGCTCCCTGGCCCAGCGGCGACCAATCAGGTCCGGGCTCACAGCTGAGAGCCCTCAGCCTGCCGCCTGGCCTTACAGCTGAGAGCTCTCAGCCCACAGCCGTTTCTCCAGCAGCCACCGGGACCGGCAGACTGCCTCTTTCCCCTGCCGCTGTTGCTGGAACGTGGGAGGAGGGGCGGCAGTTTCTTCCGAGTAGGAGGCGTGGGTGGGCGGAGCCCCCAGACTGAGGCCGGGGCCTGCCCTCCCCAGCGAGCCTGCAGGCGCCCTGCCCGCCGGGGCGAGCCCCGGGCCGGCCCCGTCGCCGCTAACGGGCCTGTCCGCGTCAGCGGTGGCCTCTGCGGCAGCCGGGCCCCCGCCTGTGTCAGCAGCAGCGGCCTCCGCGGCGTCCGGGCCTCCCCTGGCGGCAGTGGCCTCTGGGCCTCCCCGGCGTCCAGGCCTTCCCCCACATTGGCGGCGGCCTCCGAGACATCCGGGTCTCCCCCTGCGTCGGCAGTGGCCTCCGCAGCATCCGGGCCTCCCCCCACGTCGGCGGAGGCCTCCGAAGCGTCCAGGCCTCCCCCCACGGCGGCGGCAGCCTCCAAGGTGGCGGCAGGCCCAGCCAGGCCCATGACACCTTTGGACTTCCAGCTGGAGGAGGATTTCACCTGTTTTTGTAAAGGGCTGAAGATCTTCCTCTTTGATTCACCGAGTTAAGCCAATGAGTTGCATTTAAGATGCTTAGATGGATAGTAACTGGTAAGGTGTTCAGAATTTCATTCCGCGGGTTGCTATAGTGTTATGTTTATTGTTCTAATCCCTGACTGTATATATTGATGTTCCTTCCTTTGGTGAAAAAGACATTATAAATGTTGTTGTTATTAAAAGCTGACCTTTAACTTTTCCCTTAGGCCTTCTTTCTCTGCCACTATTCTTTTGAAATCAGCCAATGCAACATTTCTCTCCTCTTCTGCATGACTTTGGGTCATCAAGTAAGTTTTTGCTTCTCTTCGTAGTCGGTTTAACTCATCTTGTGACTAAAAATACAAAACTAATATTTTAATAGTGACTATTAAAGAAACATATATATGCAAACCATAAGAGCATGCCTCAGAGTAAGGAGAAAAGTATGAAGAGATGAGGTAAAGAGAAAAGATGGAAGTTGAACTAAATCCTTTCAGGTACACAAGAAATCTGACCCAGCACTGACTTGTTCTATCTGCCCTCCATTCAGCCCATTCCTACCCAGTTCACAGAATCACATGCATCTGGCGCAGACTAGACTATTAGTTCATTAGCAGGAATTTATTATCAGTTTGTTTACTTTTTAGGTTTTCTCCAAACCATTTTTTCCAGGTCAAAGCCTGGCTCTGTAACAATCATATAATTATAAGTTGCTTCATATTTCTACATGATCCTCAAAATTATGATCATACTTTTTTTAGTAACCAAGCCATATTATATTCTGATTAAGCCCATATATTGATTTCTAGCAATCACATATCTACTTACCTGTTCATAAAGGATACTTAGTTTGTCTCTTTCTGCAGTTAGCAATTTGACATTAGATTGGATTTCCATCATGTGTTTTTCAAATTTATCTAACATAGATTGCAGCTCATCCCTCTCTCTGGTAATTAATCTAAGATTGTCACTCTGTAAAATAAAGATACCAAGAAACAAAAAAAGGTAGGGGGGAATTATGTTCAGTGTTATATGGTACAGTAGAGCTGTTACTGTAATACAAATGAAATGCTCTATTATGCGTAATTCAAAGGCATAATGCAGGATTCTACTGATCTCAGAAGTTCTGACAAAAGAATTGAATCCCAAACTATGAAATGGTATGGATGATCACTCCAATATTCATAAGCCATGGTTTGTGCATTCCTTTCTTGCATGATGCCTCATTCCAGCTTCCATTAAGCCAGAATTCCCTATTATGTGTAAACTAGGAAACTTCAGTTCAATGTCAGTTAAAAAGCAGGATAATAAGCAATGATGCTAAATCATACTTAAGGGTTACAAAAATGTCCCTAGGCAAATCTCAGGTTCACATACTCCTTTCTCATCTAGCACAGATACAATGACACTGAGAACTTCCACTAAGATCACGGGATAGGTAACTGCTTGGGGGTTGGTGCCAATTCCTCCTCAACACCCAACAGGATACACACATACACACACACACCTCAAGACCAAATAACTTGGGTTTTCTTTGCAATCCCTTTCAAAATGGTGTCAGGAAGTGACTTTGCATCACTTTCTGTTGTCACTTTGGTAAGGACCCCAGAGGAAAACAGAGGCAATACAGGATTTTGGAGTGCTTTGGGGGTGGACAGGGATATTTTCTCATGTTCTCATGCCTTCTGAGAGGTTTCTGCTGGTTTTGTGGCCTTAAAATAGCCTGAAAATTGCAACCCTTTTTTTAAAAAAAAATGTATTCATGGGAGCTTCAGGGGACTCACGGAGGCTTCAGGGACAACCAAAGTGGGATCCAGCAGTTGCTGGTAGCCCATGGGCTGCAATTTGCCTAGCCCTGATTTAGATGTAGTACAGCTTGCTGTGTGTTATCCAGATCCAGACAAACTGTAGTCAATCTTAACTGCGGTCATTTGAAACAAGTCACATTCAAATCACAGTTTACGCAGGTTCAGATAAACTGCAGTTGGCAGAGAACACGTCTGAACCTTGCCTTGATCTCAAAAAATTAACAATAATTTAGCATAATTCCCAAACTAACCCTATGCACTCTCTATGCATAATGGGTAAGTTTATTTAATGAAAATAACATAATTTTTTTTAATATTTTGCTCTTATCAGTACTGTGATCATGTAGCCTTTCCCAAGTAATATTACTCAATGTAGCTTACAAAGTTAACTAGAAAAATTTACAATGCCATCAAACTATCAATAGAAATAAAAACATTAAAAGTCAAAAATAAAAATACAGCACACTGTTAAAAGCCCCTTCCTTACAAATTGTTACCAAGGCCTGTTAAAAGAAGCCTGGTGAAAGGAAACCAAGAAGGGAGCCAATCAAGTTTCTTTAGGCAGGCAGTTACACATTCTAGGAGACTACCTCCCACATTCCCACCACAAGCACTTGTGTTGGTAATAGAACTGGGAGAAGGGCCACTCCAAAACATCTCAAAACTGGGGCATGCCAATACGGTAGAAAACAATCCTTTTGATAACCTAGACCCAAGGTCTACAAGCTGCTTTAGGTCATAACCAGCACTTTAAATTGTTGGACTTTTCAAGAGCACTAAATAAATAATATACTTAGCAAAATAGACTTACCTTTTCTGGAGACTTGCGTAATGGGCTAGATTTTCGTTTAAATATTTTTCGGAGAGACTCCAGTTCTCGCTTATAGTAGTCCCTGTCTTCTTCTATGGTCTTTACAAATGCATCTAGGCGAGAAGGTGACTTGTCTCCAAGTGCTATGCCACCCTCTAACCTCATTCTTTCTAATTCCATAACAAGCTCTCGATCTGTAGGAGAATGTAACCAACAAGCACGAACAAAATTATCATGTATCATGAATAGCCCACATTTAAATTCTGGACAAATTTATTATGGCAATCATAATTTATAAACTTTCTTCTATTTTTACTCTAAATCCTTCACAAAGACAGGAGAGGAGAATATTTTCTTTTTTTAATATATATTTATTTTTTCTATAAAATACATTCATATACTTAAAAATAAATGGTGACATTACATAACGTTCGTTCTCATTGTTTCCAAATATTTACATACGTTTATTAAAAAAAACTACCATCTGTTTGTTATTAATTATATACATAAAAATTAACTAAGTTCACCTACATCATTTTGACTTCCTTTGCTGACTACACAACGTAGTTATATTTACACTATTTCTTCTTAACTTGTGTAATTCCCTTAACTTGTCTTCTCTTTTTTACTATTTGAATACACATTTGTTTTAACATTTTTACAAAAAATAGTTATTTACAATATCTGATCTAATAATTTGTAAAGATAATCTATATTTGTCACAATCAATATAATTTCTCTATTCCATAATTCACATATGTATAAATGTATTTATTTATTTGATTTATACCCTGCCTTTCTCCTTACAATGGGACTCAAGACAGTTGTTCTGTTCTTATAATGAGTAGTAACAAAAGTTATTACTGAACAGTGACAAAGGTCATAAAGAAGAGAAGCCCCCCTCTAATTATTTCTTTTTTTCATTTCTCAATGCAGTTCCTTAAAAATAGCCTTAAAAATTGAACAAGTATGCCTTTAGCTCGAGGCCTCATGGAATAAGACTGAATTAATGCATATATTAATCAGACTTTACTTCACTATTTTCCAATCTGATGCCTGACAGATGTTGTGGATTACAACTCCTAACTAATAATTCAATGTCCCTTTCTCAGAGCAGCATACTGGCATGGATGAAGCAGATCCAAGGAAAGTAAGGACTGCTTATCATATCTTTTATTATGTAGGCTGCAACTGCAAAACACAGCTCCAGATTCCTCCTTTCTACCACAAGTAAAAGGAGATGGGCAACTTTGAGAACCAGAAAAAGCTTTGTGTGTGTACTGAGATGAAAGAATGAACAATTTATACACTTTGGGGAAAAATATGAGAGCAAGTGTAAACACTTAAAAGATAATCTAAAAATTAAAAATTACCTTGGTAAGAAAAAAGGCTGGGTAAACAACTTCAACAAAGACAGTGCGCACATGTATGAATGCTGTTTTCAGATATACTGACAGGTATCTATCTCTCTTTCAAGATGTATTATAGACACTTTGAAGCCACACATTACATGTACCTTATTATTTGGGTCTCTCTTTGGAGTTTCATTATGTGCACCACAGACAAAGGACATTCAAGAAAGGATTCTGAGAAAAATTTTTCTAACAGTAAGAGTTTAAAAATTTAAAAAGATGTATAAATAAACATTCTATCACTTTTCCTCTTTGGACATTTTCCAAGGTTTAGCTACAGCTTATCCTTTCTTACGGTTAAAGATCTATTTCCATGATGAAGTTCCTTAAAAATTTACCTATGATTTCAAGATTTTCAACTTTCTTGGTCAGCCTTTGGTTCTCTGTTTGAGCCTGGTTTAACAACACTTCAAGATTTTGTTTTTCATCTGTTTTTCCAATTAGTTCTTCAGTGAGCCTCTCTTTTTCTCTACGATATGAAGTTAATTCCTGAAATAACATTAATACCACAAAATCTAAAAATATCCAAAGTATATAAAAGCTAATATTTAATGGTATGTTTTAACTAACTGAAGTTTATGTGAACAACGCACCTAATTCTGACCACCTTTTAGACAAGTAAAAAACAAACAAACAAACAAACCCTTGGCAAAGTGACAAATTGCCTATAAGAACAGAATATTTCCGAAACAGAATATTTAATCCCCAGGTTAGAGTGGAACACTGTCTCTCTAAAATTCTATTTCTGTTCCCTGTTGAAATTGTGGGACTTGAAGCCATTGTATTCTTACACCAAGACAGCTACATAAAAATTATCACCTATTTCCTTGTATATTCTCTGGTATTAACATTGTTTATTCTTTGCCTCGAGAACAATTACTGTCCTAGAGAGTTCAAACACTAAGCTTCTTTAGCCAAGAACTCACAAATATATTAATTATTTTCATCCACAACTATAAAAAATCTAGTCCTAACAGCACAACTCTGAAAGAAATAAAATCTTTTATTTCTCATATTTCTGCATTAAAACTCAGTAGAGATTTACATAAATTAAAAAAAACTCACTGCTATCAACATGCTGCTACTATGGATTTGCTTTCTTGTACTATTAACAGTTGTCTTTTGTCAGCCAGATGCACACTTATAGCCTAAACACCAACATATTAAAATACAATGACTTAGGAAAACGAAATTTAGTTGTAGAGGTAATATTACTTACTGACTTAAGTCTTGCTATAGTTTCTTCACGATCCTGGATTTCACTGTGTTTTTTTTTAATCTCTTCCTAAAAATCAAAAGTAATAAAACATTTTTAAAGCTGAAGATCTTCATAAATACACTAGTAGATTAGCTAACATTACAATTTTTTTCTCTGTTGCAAAACATCAGCTTATTTAAACATGTGGAAGATGAAAGGAAGCCAAATCTAAGCCTTAACATTATTGCCAATTATTTTACCTTCAATTTTCATTCACATATATTATGGAAAAAGTTGCAGTTATTGAAGTAGATATAGATGATGTAGGCTGAATTATGTAGATTAATATGCATTATAAAAGAGCTTTCATAGGGAAAGGATAAGAGCCTTACCCTTAGAATCAGAAAGCCTCATGCTAAAATGCAGTCCATAACTAAATTTATATACTATACAGAGGATTACAATGAAGCAATATCCGTAAAGTGCAGTAAATTTCTGAAAACACTAGGTACTATTATTTCTATAAAAAGCAGCATATGAGCTTGTGCAATTAAATAAAGCAATTGCCACCATTTCTGCTTCAGATTTGTGTAGGCACGTCTCTCTGTCAGAGAAAATTAAATGTTTTCACTTTAGTGTCCAGAAGCATTATAGTTACAAAGTTAAAAATATACTGTAGTTATAAACCTTATAAGCACACAAGTAATCTTTTGTACTATAATATTCATATACAGTGTAAGAACAGTGCTACATTAAAATATTTAGCCCTACATTAAGGATTAGCTTCAGCACAATTAAAGCACTTTTTTCTGCATATCACTTTGAGAAATTTAAGATATAAGAAAAATATATGTCCTTTCAAAACAGATTTTGCTCCTGAGACTTTTCATAGGGAGACGGAACATACATGTTCTACCAAGTTGCAGAATTTCCTTACCTTGGCTTCTCCAATTTCTTTATCTGCTGTCTCAAGCACAATTTCTTTGTGTCTTTCCAACTGTTGAGCCAAATGATCTATTTCACTTAGTTCCTGGCACAGTTCTTCATTTTTGTTACTTAAATGCACCACCTCACTAGTCACATTTTGCCTGCTGTCCAAAAGCTCTTGTATGCGTATTTCAAGTTCTTTGTTTGTTTGTTGCAGAAATTCAACCTAAAATTGTATTCACACATTACAAAATGATACAAGTTAATAAATCACTATGGGCACTATTACATCAGAGTAAAGACGTGCAAAGCATATGATTCACTTTTTAAAAGTATCTCATCTCAACAATTGTATAGAAAAATCCACAAAGAAAGCCAGGAATCTGCAAGTTTTCTTGCATACAAATAAAAATTATCTTGTATCACAGCTATGAGATGTCTACTCAGACGACTCTGGTGTTCTGGCACTCCACAAAAACTTTACCTGGGGCTGAGGAATATTTCAAAGGTTTCTGAGTGCACAAACAGACAGAGAGTCAAAGAGTCTTACCTGTAAATTTAAATGAGCAATAATTTTTTCATTACTTCTGCTTTTGGCTTCCAGAGATATGACATCATGAGAGCGCCCACCATCAAGTGCTAGCATTAAACGCTCAATCTCACTGTCACGGAGTTCAACCTATGGAAACAAAATCATCGTACTTTTAAAAAATCCTTTAGTGCAGGGAGGACCAACCATGGAAGGTCAGAAACTGCACTGGTCCATTTTCTAAAATCACATGGATGCCTACAAGCCACTTTTCCCACTTTTGAAGAAACCAGAAGTAAATGAATGGGGTTCCCGATGTTCTAAAAATATTAACAAGGTGCAACAAGTTGGCAGGAGGATAGGAAAATTACATAGCTAGGAGACTCACAAGGCAGGACTCTCCTTTTTAACTATTTTTTTTTTTCCTAGCAATGGGTTCGGCTCTTTGGGAACTATACACAAGAGGCACACATGCATCACATGCCGCCTGTAGGCCTTTTAGTTAATCACACCAAATCTTAGTGCCCTCCCATTGATACCGGCAGGAAAGTGAGGTATGGTAGAGCAAATGATTATCATCTTCTTTCAACGCACAAACAAAATACTGAGGGTTTCTTGGTGCATACCTCCAACAATTCAAGAAGAGCTATAGAATATACTAAAGGTTATAGAGATTTTTTAAAACCCTGAGACTCAGTCTACCTGTTTGCTGTAATTTTTCATTCCACGTTCAGCAATCTCTAGCTTTTCCTGCAGATCAGCAACTTCCAGCTGAAGTTCATGAATTCTGAAATATTTATTGGAACATAGTTTCATTCAGGAATTCTACCCTGAGGAAAATATATTCTGCAGGACAAGTTTCTAATTGTAAAGACAGGTTGAAAGACAGAAAATTATTTTCATCCATTTACAGCAAGGGTGGGCAAAGTGTGGTCCTTCACATGTTTTTGAACCATAACCCCTCATAATACTTTGACTATGATGGCTAATGGGATTTGTAGCCCAAGAAAACTGTGGAGCTGCTGCTGACCACTTGTGATTTAGAGGAATATGACAATTAAACAAGTTTAGTTACTTGAATTTTTAAATGTTCATAAAACATACATATAGTAGTCACTAAATGAAATGCACAGTGCTTTCTAATTTAACATTCTGTTAAAATATGCAATGAATGAAATTTAATGACTGCAGTTCCTTGTTATGGGATTACAATGAACAAGTACAAAAGAACGCCAACATACAATTCATAAACCAGCTTGGTCTTTAAAAATGCATATTCAATATTACATGACTGATTTTTGGAGACACGATGTTATATTCTCTGTGGAATATAATATATTGAGGATCTCTCTCCAAGGAAGAACCTCAATTGGAGAAGGAATAATACTGTTAGATGCCTCTTCATTGTGGTGGCAGAAATTTCTGTGGCTGTCCCTCGTCCACTGTTGGTTCTTTGATGGTGAGGGGGATGAATACTAGGGGTCATCCTGAAGGAGAACTGGGACGATATACTCCACAACTCCCTCATTCCTGCAGCACACGCTTACTTCAAATGGGAAAGAAACTATGCCACCCCTGAAGTTTACAAAATGAGAAAGTAAAAAATCCCCCTCACCCAGTTTGGGTGGGACAGTTCCTCTTATTCCACCTCACACAGATGTAAAAGTTCTGAAAATCTTGAAGTCACAGGGGAAAAATTGCATTTTTTCAGGTTTTTAAAAGAAAAAAAATTATAAATTTTCAGAAAAATTGAAAGAAATGTGATATTAGAATCTAACAAGTTAAACATTCACTTTGTTAATTTAGAAATATAAAAGGTATTACATACATGATATGATATAATTATACAATTTTTGTTTGGCATAAAATGTTTGTTATATTAAAAATATTGCTCAGTCAAACAATGCTTAAAAATGAATTTGCTTTAAAAAATTTAAATCTTTTGTTACAAGTGGAGCTGCAAGGCTGTAAACTGTAAGGAATCTCTTTGGTTTTCCGACTTTATTAGAAGTAGGAATACACACACACACACACACACACACACACAATATCATCAAAATAGAAAAAAACAGCAACATTAGTAAAATTAAGAGTTTTTTTTTTTTTTTGCTTCCTCTGGTCTTCCTTAGCATCAAGCAGATATAAAATATTCATACACAGTAGTGAGAACAGGAGACCAAGATCAGGAATTGCTATGATCAGATACTGCATATTACTTTACATACATGTTTTCCTCTTACTTAAAGTACAGAAGCAACCTTGAGAATGTAAATATATAGAAGTAAACCTCCACATTTGCAGGTTTCATTTTTGCAGATTTGATTATTCACAGATTACTTGCTGTCAGCTCTATTGCCTCCCTATGCCATTTTTAATAAGGACTGCAAGCCTCATGAGACTGAAAAACTGCAAATGAGGCCTGTAACTCCCTATTAATAATGGTGTGGGGTAGCAGTAGAGCTGGCAGTAAGCCCCACCAGCCCCCCACTTCTGTCTTGTGAAAAAACCCTGATGCCTCAAAGGGATCCACAGTGAGTTGAATACGGTGATCGTACTTTTTTGTATGTTAAATATGGTTTGGGAGGCCCTAGAGTTATTCATGTTTTTTTTCACTTTCATGGGGGTTCTGTGCCCTTAACCCTAGTGAATGTAGAGGGATTACTGAATATGAACATATTGTCTATGAGGAATTAAGTAGATGGACACTTTATACATTCTAAAAGAAAGTATTCCCAAATCCATTTTTAAAATTTTCCTCCAATTTCAATTCTCCAAACATTTCTGGGGAAAAAAAGTCTTCAAGAAAGAAATGGAAAAAATGTATTTTGCCCACTTTTCTTCATAGTCTTCATATTACTACCACCTGCATAGTTTCTCCCACCCTATCTCCACAGGTCTGTTCTGGCTGTCACTCTTATATAAAAGTGCCTACACATGAAAGGGCAGAAAAGGATGGAGAATAATTCTGTCCCATATATCAGGGGTGCACAACGTATGCACATGCAGATCTTGCTGGATCAGAATTTCCATCATTGCTCACTATGATACTATCAGCACTGTGATCACATATCTAACTACCACTTGTGCTGAGTCCACCTCAAATCCACTCCTTCTAAGCTAGTGCTGCCACCAGGATCTCTGTGGATCCACTTCTGCCAAAATTCTGTGTGAGGGGTATTCTTTCTATAAGCCATGAACCATTGGGTAGGCTAACTAGAGGTGATGGTGGGAATGCTGCATTTGGATGGTCACATGTTCCCCACTGATCATATGTGGAGGGAAATGTCAAAATACCACTAGAAGAATTGCTATATTTTAAAAGACATATCAATCACCTGTTATCTGCCACTTGAAGAAGATCTGCTATGTATGGATCATCTGGCTGTGGAACTGGATAAGCACCAATTCCTGAAGGAGGAACTGGTTGGTCTATTTGCATACGTTGACGTCTGAATGGAATATTTCTTTTCCTACCCCCTAAAAAAACAACCATCCAACAAAAATCATAAGTTCAAAATCTAGCAGAATATTCAAACATGCACATGTCCTGGGGGAAAAAAATCCCATGGAATTAAATGGCAAAGAATTCTGAATAAACTTTAATATGCTGATTGACTAATACTTGAAAGACACACTCAAATTGCAAAGGCTATGAAGGTTTACATTTGTACTCAAAGTTATACGGAATGTAACCATACAGAACTGAGCTTGTCTTTATTTCAGTGGAACTTAAGTTCATCTAGCATCTGCTGCAGTCATAGGCACCCTTGCTGTAGTTATTGAGACTGAAGTAGTCTGGATTCAAATTCAGAATCCAGACTACTTCATCCCTAGGAATATCCCTAGGGTATATTCATCCCTAGGAATATCTTTCTGTAATTAAATAAAGAAATAGGCAATGTCTTAGCCTGCAAAAAGAAGCAAATCTTTACAAACTGACCACAAAGCTCTGAGGAATTATGTTTTACCCTCAGTATGTGTCTCAATTTGTTAATTTCTTTTAAGCAACAATGCCCCAATGGTTGCAAAGAACTCCTGGCAACTTTCTGGGCTTCCACCAACCTCTTTAGTTAAACAAATGAAAAGGGATCATATATGGAAACAATGTCTTCCCTAAAGTGAAGATGTAACATTTATCATTTGAACTTTTATATTCTGCTTTCTTTATAAAATAAATGCAAAGCACCTTACAAAAAAGTTCATAAGACTTATAATGAAAAACCCAAAGAGTATGCATCATTAAAATCAATTTAATACCAAGAACAAGATAAAATCCTACATTAAAACAGAGTCAGAACTATAATGAACAGTAAGCCTTCAGCAAGATAATAATCAAACGGTCTCACTTGATACCTAAAAGAGATTCTAATTGAATCCTTCTAGAAAGTGAGTTCCATACATGTAGCAGCAGATATTCAATAAGCTCCTGTACACAGGATTCCAGATCAGAGGTACTGGCTAATATTTGCCAGAATCTTTTTGGTGAGTTCTGATGGTACAACCACACGTTATACTAGTGTATTTTCTCAGATATTGCAAGAGGAGGTGTCTAGTACCTCCCTGAGTAACAGTTTTTCTCTGGCTGTTATACAACAGTTGGACATCATCTTGCACAGCCTGCCCCAGTTCAAATGGTTACTGATTGACTATGGATGTACACTTTGGCCCTGTACAGCCAGCTGAAAAGGAGCAAGCTTTACCCTCTCAGATTGCTGGCATCAGTACATTAGCACCAGTATGCTAATGCCAATATCATTATGTGAGGACCAGTGTCAAATAGGATCATAACGACAGGTACTCAAGTCCCATTAAAATCAAAGACACTTATGCACAACTAGCTAGGTGTAGATTTACATCATAATAAAGAAGAGGGAATAATGGACATATAATTTGGCGGTGTACCTGGTGTCTGAACCACTGCTTGGAGATTTTTTTCTTGGAGTTGTTGGATCTTGTCAGTCTTGGCTTTGTTTTCTTTCTCTAATGATCGGATTTTATGTACATATTGATTATTCAAAAACTTCATATCTGCATTCTCATGTTCAACTCTTCTCAGTGTAGCTTTCAGATCTTCAAAGTGGAAGAAAGAACAGTAACATTCTACAGTGTACACAGTACTATATATAAGGACAACTTCAAACAATATTTCTTTCTATGAGGAAGTACAATTGTATACAATCTGGAACTCTTGATTTGCTTATGCACATACTACTACTTATCTCTTTATGCAGTATTGGAGCCTGCCTCTTACCACTGCACTACAGCCCACAATCTTACTTTAAAGTGGTGTGGCTAAAACCTCGTACGTGGGCAATTTGAGTTTGCAGGCTTCAGGATCACATTGAAAAGAAGAGAAACAGTATTTCTATCAGACTTGATAAACAGTAAATTACTACTCTTTCTTTGAATCACTATGATTTTTCAGGACTAACACTTCCATGGTTTAACAGCTAATACTCTAGTTCATATGTGCAGTTTGCAGTTTTGTTCAGACCCTTGAGTATTGCAACCTTTGTAATTTATGTAGATCAGTGAAACATATATGTGTGTCTATTCTGCTTTGTTATGCTAGCTATAGGTGGGCTAAGGAGTTCAACATCACATAAGAACTTTCTCTGCCAAAGGAAATCAAATTCCCATTGGCTTCTTCTCATTATCCAGTTGCTAGTGCTGTTTGTCCTGGGAATAGACACAACCCTGACCATAGCTTTCTTGAATGAGAGATCATAAACCAACCTGATGGTCAAAAGATCCTAAATGGTTGATGCCAGGATAGTGAGAAAACTGATGTTTCAATTTTATTTCAATTTTTTATTATCAGCCAGGAAAAACACTGGTTTCACTGGCATATCCAATTGCAAGCTCAGACTCAGTTAAGATTTTTCTTTATCATGTCTTTGTTTTTTGTTTTTTATTTAGAACAAAGGTGTGAATTATTGAACTGCTGAACTGAAATCAACAGCATTCCCCACCACTGTGAATGCTGATTCGGTCTGACAGGAGATCAATAACATAAGGGAGGTGCAGACTCGCCATCCCTGACTTAGCAGATGAATTTTTTTTAAAAAAAAAGGCAAAATCAAATAGAAATTAGGTGATCAAAAACAGCAGTTTTATCTTTTAAAAACCAGAAAACTTGTCCGAAGTTCAAAGCACAAGAATAAATTATAATGGCTACTATCCTCCTAATGTATTATTGCACAACAGGCACATTTAGATACACAGTTAATGTTATGTTACCATACCCTACCACCTCTTCTACGAGATATGCGATTTTCATAAACTGGACTTATTAATGACCAGGCAACACAACTAGGGTCATGCTGACTGGAGGCATGTTTGGGGTCATGAAAGGTCAGATAGGAATATGTGGAAAACCCAATGCAGATGGGTTTGTGTTTATCCCTTCACTACTTGGCAATTACTCTTGGCAATACAATGAAAGACAAACTGTCCAGACTAGTGAACACTCAGAAACCATCCCTTGATCTTACCTTATGGAGACCTACCCTATACACCCTACCTGACTGAACATGAAGAGATTATCATGAGTCTCACCAATGTTTTGTCACTCTGGAGTTAAATGATCAGTCCATTCAGGATCCCTTTGTCAGTCCCATGGGAAAGCCATTAAGGCTTTGTCAACGCATCCCTTCAAGTGTGAAATAGAGTATAAAAACCCTAGCTTCAACTCATCCAATTGTAGTATGTAGAACGTAGTCCAGACTGCCACTCCTCCATGCTACCCTCAGATACTGTCTGGGGCCCTCTGCTGCAATCTCCTTTCTCAAGACAGGTAACTATCACCCTTTCCACGTCTAATCTCCCTCTATCCAACCTTTCTCAACACACTTTTGGATAGCCTTATATGGTTCTTAAGAGTGTTTGATTTCTTTTATGTTTGTCAGTTCAAATAAAAGAGTTTAACTTTAACCGGAGTCCTCTCTACAGTTAGTTCTGATATACACAGGTGAAAAGATCCTGACATTACCCTCCATTCATAGGCCTCCTTTGAGCTATAATTCCTTCAAATTCTAAGGAGACACTGGCATTGTGGATGGACCCCCAACATCCTCCATTTCTTAGGATAATAGTTAGTTAAGCACAACTTTGTATTTTAACACAGGCTTACAGATTACCAGTTTGCTGATGTCAATATACATTGTACTTAGGTTACCCACATTAATTCAAAGTTTTCCTGTAAAGGAAATCTTCAGTGAGAACTTCACCCTTTAAAAAGAACATTAATATTATATGCTGAGCTTTTGACACTGATGTGTAAAGCACTAAAGCTGCATATTCATTTTCTTCTCAACAGTAAATGACTCCAAAACTTAGCAAGGTGAAGTGCTGCTTCCTGCCATTCTCTTGAGCTTGTAACCTGGAAGGCAGCAAAGAAAAAACACCCGTATCTTCCTGCTGGGCTCAAAGGGCATATAGTCTAACTTATGGGGATAACTACAGATTTTAGTTAGTTAAGTACTGCCAAAATATGTGGCCCCCTACTCAAGAAACTATAAGCATTATAGTTTTTCATTTTACCTTTGACCCGCTGATCCAATTGCTCTTTCAGTTTCAGGACTTCTAAATGTAACTCATTATTTTCACGAGTGAGCCTAGCATTTTCTTCTCGATAAGGTTCCAGAACAACATCAAAGTTGCTGTATTCTTTCTCAATTTTTCCCGCAGATAGCTTTGCACTCCGGAGACTCTCAGTTGTATGAACAAGGTCACTGAAATCAAATCAACAGCAAACTGACAGATTTCAGAGATGCATCTTTTTACGGCAGAAGCAACCATTTCTTACAAATGCTCTTCTTCAACTACCTAGCCCAAAGCAGATATCCACAGAATCTGTTTGGCACACTTGTTTGTCATAATCTGTGGCCAATACTGACCTCTCTGTTTTCTCAAGTCCTCTATGTATTGTCAGAGAACAAAGGTGAGACACTGTTGTATCTGAGAGAACATCCAAACTGATTGACAAGCCCTGATTTTGTTCCTGTTCTTTCTGATTTTATACTGCTGGGGAGCTGTTATAAGAAGTCTGTGATCATACTGGGAGTTGACAGAAAATATTCTGGGATATAAAAAGTGTGTATGGATCTTCCAAGTAAAAACAGAAAGAACGGGAACAAAATTTGGGACTTTCTGATCTTTTTAATCAGTTTGGATGCACCCAAATTCAGCTTATAAGGAGGATGAAACAGCATAAGAATAATGTTCTACTTCTCATGGAAAAGAAGAGTATTTAATATCTTGCCGACCTTCACTCAAAACCCAAATGCAAAATGCTCTTATTCTACATGCACTGTGCAGCTACTAAGAAAAATCTGTTCTGCTCTGGTGGGTAGTTTTATTTATGTAAGTTACCCCAGTGAACTAAACAGGTATGGCAATCATGTTGCTCTCCAGATGTTGTTGAACTGCAACACCCAATAGATATAACCAACATTACTAAGGGTGAAAAATTCTAGGAAATGCAGTCCAACTATATCTAGAAGGGTGCATGATTTCCATACTTGCTCTATAATATGCCCTAGAATCTCCTGACATTCTGAAGAATTCCACAGCAGACACCAAAGGTTCCTTGGCAGATCAAGCCAACAGGCAGAGGACTTCCCGAAGAGATTAACCCTAAACACTGCTACTCTAGGATATACTGTATTTGCTGGTGTATAAGACTCACTTCCCCCCCAAAAAAATACTGTTTGAAATGGGATGCTTCTTATACATTGGTGTGTCTTACATGTCAGCAAATATTATTTGCCAGTGTGTCTTATACACCAGTGTGTCTTATACGTCAGCAAATAGTATTTGCCAGTGTGTGAATGGGGTGTGTCTTATACACGGGTGCATCTTATACACTGGCAAATACGGTATACATCCAGCAATATGCCAGAAACTACATTTAAAACTGAGTAATTAATTCTCTTCAAATTAATTAATATGTCAAAACTAATTTTCAGGGGCAACTTAAGAAACTTTTGGTGGAAAAGAAACAGACACAAACCATTTTCATTTCTAAGATTAAAATAGATTTTGGGGCTGATATAAACCAGGAATCCCAATTGTGCATGAAAACAAAAACCTACCTTTTCACAAAGAATGCAAAGGCTCATAACAAGAACCCCTTATAACCTGTTTTTCTGGCTGGTCAATTCTCTCAAATTAAACCCTAGTCTCAATGGCTAATATCATGTTGTCCCAGGAACATACCTTTTGAGATGTTTCTAAGCACTGCACTCAGACCTACAGTTCAAACCACATATTGGTGTGCTAATTAGTTCTAGGCATGCTTCTAAAACAAGATAAGTTCTGAAGCGATCTACTTAAATTGTGCTTTAGCGTAAATGCTTATTTCAACAGAACTGTCTTAAAACATGGCTGTGGAAAAAGCCACTAGTTTCCACTAGAGTCATATCATCAAATAGTGCATACCAGTCCAAAAATGCCTGAGTACTTTTTGCTATTCCCTTTTGTTTTTATACCTAAAAAGCTTTTCCACCAAGGGCAGGCTTTCTACTCCCAGAGGCTGTCGATATCCCAGCTGATCCAAACGTTTCCTTAGATTAATGAACTTTCGCTCTGCAGCCGTACTCATTCTGAAGATATTTTAAGCACAGGGGTTTGCGTTTAAAAATCAGAATCTGTAGGTAATAAAAAAAAATACATTATTATGCACCCTAACATAAACATGAAGGCTCAAAGCTAGCACTCAGTCAAAATAAGGGACAGATGAGTGTGATACTCTGGCAGTTTAAATATTACTTTTAAAAAAAAAAAACTAAGAAAAGCATAACATGGGAGGGTAGTGAGTGCAAGCTAACACATTTGGTTTTGAAATTAACACCTGGACAGAGTTGGGTTTTTCAAAGAGATGCAACCATGGAATTACACCAGAGGGAGTGAGACAAACACAGTCTAATACAGTGGTTCTCAACCTGGGGGTCAGGACCCCTTTGGGGGGTTGAACGACCATTTCACAGGGGTCGCCGCTCCTCAATCCTGCCCCCCTTTTAAAAGAAGGTGGCCTCACAGCCAATGGGAGCAGTGCTTCTGAGACCCCTGTGATGGGGTTCAAACTGCAAACTCCAGGATTCCATAGGATGGTGAAAGTGGAATAATAGTGCTATAACAGTCTAGTGCAGAAATAGCCAGGATGATTTTCTCCTCTCGCTTTTGTTGTGTGTGGACCCTTGGCGCTTGCCACATGCACGTGTTGTGTTCTTTGCCCTGTCTTGCATTCCTCGCTTTTTGTATGTTCAGCATCCGCACTCCCTTTAAGGGAGGGAGGGAGGAAGGGAGGGAGGAAGGGAGGGAGTGAAACAAAACGCATCTAATTATGCCGCCACCATCTTTCCTCTCTCCCTGTCCTTTCCTCCCTGTGCCTCGTGTAAAATGTGGGCTGTTTCGGCATTGCCTTTGGGAGTGACTGGCTTTTTGAACTGTGGAAACCCAACATTCAGAACGAGAACTACTGCCTTAATTCTGGCATTGATGGACGCTTTCTGTGCTTAAAAAAGGGGGGAGGGTTACCAGTTTTTAGGCATTAGAAGTCTATCCAGAGCAGTGATTTAGGGCAGCGTTTCCAACCTATTTGGAATTGTAAATAAATAAATAAATAATAACAAAAATGATTTTATGCTTGGGGGTCACCACAACATGAGGAACTGTATTAAGGGGTCTCGGCATCAGGAAGGTTGAGAACCACTGGTCTAATATTAAGTACAAGCTCAATAAGCATAGTAGCAATTTCTACACACAAGAGGATACTACATGTCAAGCAGGTAAAAATAAAGGGCACTGCAAAATGGTAACATGACAATGATTCAAATCTAGACTCAGTTATTAAGCTTACTAGGAGACCTTGGGACAGTTTCTATCCGTCAGATGAATGAGGACAAATCTGGAGAGCCATGGCATCACAAAATCCACCCTGATCTGCAGTGCGCAGTGAAAGCACTAAATATATACATATGGCAATCGACCCCGCCGAGGGGCTTGTTAAGACATTTTATTCTAAAGTCCCACACCCCACAAATGTACATTTCTCTTTCAAACGCAGTAATAAGGAAGCGCAGGAAGTATATGATCTAAAAGTGGCGGTGACATCAGTGCAGAGAGAAGCCCCCCAGCAGAACCGGGGGGAACAACGGCCGTAGCTTTCCAGAGTCTAAGAGAAACACCAACACAGCACGATCTAAAGGGGAGGGGGCCAGAGTTAAATCGTTAAACCCGGAGTACAAAATTAATTACAGCCCCAGAGGGGAGGGGGACATGAAACCAAGGCCATTTCCGCACAAGCCTGTTAGTGCTATTATTCCACTTCCAACATCCTACGGAATCTCGGGCCATTTCCGCACTGGCGTGTTATAGCGCGATGATTCCACTTTCAACCTCCTCTGGAATCCTGGGGTTTGCAGTTTCGGGAGGGGCCGGACGGCCCCTCCCGAAACTGCAAACCCCAGGATTCCAGAGGAGGTTGAAAGTGGAATCATCGCGCTATAACACGCCAGTGCGGAAATGGCCCCGGCGTTTACAGTTTAGGAGGAGCCTTAAACTGCAAACCCCAGGATTCCAGAGGACGTTGGAAGCGAAATAATAGCGCTATAACAGTCCAGTGCGGAAATGGCCCAAACTAGTGTAAGGCTGCAGGGATTACCTGGAGGCCCGGGTGGGGACGAGGGTTTAAACGGGCGGGGGCGGAGCCCCAAGTGGCAAGAGAAGAGAGGCCGAGGTGGCGAGCCCGGAGGGGCCTGAGCAGAGAACTGGCGGCCGCCGCCGCCTTTTAAAGACCCGCTGGCAGGGCCCGGAAAACCAAGAGCGACAGCCGCCGGCGTGACATCACCGCCCTTCCGTCATCCCCATCGCCATGGGAACGGGCCTTCATGGCCTCCAATCTCGGCCGCGCTCTCTCAGGCGGGAGACCGTGCGCCCCGCCGGTCCTTTCCCACCATGACCCCCACTCACCAGCTCCGGGGAGTCGGGAATACCTACCTCTACCACACCTGCGTCCCGCCTCCCTCTCGCTCCTCCAAAAAGAGCAGGCGGGCCTAGCCAACCGTTTGAAAATGGCGCGCGGAGCGTCGGCAACTTCCGCCCGGCGTCGTCCCAGCAACCGCTCAAGCGCCGCCGAAGTGTCAAGCTCGTCGCCATGCGTCCCACAGCGGCCCCCGGTGGAGCCGAGGGGAAATAAGCGATGCGGATCCCCTCAGCCGCTTGGGCTCCGGATAAGGCTTCCTTAGTATTTCCCGCCCACGAAAGGCTTCGTGTGGGCCAATCAGGCTGGTGGCGCTACGGCTCGCGCTCCCGTGCTGGTGTATTGTGGAAAGCGGACATGAGGGGAAACGCCGTTATCTGGCGCTGAGGGGAGTGTGTATTTTAGCAGGGTGTGACTTAAAAAAATTAATTAGCCATCAGCTTTAGTTGGTGCGAACTACAACGGCAAAACCGCTTACTGCCGCTCAGGTCTGAGTTGGTGCTATTCTGAAAGACTCCATTTCCGCACTAGCCTGTTATAGCGCGATGATTCCACTTTCAACATCCTCTGGAATCCTGGGGTTTGCAGTTTCGGGAGGGGCCGGAGCCCCTCCCGAAACTGCAAACCCCAGGATTCCAGAGGATGTTGAAAGTGGAATCATCGCGCTATAACAGGCTAGTGCAGAAATATGGCTTACCAGTTGTTTGGGTCCCGCTTCCAGACTTTTTCATCTTTAAAGCAAAAAGGAGAAGCAGGCGGCCTCCAGAAGCTGTTTAATTCCAGTTCCCAGCCCTCCCTATCATTGGCTGGTTTGCCTGGGCGACTGGTGGTTCCACTCCCACCACATCTGGAGGGCTCCATGATTCCCACCCCACTGTTTAATGTTGAGTGATTATTTACAGAGACTAATGGTTCTACTTTTTGTTATTAGTGGCCTTCAGTGTGTTAGTGGAAGTGGTTAAAAGTGCAATAAAGCAAAACTGTGCACATTGTTTTCTATTATTTACTGTAGCAGAACTCATTTGATTTAAAATGGTGAAAATAATAGCGCTATAACCGTCCAGGTAGAAAGTATTAGGTAGAAAAAATTAGGTAGAAAAAGTGGAATACAGAAATATAGGATGGGGGACACATGGCTGGATAGCAATACATGTGAAAGGGATCTAGGAGTCTTCATAGACCACAAGCTGAACATGAGTCAGCAGTGTGATGCAGCAGCCAAGAAAGCCAATGCAATTCTCGGCTGCATCAATAGGAGTATGGTGTCTAGATTGAGGAAGGTACTGGTACCACTCTACTCTGCTTTGGTTAGACCCCATCTTGAATACTGTGTCCAGTTCTGGGCACCCCAGTTCAAGCAGGATATTGACAAGCTGGAGCAAGTCCAGAGGAGGGCGACCAAAATGGTGAGAGGCCTGGAAGCCATGCCCTATGAGGATAGACTTAGGAAGCTGGGTATGTTTAGTCTCCAGAAGAGAAGGTTAAGAGGGGACATGATAGCCATGTTTAAATATTTGAAGGTATGCCATGTAGAGGAGGGAGTGGGCTTGTTTTCTACTGCTCCAGAGACCAGGACAAGGAGCAATGGATTCAAGCTGCAGGAAAGGAGATTCCACCTGAACCTCAGGAAGAACTTCCTGACAGTCAGGGCTGTCCGGCAGTGGAATATGCTGCCTCTGGCCCTTTTCACATGCGGGCGGGGAAACGGGCAGCTCCACGTGGAAATGGAGCTTACCTTTATTCCGTTGCCGCGTGGAGCTGCCCGTTTCGCCGCTTCACACTCAGCGGCGTCTGCTGCGTCTGGCAGCACCCAAAATGGCGGCTTCTGACTGACGGAGGATCTCCGCCAGTAGGATAAGCTCACCAGCCGGAAATCCCGCCCACTGCACGATCTGCAGGCACACTCTTGCGCATGCCTGCAGATCACCAGCGCTGCGACGGGGCTGGATGGGGCTGCACGCCCCGCGTCTTTTAAAACCCAAAAAGGGGTTTTAGAAAAGCGCGGGCGGCACCTCTTCCAGTCGCCCCTACGTGGATTGGCGTGTGGATTTACTCTAAAGTAATCCACCCCAATCCACATTACAGTGTAGACAACCTCCGCGGAGGTTGCTCTACACCGTTTTTTTAGCCCCTTGTGAAAAGGGCCTCAGAGTGTAGTGGAGTCTCCTTCCTTGGAGGTTTTTAAGCAGAGGCTAGATGGCCATCTGTCGGGATTGCTTTGAGGGTGTTCCTGCATGGCAGGGGGTTGGACTGGATGGCCCCTGTGGTCTCTTCCAACTCTAGATTTCTATGATTCTATGGTGGAGGGGCTGTCATTTGCAATCCCCAGGGCACAAAAGCTAATAGTTTGTGACTGTTAAACCTTATGAGCAGCGTTTGGTTGTCTTGCCTTCATGCGTGAAATTTAAGAACAGCTGTGAGTGACAACTGCAACACTCTGGAAATCAACTGTATCTAATCAAGTGTCTTAATTCTACCTAAACTAACAAACACTAATGTACACAGGATTGTTAATTCTATTATCTTGCATCAGTACAGCAAACTGGAATATGGTTTGCTGAATCCTAATCAAAGAATCATGACTCATAGGATCATGAAACTCTTCAGATGTTCCTCACCACTAGCTAAACTTTTCTCACCACTGGCTGCTGGCTGGGGCTGAAGGGACTAGCAATCGAACAAAATCTGAACATGATTCCCACATCTGATACACAGAAATGTGAATAAAACTCATCTGTTTTCACAGCAGCAGCACTCCCATTTGAGTTTCTTCTGAGTTCAAATCTAATAAGCACAGCTAGGCTGTATTACACAGTCTGATAGAGAAAAAATAGAACCGAAAATGGAATCAAGGCTAGAACTGCAGCCCCTTTACAAAAGAAAGAAAACATGCTCAAACCCCTCTCTTGCCTGTTCTTCACCTACCACAGGGCAACAGTAATAACTGCCCTAATTTTGAGTGCAGTAAAGCCAAGCTTTTGTTTTACTGTGTTCACTGTGCTCTGTCTATATCACTGACAGAGAAATCTGAGCCTTTTACAGAAACACAAATCTTACTTTCAATTAAAACAAAAGGCAGGCAATTTTATCTACTTTCATAGTATTTTTTTTTTATTGTTTACTCAGGGCAGGATCTAATGGTGTACTTCTGGGATCTACTGCTTCTGCCAAAATCACTTTTGTTTCCTCTTGTAGCCTCCCATAAACATATTCTGGAGGGCTAAGAAACTTATCTGGAGCAGGTTTTCAGTGTCATGGAAGCGAGCAGATACATTAGCACTGGACCCACTGAAGTACAGTGTTGGACCTTGGTCCAATTTATTCTGTTTGCCATCTGAATGTAACTGTCAGGATGCACAACAAAAACTGAAACAGGGAATATTGCTGGTGTTTCCTGCATTTATTTTATCCAAACCACACTTAGCAATTTATTTACAACTCAGGAATACCATAACATCAGAAATTCTTCTTACATCTTCAAACAATCTATCTGTAACCATGAGCTATAGCACTTTACTGTATTCTTTTAAATATGCTAAATTGAAGAACTTGAAAAGTTATTTTAGTGTTTCCAAGGAAGCCTGAATAAGCATCTCTCTACTAGCAATAAAAGAGATGTATGAACATAAAACTTCAGTAATCTCTAGATGCATCACTGGAGAAACAGCTAGCAACTTTCTTTTGTATAATGCTCAGACACAGCTAACAAGCTCCCACAGGATATGTATGCAATTCCTTTGTAAATGTTTTTACTTCAGAAGAATTACAACGATGGTCATGTAAGATAATTCTGAAGAACATAGGCTTGGATGTCCCAACAATCAATATATTAACATGCTTTGATACAGTACCTCTTCCCCACTTGTTCAAAATTACTTCAAAATTGCAGAATTTCTAGAAACTACAGTTGATTAGGAAAGTAAGAGCTTAGTATGTGATGTACTAGAAATATACAGAGCTAATAATATCAACATGGAAAATAAAATTAGCTAGATTGAATTACATATGGAAAAGTTTTGACTTAGGTTGATTGGATAAGGACAATTCCAGACACCTCTTTTTAATGCCAGCTCTCAAAATAACCATATCTCCAGTGTCAAACATTCTTCTCAGCCAGCTTGCTAGCTTATCTTGCTTGTCAGATATTAGTGAGATTGTGCAATACTGGAGAAGTAGTCCAAAATGTCTTGGATAGTGAATTCCATAGTAATTCCAGATCCAGGATAACAACGTGCTATTAAGCCTTCAAAGTGCTTGTATTGTCGTATGAACTCATCTTGCATAGAATGCCACACCACCTAACAGAAGGAAGTGGAGTTTTAATAATGAAAATATTGTCAATGGTTTCAATACAAATCTCCAGGCCCGTCCCACTAACTGACATCAAGTGTTACAAATACCTCTGCAAAGGAATGTGCATGTGGAACATTATCCAGCAATTAACTCCATGAAGCATTACCTGGGCTACAGACCAAGTTCTCTGTGTGTTGTAAACCTCTGTTTAGACTACTTTACTTCAAACTCTAGAAGGCCAGTTACACAATTGAATGTTTCTACACATATGCATGCACCTACCTCAATTTAGAATGCTAGCATATTAGGGAGGGTAGTATGTTTCTCCGTGATATGGTAGTTTTCTAGGAAAAGGGTTTTTGTTTTTTAATGATTACGACAATCAGTCATGAGGTCTGCACCAAGCATATGTGAAGCAATAACTATAAGCAACAATTATATACAGGTAATCTAACTAATGTGTCTGTGGCCCTGTGTAAAATTAAAAGGCTGTGTCACATTTCTAATGTGGTATTCTCCCACTCCTATATGTTGATGATTTATTATCATTATTGTCATAACTTCATTTATACCCTAAGTTTTCCCAACATCAGGTCTCAAGGCAGCCTACAAAATAAAATAAATACAATATAGTTGAAACATACTAAAGATCAACATTAAAATGGAATTAAACTATCAAAAACATTAAAAATATACAGTTAAAATGACAAAAGCAGTTTAAAAATTACAATTAAAACAGCACTTCTTTTTTTAAAAGCCCCTTTTGTGAAAACCTTCAGTTCTCAAATGCCCATCAAATAAAAGAAGTTGGACAATAAGGGGGGGACCATTTTGCCTTTTTTAGAAAGGGAGTTCTAGACCCTAGAGACAGCCGCTGAGAAGGTCTTATCTCACGTCCCCACCAAATGTGCCTATGAAGGAGTCAAGATTCCCTGAGTCCGATGGTACAGGGTAAGCTTTCAAATATGTATTTGATCATCTATGGTGGGCAGAACCTAAGACATTTGGAAGAACCATACAGCATATGATTATAGCTGCCAGACTACTTTTTGTTCAGAAATGGAAGGATCCAACTATTCCATCTCAAGAACACTGGATGATGAAATTGTTGGATTTGGACAAAAAGATTGGGATATGTTGATTGTTTACTTGAGAGATCACTGGAGGAGAGTTTCAATTTTAGGTTTTGTTGGTTAGTTACTTGTCATTATGATAGCAGAAGTATTTATGCAATTTTATAAATATTTTTATAAGGTATAATTACTAGTATATCTTATAACCAACAGCTAGGGGCCTGGAAGTCATGTATATATTCTCTCAGCCCCAGCTTTTTTACATTAGTTTAGTTTTGTCTTTTTAGAATAGGATTTTTTGTTAGTGTTTTGTTATTGTTACGTGTTCTAGTGTTATGTATCTCCTTGTGTATTGTTTTATGTATTAAAATTGGTGTTTTAATAAAAATACTTTTAAAAAGCCCAAAAGGTTCTAAGCTATGTTTGGTCGGACTTGCTCTGAATCTGCTGCCAACATTACTCTAGTCACCACCTCGCTCATTTCATTGTCATCAATTCCAGAAAAAACCCCAAATGTGCCTATCTCAGCAACTCTGTACACTAAGAATATACATATACCTGTGCTCACATTAGCATTTTCTAAGAAGTGGGGATCTACTGTCCCCATAGTTATTCCTATATTATGCCAGACACCCCACACCTCCACACTGCACTATAAATAGAAGGACCAAGGACAGCATAAAAAGAATTACAATGTACTAACAAAGTTAATAAATATTACTCCTTAAATCACACTTTGTATCTCTTGCATTACCTGAAGTAGGTTTTCTTCTTCACAGAGATGTTTATCCACTTTCCTGTAAAGGTTATCCAATCCCTTTTTCACTTCCTTGCCAGGATATTCCTTTATGACTTTTCTTAGCTCTTGCTTATTGAAGGCCAACTGGTAGCTCACTTCCTCTTCTCTCACACCTTGTGCCACACGAGCTTCAACACCCTCAAAAAAGTGCTGAAATGAGATAAGAACAGGTTGCTTACCTGTAACTGTGGTTCTTCGAGTGGTCATCTGTGCCATCATACACTAGGAGCTTTAGCGCCTGCGCGGTAGCGTTCGGAAACTTCTAGAGCTTGTTCGCTTGGCGGGAACCCCTCCCCCACGCCGGTACTGCGCATGCTCCTCCCGCCGAGCAACGGTCTCTCCTCAGTTCTGTCGTCTGCCGTAGAACCTACAGGGACCTGAGAAAGAGGGGAGGAAGGGCGGGTGTGTATGATGGCACAGATGACCACTCGAAGAACCACAGTTACAGGTAAGCAACCTGTTCTTCTTCTTCGTGGTCTCTGTGCCTTCATACACTAGGAGACTGTGTAGCTTACCGGTCGGACGGCGGGTCAGGTCCTACAGCACGGAAGCCAACACCTCACGTCCAAACCGGGCATCTCTGCGCGACCGGCAGTCGAGCCTGTAGTGGCGCACGAAGGTCGATGGTTGGGACCAGGTCGCCACACGGCAGAGTTCATGCAGGTCAACTCCTCGCAGGAGGGCCGCAGAAGTAGCCACCGCTCTGGTGGAGTGGGCTCGAAGCAGGACTGGCGGAGGCTTCCTCGCGAGCTCATACGCCAGTTCAATAGTCCTCACCACCCATTTGGAGAAGCGCTGGGTGGACACTTTGAGGCCCTTCCGACGTCGCCCATAGCAAACGAAGAGATGCGGCGTCTGTCGGAAGGAAGCAGTCCTGTCCATGTAGAAGGCCACGGCCCGACGCACGTCCAGGGAGTGGAGAGACCGCTCCAACGGTGTCGTCGGGTTCGGGAAGAAGGCAGGCAGGATGATGTCCTGGTTGAGATGGAAACTGGACACCACCTTAGGCAGGAACGAGATGTCAGGTCTCAGGACCACCTTGTCTCTGTGGAAGACCGTGAAGGGCTCATCGGATCGAAGAGCTGTGATCTCACCCGCTCGCCTCGCTGAGGTCACTGCTACCAAGAAGGCAGTTTTCATGGTCAGGAGCCTATCATCCGAGGTCGCCATCGGCTCGAAGGGCGGCTTTGTCAGCTGCGAGAGCACCAGCGAGAGGGACCACGGCGGTAGCGGCGGCGATACCGGCGGGTAGAGATGATGAAGTCCTTTCAGGAACCGCTTAACGGTATCGTTCCTGAAGAAGGCCGAGGCAGCCGATCGTGGCGGTTGGTATGCCACGATCGCGGAGAGATACACCTTCAGGGATGGAAACGCCAGCCCCTGTTGCCGGAGGTGCAGGAGGAAGTGCAGGACGGTAGAGAGCCCCGCAGGCGATACCGGCTCACTCCTTTCGTTAGCGAAGGTCAGGAAGCGTCGCCACTTGTATTGATAGTTGCGACGGGTGGATTCCTTCCTGGCCGCGACGAGGACGGTACCGAGCACGGGATCGTCTAGTGCGATATCCTCCAGGCATGGAGGGCCAGGCGTGGCAGGTCCGGATGGAGGACTCGGCCGCCGGAGTGCGAGAGCAGGTCCGGTGTCGGTGGCAACCGGAGCAGGTCGTCTCGTGCGGCTTGTAGCAGGGGTGCGAACCAATGTTGCCTCGGCCAGTACGGGGCTACCAGGATCGCGTCGGCTCGGTCGGCGAGGATCTTCGATATCGTCCGGCCGAGCAGCGGGAACGGCGGGAACGCGTAGAGGAGTTCCCCGGTCCACGGAAACTGGAAAGCGTCCCCGATGGAGGCACGATCGTGGCCCACTCTGGAACAGAATCGGCGACACTTCGCGTTTTCCCTGGTCGCGAAGAGGTCGATCGATGGTTCGCCCCAGCGGTCCCGAATCAGTCTGAACGCCTCTCCGGAGAGAGACCATTCGTGATGGGATGAGGTGTCCCTGCTGAGGGCGTCTGCCGTGGTGTTCTCCTGCCCGGCCAGGTGAACTGCCACGGGATGCGTATGCAGGCGAATGCACCATTCCCACAAGTCGAGCGCAATGTTGAGCAGGGTTGTGGAGTGAGTCCCTCCTTGTCTGTTGATGTAACAGACGGCGGTGGTATTGTCCATCAGAACCAGGACCGTCCGCCCCGCTACGACGTGGCGGAACGCCCGTAGCGCTTTCAAGACGGCGAGCAGCTCCAGCGCGTTGATATGGAGAGCGGTCTCGTCGTCGGTCCATCTGTCGCGGACCCTGAGATCGCCGCAGTGGGCACCCCATCCATACAGGGAGGCATCGGTCGTTACCGTCACCTTCGGTGTCGGCTGTTGGAAAGGCATCCCTGACATGAGATTGCGTCGCGACTGCCACCATCGGAGGGATGAGCGGACGTCTCCCGGCAGCTGCAGTCGGAGAGTCTGTTCGTCTCGCAGGGGGTCGAATATGCGGACGAACCAGTGTTGAAGAGGTCTCGCTCTCAGCCTGGCTAGATATGTCACAGCGGTCGTCGCAGCCATGTAGCCCAAGAGTTGCTGGACGCTTCTCGCAGATAACGTTGGGGCCGTACGCGCGTGAGCGGCGGCCCGGATCAGGGTTTGGGCTCGAGACTCTGGTAGATACGCCCTGGCGGAGGTCGAGTCGAGCGTCGCCCCGATGAAGTCCAAGATCCTCGCCGGCTCGAGGTGGGACTTCTTCGGATTCACCCGGAGACCAAGGCGGGTCAGGAGTGACAACGTCATGTGGACGTCGTGGTAAAGTCTCTGTTTGCAGGACGCCACCAACAGCCAATCGTCGAGGTAAGGGAAGACAGAAGCACCCTTCGTCCGCAGGAAGGATACCACCGGGGCCATGCACTTGGTGAAGACCCTTGGGGCAGTCGAGAGTCCGAACGGTAGCACCTTGTACTGGTAACAGGTGTCGTCGACTGCGAAGCGGAGGTACCGTCTGTGCTACGGGCGAATGGCGATATGGAAGTATGCGTCTCGGAGATCGATGGAGGCGAACCAGTCCCCTCGATGTAGGAAGGGCAGGATCGACGGTATCGTGACCATCTTGAACCTTTTGGGGCGGATGTAGTAGTTCACCCCTCTGAGGTCCAGGATCGGCCGGAGGGTACCGTCGGCTTTCGGTACCGTGAAGTACCTGGAGAAGAAGCCGGTGGTCTTGGCCTCTTGCGGGAGCTGCTCGATCGCCCCTTTCTGGAGGAGGGATTGGATCTCTTCCAGGAGGGCCGGACTCGACGGCGTGGAATAGTAAACGCCTCGAGGAGGAATATCGAGAAACTCGATGGCGTAGCCAAGACGGACGATGGAAAGCACCCAAGAGTCCGTAGTGACACACTGCCACTCCGCGAGATGTCGAGCAAGAGTCGGTCGGTCTCCGAGCGCTGATGGTAGGCTGAAGAGTGGGTATTGGTAGGTCCTGCCAGGCACGTCAAAACCGAGACTTTGTCTCGGAGGAGGACTTCTTGGACGAAGCCGGGCGTCGCCTAATCGTGCGTCTGGCCGATGAGCCGGAGGACGGTCTCGACTGTCCAGACTGGGCCGAACGCTGGAATGACGAGGTGGAAGATCGTCGCCAGGATGGGCGGAAGGTGGAGGTCCTGCGGGCTTGCGTGGCCGGCTGTAGCCCGATCTTCTTGGCGGTCAGCCTCGCCTTAACTAGATTGTCCAAAGCTTCGTCTGTGGACGAATTGAATAGGCCCTCACCGTCGAAGGGGAGATCTTCAATTCTCCTTCTGGTGTCCTCCTGGATGTCGGCCGGTCGCAGCCAAGCATGGCGGCGCAGGCCGACGGATCCCGCCATGACCCGGGAGGCAATCTCCACTGCGTGCCTGGAGGAGGCCATCTGCTGCCGAGCGATGGAGATGGCCTCGTTGAAGATCACGGAGGACGCTTGGCGGATGTCCTCCGGTACCGCCTCCATCGCCGGTTGCAGGCGATCGAGCACCTTTTTCAGGTATGCCGCAAGGCAAGCCTGAGTGTTGGACAGCCTAATCTGCAAGGAGGTGGCGGAATAGAACCTTCTTGCATAGGCGTCCAACTTCCTGCCCTCTTGTCCGGCGGGGTGGTGTGTTGCCTGCCGGAGCCTTTCGTCTGTGCCGACTCGACCACCACAGAGTTCGATGCAGGGTGATTAAAGAGATAACCGGCGTTATCCTTCTGCACCCTGTAGAGGTGTTCCAACCGCTGCGGTATCGGCTGAGCCGAGGCCGGCCTATCCCAGGCGGCCTTCACCAGTCTGGATACCCGGGGCAGGAGAGGCAGCGGGGCCGTGGAAGGTCGCTTCTCCTCGAAGACGGAGAAGGCTGGATCGTCGTCCTCCGGCTCCGCATCGGCGATCTTAAGGCCGAGGGTAGTAGCCATGCGGAGCAGCATCGCAGAGAACTGGTGGACGTCCTCTGGAGCAGAATCTGGGATCGGGTCCCCGAATCCCAACGGAGGAGACTCCTGGGAGGCCGCCTCAGACACCTCTGATTCCGCACTCAAGTCGTACGACTCTGAGGTCGGTGAGTCCTCTCGCCGCTCGCTTTCCGGCTCCTTCACAGTCGCCACAGGTGTTGCCTTCCTAGGCTTCTCTGCAGCCGGGGCGGTGGTAGCAGCAGCGTCCCGCTTGGGCTGGCTGACTACCGACTTCACCTTCTTAGTGGTGACAGGGGTAGTCTGGCAGGCTGACGTCGTCGTAGCCCACTCAGTCACCACCGACTCCGTAGGGCGCGTCGCCGTTGCCGTGACCCTAGGAGGTGGCGATATCGCCCGATACCGAGGTGAAGGCTCCCTCGCCCTATGATATCGAGGAGAGGGAGAGCGGCTGAAGGAGCGGCGGTCCGACGGAGATCGGCTTCGGTGTCGACGGTACCGAGCCTCGTCCCCTCTAGGCGAGCGCGATTCGCGCTGTCGACGAGGTGACCGGGACCTCCGGAAGGTCTCCCAGCGACTTGGGCCACGATGGTACCGATCCCGGTACGATGGCGAATGTGACCGATAAGAGGCCGGGCGCTCTGTCCATTCAGATTCCCTCGCGTACCTGGCCACGTAGGACGCCGAGGTGTATCTGGAGGCAGACGAGCGAGGTTGTTCCTCTCTTGTCTCCCTAGGAGGCGGCGAGGCCACCGGACGCTCCGAAGAGCGGGACCGGAAGGAGGTCGAACGCCGCTCCGGAGAAGCAGAGGGCTCTCTCTGCTGCAGGTCGGCCGACCTGCGACGGCTAGGAGGGTGGTGGCGCTCCTCCACCAGGGTTGGAGGGTCTGCCACAGGCGAGTCCGGGCGCTGTTGGGGAACGTCCTCGATCTCATCCTCCGAGAGATCGACGGACTCGCCTCGCCCTTTGGAAGGCTGCTGAGTAGGAGGAGGAGTAGGAGGTTGAACGTCCCCAGCCGGGGAGCGCTTCTTCTCCTTCTTCTTCTTCTCCTTCTCCTTGCCCTTGTCTCCGTCCAGAGCAGGGCGCTTTTTAGCAGGCGTCTCCTTCAGGGGAGCCTCAGCCTTCCTCGCCGTCGAGGATCCTTTCGCTGACTTGGCAGCCGCCGACAGCTTCGGGATCCTCGGTAACGCCGAGATCGGCGTTTTCGCCGGTACCGAGCCCGATACCGACAAGGTGGACGGAACGGCAGCCGCCGATACCGTCGATGGCGTGGTCGTCTTCTTGTCGGCCATCTTGGAAGTGGAGGTCTCGTCTATCGCCCGCAGAGACTGTTCCCAACAATAAGACTTGAGTCTCGCGGACCGGTTGCGGAGAGTTTGGGGAGTAAAATCCCGGCAAATTGGGCAAGTCCGGATGTTGTGGGACTCACCCAAACAGAAGAGACACTCCTTGTGGCTGTCGTTGAGGGCAACCTTGCGCCCGCAGGACACGCACTTCTTAAAGAGCGCGGACATAAGACGAAGAACGCCAAACAGCGAAAATCCGAAAAGACCAAAGCCGAAGGGGAAGTCCGAAAGAGAGGTCAGAGACAGTCCAAAATCCGTAAAACCGTGAAAACAGTAAGCCAAGCACAAAAGTGAGAGGAACAAACTAAAGAACCTTCCGTACGCGACGGCGGACGAGAAAGAACTGAGGAGAGACCGTTGCTCGGCGGGAGGAGCATGCGCAGTACCGGCGTGGGGGAGGGGTTCCCGCCAAGCGAACAAGCTCTAGAAGTTTCCGAACGCTACCGCGCAGGCGCTAAAGCTCCTAGTGTATGAAGGCACAGAGACCACGAAGAAGAACTATAGTTTATTATTTAAATTCATGAAAAAAGAAGATGTTGAGCCATATACATCTGGCAACAAGCCTAGAGTTTGTACCTCAAAACAGTTTGGAAAACAGTTTTTTAGTTTCACAAATGTGACACTGACTAGTTATCTTACTTACCACTCAGTCATGATCAATCAATGATAAGGAACACATTGCCACAAAGCTAGACATTCTCTGCCAAGTGCTCTACTGATAAATCCCACACTTCCACTGATTAAGAACTAAAATCTGAGTTAAATTGAAGATCTTTAACAACCCAGCGGTTTGCCTCTCTAGAACGCAATAAGATGCTGAATAAACAAGCAATGTCTTAGAATGCTACTCCTGTTTTCCACAACTGATTTTTTTTCTTCCCTGAATCTCACCGTTCCATGGAAAGACAGTACAACAGGCGCCACCTGAAAGTCCCCTTGTGGCAGTGACTTGTGTAATACCTATTTTGTGAGGGTTTATTATATACCTAATTGTCATATCATTATCTGCACAGTAAGATTTTACTCTGACCAGGGTTATGTTGGTCTTCCATCCCATTATTTAACATATGTGTATATTTTAATAGAGACGTTTATAAGCATTGTGAAAATAAAGATCACCTTCTGGCAAGAAATAAGTAAATTCCATTACTGCAGCATGATTTTGTCACTATACATTTTCAAGAACATGAGAAAGACAATTCACATAACATCATAATCAAGATTGTTTTGAGGCTCAATGATCTCACTACAGAACAGGACTAGACGATGTCTACCCTCCAGAAATTGTTGACTATAATTATAGTTTCCATCAGTTTTAGCTAGTTCATAAACAGGAGCTGCAGTCCAACCACATCTCAAGAGCCCCACACTTTCCATCTATCTTAGCTTTTAGTGGTCAATGCCTCTTCCTACCTCCACCTCACTGAGATGAACATGAAAAGTTTACACATATATCTAGTAGTTAGGTGGTATTTTTCAGTGTTGTGGGTAAGAGCTCAACTAGAAGCTCAACCGATAATGTGTGAGATTAAACATTTTCTATCCTCAGCACAGAGTTGTAAACACCTCATCTTGAAAGAGGAAGACTGAACTCTGAAAAACAATTAGTTCACATTTGTGGACTAATCCTTCTCTTTTCTCTGCCTCAATACTGTTTTCAAAACTTTCCCAAACACATTAGAATTGCTCACCATCTATATGTACAATGAAGGCTCTAAAATGACATATTTAAGGCTCAAGGGGAGAATCCACAAAAATCTATTATTTGCTTTATGCCAGAATTAAAAGTAATAAAATAAACTTCTTACATTCAATTTTTCAAGTGGCTGTCCCAAGGAATAGATGACATATGACTGCAGATGATCTGTGTATTTCTGTTTAGCTTCTTTTTTCTCAGCATCCAGACATGAGATTTTCAACCGAGAGAGTGTTGCAAAGATATGGTGAAAATTCTCCATCATGACCACATCCCGTGGTGTCTTTTGGCTTTCATTTGCCACTTTCTCCACTAAAAAACAAACATGCTCATAGCAAGTCTGTAGACTAAGAATCTACAAACTCCAGTGTTCACATAAGCAATTCTTAAAAACATGTAGGGTATTTAGTTTTCAAGCCCAGAGGCAATAAGCATGTAATTTTAAAAATCTTGCTTTGAAATCTACAAAGAAATCTTCAGATGGCTACTGATAAATGTACAAAAAAGGAAATTTATTTTTTAGTTATGCACTTAATCCAACAGAGTTTGATAGGAAAGTTAAACATATGTATATAATTGCTTGACTTCACCTAATTCACCTACACCACAACCTATGCTGCAACTTTTTTTTCTTTTTTAGTAACTGTTATAATAAAATAAACTTTGTACAACTGCAAATTTAAATGGAAGAGTAGTTCTCATCATTCAAATTAATAAAGATAATTTATTGACTCATCACTGAGCAGATACTCCTACAATATGACGCATATTCATTTATTAACAATACTACAATACAAATACACAGCTGGCAGATACAAGAATAAAATGGGTTAAAGAGTTACAGACACTGTAGTCTTTCAGATGTCTACTCAGAATTTCTACCAATTAGTGAGGCTCACTCTGAGAAAAATAGGGATAGATTTTGTTAAATAAGGTTACAAGAAACCACTATCATAAAATAGTTCCTACCATTGGCGAAAACTCCTCTAATAAGTTTCAAGTAGGCTTTATCGAGATCTCCTCTGCGTTCAGCATTTTTGAAAATAGACTCAGCTAGTGCTGCAAACTCTTCAAATTCAGCTACAAAGGGAAGAATTCCAACTTTGCTTTTCTTGGATATCTTTACATCTTCCATCTGTTTTATCTGGTTGCTCTAAAATGAAAAATAAAATAAAATAGATCCTAAGTCTTTGTTTTAAGTTTACTACAGGATGGAAAAGATGTCAATTCTAAACTGACTAATACTGGAAGAGGTAACAGGCAGATGCATCCAACTGGCAACCAATCAGAAGGCAGTATGTTAGCTTTGGATACAGAGAAACTAAAGGTATGTCTACCAAAAAAAGAAAGAGTTGGCAGGCAGTGTTAAGACAGCAGCAATGTTGAAAAGGAAGGTGAGCAGTTGATGTCTTCAATTTAACACTGGCTATGCTGGCTACAGTTGACAGGAACTTCAGTCCAACAATATTGCAGAGCCATACATTTCCTGCTCTTGTTCTAAGAGATAATACCAACTTCCCCTCATTGCCACATACAGAAAACTGATTTAAGGTTGATGCATGGTGGGCCTGGAGAACTGTACTGATTTAGCCCTTGAACCTTTATTTATTTGCTGTAATACTGAAACTGGATACATGCAACACATTGTGGACTGTGGCCTCAATGGTGTCAATCTGTTAGTCCAACTAGAGTAGTCCCACAGAATCAATGGAACTTACATAGGTATTATCAAGCTTCTCTTGCTAAAACTCATCTTTTCTAGTTGGAATTTAGATTCAAACTAGAGTTATCAGGCATATCTGAGTAGGAATCTATGTGTATACACACACCATTTAGATCAGAGGTGCGTAAGAATAAGAGCTTAAGGAGACTTTGCAGGAATGCATCCCTTGTTGTACCCTTTTTTGTCCTGGAACACCCTCCAATACTCCTTAGGAAGCAAGCTATTAACATTTCTGGCCATCTCTGGTTTATTTTAGGGACAGAAGAAGTCTTTCTTACAACACAAAATGATCTAGACTTCAACTTTCCTGAGAGAGCAGGTAATTTTTCTTAAGTTTTTTTTTTTTTTTTTTTAATAAAAAGCCATGGGCCCTGAAAATGGCCATTGGAGGCTATGTGTGAGCTGCAGGCTGCACTTTCTCGGCAGTGATTTAGAAGTTACAACGTAAGGCAGGGGCTGGACGACATGGTTCTCCTGCCTCTCTCGTCCAGTTTACGAATTATACATAAAGATTAGAATTATCCAAACTGTTGAAAACTTACTATGCACTTGTCAAAATTCCTTTTGATAGTCACCAAAACGTTTCCAAGTGTTGTGCTGAGGAAGGAAGTCGGATCCACATTTTGTGCTGTCCATACGTGGTGACTCATTTTCACTAGCATATAAAGGGAATTAAAGCTATCAATCTTGTCTCCTAGAGCAATAAGATTATTTAGTTCTGGTTCAACACACCGAAATATTTTTGTCATCATCTGTCGGATCATGTGATTCCTGTAAAATATGGAATATACATTAAGTGTGAATCAGAAGAAGCTGAGTCCTATGATCATTATTATTATATCAGATGTCTACAGTTACATTTCAGAACATTGCAGCTTATATTTCTAGACCACAGGTAACTGCTTTATACCAGGTCAGACTATTGTCCATCCATCCGTGCTCTGTCTACCCACTGACTGTGCTTCATCAGGGTCTTAGGCAGATTTTTTTTTGTATCACCTGACATTTAGTCCTTCTAACCAAGAATGCCAGGGACTGAGTCTGAGATCTTGTCTATATTGACTATATGTTCTATCAGAGACCTACAGTTCTCTCCTCACTTCCTTGCAAAGAAATGTCAAATTATTCATAATTTGTGTAAAATCTATATTTTGAAACCGTTTTAAATTTTATCTGTTCCATTTTTGGAGTGCTACTGTGAAACAGGTCACTTTTTCTTCAGTTTCATATGACCTAGCCAACTCCGATCAGGGATTTTAAACTAATTTATTTGGATTTGATATCAACATTCTGGTGACACAACCAATCCAGCTGCAGAATTCACAGAATTTACCGTTCACATTACCATACCTTAGTTTCAAATAAATCTGACTTGTTCACAAGTGTTTAAGAAAATTTCTAATGGTATATGCAGAATTCTTCATTTCCTCTTAAATGGGCAAAACATTGTATATGCAATGTTTCACAGGGAAAGAGACAATGAACAGGTTTATTGTTGTGGCTGCAGGAAATATTCCCTGCCCATTTTTGTTATCAAACAAGACACATCCACTTTTAAGTTTGTCAGTTTATCAAGCTAAATACAGTTTTGAATAATCAGAAGCTAACAGCATTAAACTACAGAAACATACTCAGAAGACATTGACTGTGGGCCACTAGCACTCTGCACTCTCGATAAAGTTCCTCCATCCATTTCTTCAGCATCACTCTGAGGGGAAAAAAGTGATGGTTTACACAGAAATCATTCCAAAAGTTAAAAGAATTCAGTTTTTGAGACCATTTTGAATATTGAAAGACATACCACTGGTGTTCCAGGAATGCTAAGGTGCTGTTGAAGTTTGAAGAATTTGCTTATGAAGTCTTGTTCAGCCAAACACAGTGGCTCTAGTTGACTTAGGACTTGTTCAAAAATCTACAAGGGTCAAAATATATGTTTAGCTTAGAAAATTACCACTGTCATTAGATCCAACTGAACATCTGTCTATTTATTAGCCTTGATCAAAAGATGATACTGGAGTGAAGAAGGGAGAGAAGCATGTGCATCTCCTCTGGTGTTTTGTTCCACAATGTATCTCAAACAGCTAAGCTGATACTGAAAGTGAACCAGATCTTATGGTTAACCACTGGCGTTTCTGCCCTCAACAAAGGATTTTCTTCACCTACCAGTAAATGTGGTTCTTGCAGAACTTCAGCTGAAGTGTTTGGGAAAGTATAGGTCAGCCACTCAAAGGAAAAAGATTACATACATACCAAATTGCTGGAGTCCAGAGATCATTTATTTTACATGTGATATAGCACATTGAATTTGTTTCTAAAACAAGGTAAAAACAGTAACTGCCTCTACAGTAACAAGCTGTTACAGCTACCTGTCTGAAACTGTAAGGAAGGGGTGCCACCACCCTTTCTTTCAAAGCATATGTGCTGATCTCTATCCTACATATTACAAAAAGTGACAACGCCTTTAACAACAACATTCTTAACTATGTTCAATAAAAATAATAAATATTCTACATTGCCTTTTTATGTATGTGTAATTACATGACAGCCCACTCCCCCCCCCAACCCTACCTTAACAGTCAGCAGCTGGATCAAAGGAAGGAGGTCTGTTCAGTTGCCCATTGGGGCGCAGGGAGGATGATGTTTCCAACCTCCTCTCACCAGTGAGTGAAGATGCGAAAAGAAATTGCAACAGAGGTCCTGCTTCTGATGGTCACAGCCTCACTTGCTGGGGGAAGTGGTATTGAAATGCCATTCTCCTTGCTCCTTGATCAGCAATTGAACAGTCTCCTTCGCTTGATTTGACTGCCAGCTGTTATGGTAGGTTTGGGGCAGGCATTTACCTAGTCTTACAATAAGATGATATAGTGTTACAGAGTAAAGTTATGGATCTGTAACTCTAGGTTATGAATCCATAATGGCAATACTGAAGTGTTGCTGTTGCATACCTTCAAGTCATTTCCAATTTATGACTACCCTAAGGCAAACCTATTTCAGACTTTTCTTGGCAAGATGCAGAGGGGTTTTTACATTTGCCTTCCTCTGAGGCTGAGAGTGTATGACTTGCCCAACGTGACCCAGTGGGTCTCCATGGCTAAGTGGGGATTTAAACCCTGACCTCCAGAGTCATAGTCCAATGCTCAAACTCCTACATCATGCTGGCTCTCAATACTGAATGTCAGTCAATAATCTTAGGTTTAAGAAACAGTCCAGCAAGCTGTTAGCACTATGTATCTGATATGCTGCATTCAGAAGCCAATTTTCTTTTTGATAAAACCAGCACATTCAGCCTGCCAAGGCCCCGCTCTCACCTTGCTTTGACCATATAAAATCCACTGTTATGTATCTCTTTCTCATGCTGCAAAGGCAGTAGTTTGGTGTTCACATTGTCCCATTTTCTGGAAGAAGCAAGCATGATAAGGGGAAGAAGTGTTGCCTATGTTTCTTCCAAGTGATCTAGGATTTCAAATACTACCTTTCTGTTGTGGGAAAGTGAGAGAGCAGCAGAGTGTCTCCCACATGGCATATAAAACAAGAAAGAAAGACACCACAACACTTGCGTGAGTTATATTCCCATTTTGCTACTGAAATTACAGCATGCAGTTTCAGCCAGTACAGGCTCATCTTACCTTATCAAACTTAGTTCTGTCAGCCACATCAAGGTCTGATGCAGACATGTTCCCCATGTCCAGCAAAGATGATGACTGAGACCTGCGATTTCCTGAACTCTGAACTGTGAGCTTGTTTAAGCTAGAAGTTGAACCTGTCAGTTTCCCAGAGCTTCCATGAAGGCCTGTGATAACAATTAAAGCTGGGTAAAGAAGCTATACTAAATGGACAACATAGTACTTTGCATTACAGTACATATTGTACATTTAACAGCTTTTCTGTCCCTCTACCTAATGACTGTCAGTACTTCCCCTACATAATAGGCAGAATGACTTTGCACCCACACATTTCTTCGCTTAGGTGAAACCACATGGAAGAAATTGTTCAGAAACAACACTTAGTGACAGACATTTGGGATGAGCAAATACAAGAACTAGTGTAGGGCCAACAACATTCCAGAAAAGAGCACAGATAAGAGAGACAGGAAGGCAATTCACTAAGGGACATCTTCTAGAAGCAAAGCAGAACATAAAGCAAGACACTACTATTTCCTTGAAAAGAAAATAGTATCACACATCTGCTAGAAAGATAAAGAAACCCCACTTGCCTCGTGTTCTCAAGGCCTCTTTCAGTATTAGTATGTCAACTGCAGCCTACCCTTAACAAATGGACTTTATCTTCAAAGAAAGAGCTTATTTACTACAATAGATATTGGGATTGTCCATCTCTGACTAGACACCGTAATTATGTATTCATGAACCCTTTATGAATTTCCATTTCAGTTAAAGAGAAATGAAAAAACATACATGCTGTGCAATTGTACTGCTTCACTACAGCAAGATGCCACAGTTTTGCATTTTTCTGGGATAATTTAAAAGCAAAAGATTCTGGCTTAGATTCTTGGAATTCTGAGTGAATGGGGCTTTCTAACTCCATCCTTTGTGCTTCAGTTCTTGAGCAAGTGCACACATGCAAGTCACCCATGGGGAACTTGCTAACACAGTGGCTGAGTATGGATGGACACTAAACCATAGCTTAGCTTTGTGAGACTAAGACTAAACATGGCTTGACTCTAATGCTCCCTTTCTTTCTTTCTGAGTAGCCATTTATATTAATCAGAACTAAGTGTATTGTTTAAATTCTAGACTGTGATTAATCTTAAATAGTGTTAAATGAAACAAGCCAGGTTTACCTATTATGGTTTGAATTTAGCCTGGTTCAGCTACCCATATCTCATACCACAGCTTGGCTAGGTCTGAAATGGAAGTGAAAGTTTCCCAACTCCTCCTTGTAGCCACACTGGAGGAGAACAGATTGTGTGAGCCCAAGGCTTGTCCTTGAAATGCTAAGCTATGTTTTAGCATTACCTGTGAACCTGGCCAGTGTTTGATGCAGGAGACAAGAATTAAAAATGACCCTTTATGTGACCTGATCAGAAATGCCTTCTGCTTGTGCTATAGCACAGTTGGATTCAAGCTAATTTTATGAAATAAAAATATATAAACTGGTCCAAGCAACCACCTGCAGCATAATGGCATCTTAAATACTTAAACTGCAACACCGCCAGCTTCATGAAGTCACTGTAGCCTCCAGCCACACAGTGTTGCCACAAGCCTGCAACAAAGCAGCAGCATGATAATGTTCTATGCACAAACAATGTATGATGGAGGTTACAAGTGAGTTGACGCCCATGCAGATGGTGGTGCCATGGGTTCTGTTTGAATAGCCTACTGAAACTCTTTGAAAGTCTCAGATGAAAGCACAAGCAGGCATTCAGATCATTTGAAGGTTATATTTTTGAGGAAAGCTAGGCTACTGCAGTGGAAACAACTGGCAATTATTAGAACACCACTGGATATAAAGGCTGTGCTATCTGAATTTAAATTAGGAAAGATCCTAAGGAAGGATGGGGAACTTTTTTCAGTCCAAGGGCCAAATTCAACTTCAGAAAAATTCTTGGGAGCAGTATTCCAGTAATGGTTAGGGCCAAAGACAAAAAGATGGGGTCCAAAAATACTGGCATATTTTAGCTTAAAGCTCTGAATGCCAGTAATTAAGCCACAGGAGTAACATTCAGTCTTTTAGAATGGGAAAAAGAACCTTACAAAGTGTTGGAAACCACCAAATATGGCACCATAGGTAAGGGGATGTGGTCATCCAGGAAACCCCAAAGGGCCAGACTGGTTGTTCACTCCTGCCTTAAGAAGAAAATAATTACTAGTGATGTGACACTTAAACTACAGAAAAATGGTGAATGTGCACCACAATAGCAAGGAATGCATGATGTGGAAGAATCCCACACTGGTAAGATGCCTGAAGTTTCATTGTTGGCAGTCTCCATAACGGATTTTTGAGCATTCTTTTCTGTGGTGCAGCTCAGCAGCGAATCTACATGGACTGAATCATAGCTGCAGGGTGAACTTTGGGAACATAAGATACATACCTTGCCTCCACAAATATTCTGTGCAGACATGGCCTAAGGTTAAAAATACAGTTCTGCTGTATTTGGCATATAGTTCAAGATCCCACTGGAGACCACCTGCAGGACTGAATTATTATATTTTGCTGACCTCCCAGATAAAAAAAAAATGTATGTTTCCTGTAGCACACACATGTTGTGCAAGTACACTACACCCAACAATTCTGGGGTTAATAGGTTTTGCCATGACAAGTACTTTTTACAAAGACATGAATGCATTGGCAATAACCACTTTAAAGCGCTAATCATACTCACTCTCTGTTTCCTGTTTGACAGCACTTTCTTTTCGTGGCAGTGTAGCTGGGATGGATTAAGTTGCAAGCATCAAAGACAAAGACAAGTTAAAAATGCATTTTGCACAAACCATGCACGAGATGCAAGTTAAGCACTAGCTGGAAAAAACATGCAGAGAACTATGAGAAGCAAGTAACTACAAGTTGCAAACATACATAGCTGGGGAGGTACCAGTCTAGAATATTTACTATACAGAAAATGTATTATGTACAAGCTATCAACAATTTGCCAATTTTTATTTAAATGAGGAAGAACAAACCAACAACAATGAACTCGTGACTATACAAGAGGATCCATGTTGCAGCTGTGCCAGAAGGAGCTCCAGATGTAACACAGGATGTGACACAGAAGAAAGATCTTGTTCAAGGTACTTGGCTGCCCAAAGAGGTGACTGCATGTTTCCTGGAGTAATGTGCTCCAGGATCTCTTACTGTCTCTAGGAGATTGGGGGACAGATTTTGGATTCACTACCATTTTATTATCAATGGCTGCTCAAAAGCCAGCTTTTCACAACATTGTTATACAACACAGATAAGGAATGAGTAGCCCTCCAGATGATGGTAGACTACAACTCCATCAATTTTAGGCAGCATAACTGACAGTAAGGGCTAATGGGAGCTGAAGTTCAAAAATGTCTGGAGGATCCCACAGTCCTCATTTCTGGTGTAAGACACCCACTTCCACAGACACCTTCTTACTGAAGACCAAGTGCCAAATGAGGTGCCAGTCCTCACAATAGGAGGAACGTGCATTTCAATGCAAAAGGTTATCTAAATTTCAATATCCTGTAAATCTGGTAAGCCTGGAGTTTCAGCTTATTAGTGACAACCTGGATGTATTTCAATACCATAAGTGTATTTCCATACAACATAAGGGATTACACGAACTGTTTTCCAGTCACGAAAAATAGGTTGAGTATCCCTTATCCAAACTGTTTGGGACCAGAAGTGTTTTGCATTTTGGATTTTGGAATAACTGTATTTGCATATACATGAACTACAGTACTATACAGTACTAGACCTCTGGAGAGCACACCTATAAGACCATCAGCGCCGCAGCTGCCACCTCAAAGGAAGAAGCAGACAGCTGGTGGACTCCCCAGAGTTCTTCTGTACAGCACTGTAGTTTGTTTTTTTAATACAGATATCAGGTCCCTTATATTCTCAGATACTCAGTCTCTCTCCAGCCTTGTGTTTCCTATATAACACAAATAGCAAATGAATGAGAGATGGTAGGATCTGTAAAATGGTGGGAGGTGTAGATTCACACTGAACATTATGCTTGGATTCCCTCCATTTCACAGATTCTTTCATCTCTCTCCAGCCTCGCACCTTATTCATTTGCTACTTGTGTTGTGTATGAGATACAAGACTGGAGAGAGATTGCGGATCTGAGAAATGAACAAGCAGGAGCACTGCAGCTGCTGTCTTGGAGGCAGAAGCGGGCAGTTGGCAGCAAAAAAGACTCAGGTTTCAGAGGTTTTTGGATTTTTGGATTAGAGACGATCAACTTGGATAGTCCAAAGTATATTTTAATTCCAGTTCAAGTATACAGTACACCAAATACTTGAGAGAATGAATCCTTACCCCTTCCATCATGCCATCACTGGGGACCAGCAGCATTTGGGCAGCCAAACTCTTATCTGCTGTAACTTCACAGTAGCTACCACATTGTTCTTTCATTTGAGCATTGTTTTTTATAACACCTTTGCCCTTCCAAAAATTTAGACTTCAGTTCTTAGAAATTTTCATCATTGATTATACTGGCTAGGGTTTCAAGAAGTTCAAACATTTGGAGGTCCAAAGGTTGAGGACTACTGATTTAGAGCACACCTCTACACAGATACCAATCTGGCACTATTCAGCCTCTGTTGGGAAAGTTGTCAGATGAAAAACACAAAATCACACAGCAACGTGTCACTTGATACTAAACAAGATTTGGAAGTTCCATTCCAACATTGCACTAACAAATAGAAAAACAAGTTGCATATGTAGAAAATTTGATTTGCACTGTCCACGGGGACCTAGATGTGCTGTGCAACCCTATGCAGAAAAGCAGACTGCTCTTTTTTCCATGAGTCCTATTTCTAAGTTAATGGGCACTGATTTGCATCCTAAGGCTATCTTGGTTAAAATGCAAGATGTGACTGTGCAGACTGCTTGGAAGCAAGGGAGTAAGAACTGGCAATCTAAGAAAGGTTAAACTGCTCATGTGTATTTGGTATAATTGAAGATTGCCTTGAAAGCAGTCAGAGACCTAATTTGTACTGCCATAGCTCAAGTTTCCCCTAGTTCTCATTAGGGGCCTTTTAAAGCTGGTACAGATGTTCACTCTCCCCCTCTGCCAGTTTCCCTTCACTTTGTTTTGTCTGCAAAGGAGACCTAGCACCTTGAAATATTTTGCCACTGCTTTTCTGATCAGCAAAAGACGTGGCGCAATGGCAGTGCAGCTGTGGGGAGGACATGTGCTAGTTGTTTCACTGTTTTCACACTTGCCCTTTCTTTGCTGCTTATGAAGACTTGGTACCTGCTTTTCTGGATGGACTGTCAATGAAGGATGGAGAACTATGCACACAGGAACATATGGATGTTTGTAAGCATATACAGATGGAAGAAGGGGTATGAATTAGTGGATATGGACAGGTGAGAAAGTGTGGTATGGCTCTTGCCCCACTCACCACTAGTTCTATCCCTACCCAGCATTGGTATGCAGCTCCTGAAAAATTACCCTAGAAAGCAAGAGGCTCTGGACCTGGGTAATGGGTGGGAGGAAGACGCCCTGTTAATTTCTATACCATTCTAAGGGTTCAGTGTGTATTACATAATTTTCCATTTCTGATCTTGAGAAGAAAATAGGGCAAGAGTAACAAAGTAAGGCTAATCAAAGCAGACTATTCTATGGTCACTTAAGAAAATTTTGCAATGAAAAGCAACAAACTAGGACAAGCCAAGACTTCTCAGCTCTGTTATAAGTCTTGTTATGTATCTTGACTTCATGTACCTTCCATTTTAATGTAATGTAATGCTCCTACTTCTTTAGCTGATATTTACAGAATCATCACAGGTTCCAAATATTTGCATTTGTGATGATGAGTACAACACTCCGCCAAGACCTCTTCTGGCCCTAGGTCACCACACAGAAGACTCCCAGGAGCATGTCTTCAAAATGTCAGGCAGTACCAAGCACAGCCAAATACATAGCTGGGTGGCTCCATCCAGGATTATGAAAGATTCCTTTTTTACTATAGTTCCCAAAATCCCCAAACATCATGACCACCCATGGGTAAATCTTGTTAAAACAGTTGCATGCACTACTTAAATATTTGTAGTTGCTTGCAAAACCAGCAACCTTTTGACCCCAGTCTGACACTTTCTTCCATTTGGGATGTAAAGCTGAAATTAAGAGCTCTTGTGAGAAACTTACCAAACTTCTTTCCTTCTTTGGTTGCACCTGTCATTTTAATCTTGGCAACTTCAAAGAAATCCTTTATTTCCCTGTCATACAACCGGGATAAGTAATCCATATAGTTCTTAAATGAAAAACACATGCAGAATAATAGGTATAGTTGTCTCTTCAAGAAGAGTAAACAAAGGACATTTTTAAGAACGTATACTTTGAGATGCTCTGACAAATCAACAGAATGCTTCCCTGCACCAGGAGCTAAGCTGGTTGTGGCAGAACAAAAAAGAGGAGACCTTACTTGACTTACCACACTGGAGGCCATGATTACATCGTTCTTACTGCTTTCCAATGAAAAAGAAGTCTAAGCTAACCAACAGCCACTCACTTTCAAAGCCAAACTCTTAAATCAGCAAATCATTACATTATAAAATGCAAGGAACATTTATTGCACAGTTAAGAAATTATTGTGACATATAAATACACAATAACAGTGCTCTTCATTTGTTTGCCTATGCTTTTGGCATGGTAAATCACCCTGATGTGGAAAAAAAATGCACAGAACTTGGTGCCCCATGGATACAATCATGTTTTTATTTGACTTTGTCAACTCTGTTTGGATCAAACTTGCTGGAGTATAGGAATAATTTATATGCAGCATGATTTGTGTACACAGAGGCAAAAACTGTAATAAATAAGACAAACGTCTTGCTCTTAGCTTCAGCACTTAACAACTACAGGTAAATAGGGATAGAAATTTTTGGTTAGCATTTCTCTATTTAAAAAAGTTCTAATGAGATAAAGCATTCGTGCTTTGCAAATCTATATACACTTGAAAGGCTTGTAATGCAGGGCAGGAAAAGTGTCAACAAAACCACATGTGCATCTAAAATATATACACAAGCCCACTTTAATTAGTGGAAAAATGCATAAACACATGTATATTAATAAAAAATAGGTACATTTTGAAAAGATATACACGCCTTTCTGTGCAAAAAGAAAGGACAAACTGCAACAGGGTGACACTGGGATTTGGAGAAGCAGAACAAAAAGGAGACTGATAGATTTTTATATCCCTGCATATGAATTGTTGTGTGCCTTCAAATCATTTCCAACTTATGGTGACCCTAAGGTGAACCTATCATGGGCTGACAGTATATGACATGGGTTTCCATGGCTAAGTGGAAAATCAAACCCTGGTCTTCAGGGTCGTAATCCAACCAGTGTGTGATTCCCTGCTCAGTCATGGAAACCCACCAGCTGACCTTGGGCACATCACACACTCTCAGCCCCAGAAAACCCCATGACAGATTTGCCTTAAGGTCACTATAAGTCAGAAACAATTGAAGGCACGCAATAAAAACACATATGAGTACTTCTACATGTGAAAGAAGTGAAAATGATCAGAAACACCAGTGACTATATGGAACAAGCTTTCCTCAAAAATCAGACAGAAGAAACATAGAACAAAGAGGGCACAATGGTGGGGCAGCAAGAGAAATGCTATTTTGAAAAGGTCATCAGAAAAAAGAACTGTTTGATTTTACTAGTAACCATCACACTCAATGTTCTATTTAAGTTCAGTTTTTCTCTCTGTGAGCAACTCACCTTTGTGAGCCCTTCATATTTTCCATAATCCGTGTTCTTTAACCACTCCATAAGTTTGGCATATCGGAGCAAGTCTCTGTGGAAGGGATGATGGTTTGGTAATGTCAACTCAATGGAATGCTGAGCAAGAGTGGAACTTTGGTCATGGCCCTTGGCAGGAGAAAGCAGCATAAGAAAACTGTCTGAACGAATATTTCAGTAAAAATGCAAACCAGGAAACTTTGAGAAACTTTGTCAGTGAAAAGAACCTTTTGCAAGTTATTAAGTATGCCTTCCAGCTGCTCCTTTCTGTACTCTGAAAGGCAAAAAATGAGCTAAAGACATTTTGAAAACAAATATTTAGAAGAACAAAATAAACACTGAACTACACATCAGGTGTTAGGAATAATTTCTTGCAATTCATCTCATCTGGAGTTGCTTTTTCTGCCTGAAATTTCAAGATTGCTCTCACTAACATTACATCTGAGAATTCCAGTTTGAAATGTTGATCACATCACTTCAAAATACAAAAACAAAGTCTTTTGGGGTGGGAGTGTCTCTGGACTTCAGGTTGAGTCAAATTCTCCAAAATTCCTTTACTTTGAACAACAAATGAAGAGATTTCAACATAAATTTGATGTACACTTTTTACAATGCAACTCCAGACAAGGTGTTACATACAAAATGACAAGAGTTAATGGACATCATTCACATACATTCCAGCTGCTCTGTCACCCATTCATCCAACTGCCTATGGCAAAACGTTGCCCTGTATATGTCCAAGAGAGGCAACATTTCAATTTGTGTCAGGCATAATTTACAACAGAATATGGAAGGCACTCACCCTGTTGAGTTATGTAAACTTAGAATGCTAGATATGATCAGCTCCAACATTCAAGTACAGAATTCACAGCCATCAGGTATCCTGTACATTAATGCCACACTCGTTCTTTGAGTGTAGGTCCCTATGTAGCCACAGGAACACCGTCAACATATGAAGGAGGTATCAATAGACTTGGAAAAATGCCATGGCTTGCAGAAATAAAAACACTTAGGAACAAATGTTACTGTGGCAAAACACTCCAGTGAGGGCTAAGTGTGTTCAGGGGGCACAGAAAGTTTGATAGACTGTTCGAGGTAGAAACAGGAGAAAGGACTGAATTCCTGGAAGAACTCCTGGAAGAAGGCATGGCTGGTTGGCACCCTAGAGCAGGTGCATTCCACACTGCAACATTTGCCACAGGTCGGTCTCATGTGTTTTCTAGTATATGGAAAAACACACAGCTTAGCTACCATTTAATTTTTAATACTAGTGTACTACTATACTGAAAATTACCTACTTTGAGACAGCATTCACCTACTAGTCATGTACAAATAATGCAGTTAATACAAACTCCAAATTCTTCCTATTATCCATATTGATTCAATGTCTTCTTCCCTCCATTACACAGCTCTCACAAAAGCACATCAATCATTTACAGAGGACACTTTGGAGTTGAGGTAACAAAAAGAAGCAATCTGTCGCCTCAAGTCATCAAGCTTGACACTTTTGATTTTGCAGAGGCAACACTACAGAAAATGAGTTAGGTTTAGCAAGCTTTTTTAAAAAAGGTTGAGTAACATTAAAGCGGCTTGATTCAAACTCTGTACTCACAGAAACTGAAAGATAGTAGGACCTGTTACTGAGACCCTTCTCCAGTTCTATAAACTATTTGGAAATAAAATAGAGGAATAAAAAAAAAAAAAGAACTGTTGAGTAGATATGACCATACAAATCACTCTGGGCATGGAATTGTGATCATCCTATCTCTAGAGCTTTAAAACAAAGGAAGAGGTCATTCATTTGTCAAAGAGAAATGTTACCTTATACACAAGTGTGCGCACGCGCACACATTAGAAAAATTCAGCATCTCCTTAAACTTGAACAATAACATTATTAAAGCCAATAAAGCAGGTTCCGTTAAAATGGAGGGATGTTGGAGGGAGACGGCTTGTAATTACTACAGCACAACATCCAACTGCCTGGCCTAATGTCACAGCATACTGATCACTACAATCAATGTGGACAGGAGACAAATGCAGGATGGAGTTGTTGGTATGACCACAAACCCCAGCATTCAAGATTGGTGTTTTTAATCCCTCAATTCCAAATACCTTTCATTCAAATTGAATATACATCCAATGAGGACTTATTTGGGATGGCAGCATAACAGCCCCATAAGGCTTCCATCTAGTACATCAACTTGAACAAGGGCTATTCAGTTCTCTTCAATACTGAATAAAAGGTCCAACTTGCTGGATTAGGCTGCAAAAAAATTCTCCATCCTCTGTTTTTAATAATTTCTGATTTTATTACTGAAGCATCTCACTTGGATGTCTGTACACTGAAATCCCAAAAGAAAGATGTAAGGGTTTTATCCACATCTCATTGCTACCTTGGATCACAATTCTGTGGGGAAGGTGAGATACAAATCAAACAAATAAATCATTCACATAGGAAGTATGCTCAAGGGCTGCCTGATATCTAGGTTATGTTTCATTCACTGAACAAGACAATGCAACTGTCAGATGGCTTAAGCAACGCTTATCAAAACAGATTAAGATCTATATTTAAGTATATGCAATTGGACTGACTCCCCTGCACTCTCATATCCTTGGCAGGCTCTAGAGTTCCCTCCCACTACCCCCAACATGCTATACAGAAGATCATGGTGCCTAGTTGGATGGAAACTGTTATGGGGCAAGGGGAAAATCCTGAAGACCAGGAAAGAATATGCTTCATGAGTTAAGCTTTATTCATAAAAAGTACATCTGTGACATTTAAGGCATTCCCCCCACTCCACTTCAGCCAACCTTATTCAGTAGTCTCCTCCAATCTTCTTTGTAGCATTTTCGTGGATCCATGGAGTCTAACTTGGGGAAAGAGGGGGCAAGGAACTCTGCATCTGCCTGCTCATTTGCCAGCTCCCAAATCTGGATCTAACCCAGTTTCTGGAGAGCTCTGAAAACGGAGTTGAACTAAACTGAACAATCATTTGCATACTTTACAGGTGAAAAAAAAGAAAAAAGTACCTGTTGAACAAACACATTGTTGAGATGACTGGCCAGTCTCCGTGCAAACTGCTCACGCAGGTCGCTAAAGCGCTGCTGCTGCTGTTTGACAGCATGAAGCATCTCATGCCCTGCCACCCAAAAATTTGAGAGATTACTATGACAACAAAAGGGAATTGGACCAGAAGGAACCAAAATGCTCAAAGTGGAGAAAGACAACAAGATTGTCATTAACAACAACTTATGAAAACACCCACCTGGCTGAAGAGCTACATTCATACATTGCAAGAGAGCATCTGCTGCATTGGTGCAGGCTTCAATGCCACGAGAAGATGAAAGGTCTCCTTCTTGGAGGGCCTTGATGTGACCCTTTGCCAAATCCATATGGTTCTGCAAAAACAAATATTTAAATCAGGGGTGAGAAACATCAGGCTGTTGGATCTCCAGAATTCAGTCCTCCTGAGCTGCCAGATTACTACACCCTCTTCTCTTAATTTGGCAGTTTCCTCACTTTCCTATGCCCCTGCCCCCAATTTTTGAAGTCTGAAGTGCCTATCCTAGGCTTAATTACTTGCAGCTAAGAGCTTTATGCTAAACTATATCAGGATATTTGGGACCAGTCTTTTGTTTACCCTGCTGTTTTGTTAAACTGTTCTTAAATTTCAACCTACATTTTTATGCTCTTATTTGATGTTGCTTTTCTCTCTCTCTCTTTCTTACACACACACACACACACACACACACACTCTTGTTAACTACTTGGGTGCTTTATTGCTTAAAGGCAGGGTACAAATCAAAAATCCAACTAGACATGCCTAAACCTATAATGAGCATCTGTAAAGCAGCCTATATAATTTGAGGCAACATTGTTGACTAATGTTCTATATAATTGCAGTATAGTGTTTAATTTATCATCTATTGAGATGCATTCTAGAAATCCTGTATGTACACTACAGATTTAAGGAATGATTCCATAAATACTTCAAATGCTTACAACAAGGAACTCTATTTCCGACAACAGTTTCAGATTGTTTGTATTGCTGAGATGAATCAGATGGTTGCTTTCAGAAATCTGGTCCATTTGTTCTTTTACGCTCTGCAGCATTTCCTCATAACTGCTCAGCTTCAGTTCAATTTGGTCCACCTCTTTTAGTGCCTCATCAAGCAGCTGCATAAGTATGTTCACCTGTTTCTCCGAGGCCATGATCGACTGGATGTTTGCCTGCAAAACAACCCATACAGCCAGAAACAAATTAAACTACAGTTGACCCTCAGTTTTTGGTGTCATTTTGGTGTCATCCTATAATCTATCCAGTACTATCCACCACTGGAATACCAGCAAAAAGCCCCCATATATCAGGTAAGACTATTGGTCTATCTAAAGCCAATACTGACTATTCTGACCAGCAGCAGCATAAGAACTTAGCTTGCACTATATTTGATCAAACCAAACCTATCTTAGTCCAGCATTCTGTTTACACAGGTATCAAACAGTGGCCCATGGGAAGTGCACAAGCAGGGCATAAGCACAGCAGTACTCATCTTCCTCAACAGCTGGCATTGAGGGGCATGGTGTCTCCAACAGAGGAGGCAAAAAGGGAGCCATCATATCCTTATCCTCCATTAATTTAATTTAAGCCTTCTCCTCCATTAATTTCTCCAAACAATTTTTAATGACACAATTTTTAATGACAATTTAAACAAAACAATTTTTAATGACAGATTCTTGAGACCCCAAACATAATTCTTTGTCCAGTATGAAACATTCCAAGGCCAGAAAACCTAGCAAATCCAATAAAATGCAGACTCTTTTAAATCTACTTCCAGTTTTACAAACTACACTATGCACATAAGTATAAATTAACAGGCAGCTGAAGAGCGATTATCCTAATTCAAACCAAACTCTGTTCTGCACTTTTCTTGTGAAGAACCTCTTGTGAAGTACACCACCATTTATATTTGACAAAAATTCCTTACCCCATCTAGAACTTGCAGCTCTCTGGATAACTTATCTGCAAAGGCTTCTGCATTAGAGATGGCATATTCACAGCCTTCCATCATTATCTCAATGTCCTGCTCTTCTCTGGCATTCAGCTCTTGATATTCATCCACTGCTTCTTCATCCCCTCCTGCCACATTCTGATTCTCACCACTTGGAACAGACTCTTGACGGGGGAACACATACAAAGAAAGGGCCGTGAAAAACTGACGGTCCATAGGCCATCAAAATCTTTTCAACAGACCTATTCAAGCTGTCGTTATCATATACACTATTAATCTTCAATGTCTCTTAATACTAGTATTCTCAAGAGCATTTGTCATGTTTAACAGATAAAATTCAGGGTTTTTTTTACAAATTGAACCTTCAATAGTCTGAATTATGGTTGAATTAAAAGAGGGATAACTGTAACATAACATGAGTGGATGAGGGAAATGCAAGATCAAACATGTAAGATGAACATAGAATTGTGATGCTTAAATTTCAGAAGTGAATAGAAATTCAGAAAATGAAAACTAGATCAGAACGGAAGAACAAAAATATTTCATGTAAAAGTACAATTTAAGATGATGTTTTTTATTTGTGAAACTTAATAAAATTATTTTTTTTAAAAGGGAAAAAAAATCTTTTCAACAGACCGAGGACATCAAAAGAAAAGGATAACTGATCTAGCAAAGTCAGTATGATAAGATCTCTTTTACTTACAAAACAGCAACCTTCAATATTTCAGGTTTATTTGCATATAAAAGAAGGCAATTTTATCGATAAATGACTAGTGAAGTGCTAAACATTCTGCTTTGGTTCATTCAGGGCCCTAAGCTGATACTAAAAGAGAGAACTGGAACTTACTGAAGATGCTCCATGGAAAAAGCAGTGAAAACATTAAAGACTCACTACTGGAACCTTACCTGCCCTCCCTCAGCAGACCCTGTGTTGGGACTTATTGAACTACCCTCTAACAATCATGCCATCCTCACCTTTTAAAATTATCTGAAAACTTTTTTATCGTTCAAATGCTTTTAGAAGACCCACTGTGAAGCTACATGGGTAGTCTATTTCTTCTTATCATTTTCTGCTTTTGAACAACAACAAGAGAAATAAGATCTCCACAGAATTTCTAAATGGGTTCCTAGCCACCTCTTTCCTAGTTAAACATCATTTATTTTCCCAAAGCAATTGAATATTATTCACCATTTTCACCCAACAGAGTTCAGTTAATACATAATCCCAGGTAGATATACAACAAGCTAACATTATTTGCATTATGTCTTGCTTATCCAAATCATAAATCCTAGTCTATCTACATACATATCACCAATGCTTTCTCTTACTATACACTAAAGAATATCCAGATCTTCATACCAAGATTTATCCTTCAAAATAATACTTTAGAGCTTCCCCGCCTAATCTCAAGCTTATCTTTTGCTACCTGCAATTTAATTAAAACTGAACATATTTTAGATATTGTTTGGCATCTATTATCCTTCCTAAGATTTATTTGAAAGCAGATCATTCCCTAGATATCCTTCATATTCTCAAGAATTTTGTTTTGTAACTGTAGATACTATTAAAAAAGCATTGTCAGTCACCCTTTTGATATCAACTTAAAGTGAGACAGTATATTGGCCACACATAAGAACACAGCATCTAGAAAAGCCCACCTCCTCCCTAAAGAACAACCTGAGCCTCATATTGTAACCCTGATTTGATAAAATATCAAAATTTAGAAAGAAAATATGGGCAGCACTTTACATTTGTATTTAACCTAGACCACTATTTAACCCATATGACAGGTAAAAAAATATTAAATTCGATAATGATTTTTTCTGGTTCAGTTAAATATTACATTATGGATGACTTGTATTTCCAATAAGCTGAAGACAATAACTGGGATGCATGGTAAATATTAGTAATCAAAGGCTGATAAGATTTTTTATTCTGGCAGCCCCCCCCCTTTTTTTTATTTTGACATATTCTGAGTTTAGTTTGCAGAATGAGAACCTGAATTCCTCTTGTAAAAGAAAATCAAACAAAAGGAGGCAGTCTGGAAACATGTTTATTCATTACTATGGAGTTCTGAATTTCCAGATCACTTCTTCCTACCCACATTTTACCCCTTAAAATTTACAAATGAAATCTTGACTGCAATATTCATGATTAAGAAAAAATAAATGTAGTCAATTCCAGAACAAATATTGTTTTGAGCTCAAACTGAATGTTGAAAGAAGCAACTTTCTTTCATTATCGTTTTTTAATCCCACTTCTTCCATGGTTAGTACATCTTTTACAGGACTATGCATAATTTAATTACTGGACTTCTCAATACTATTTTAAAAGTAATTCACATTGTCATGAATCCTGAGGTCAGTTTGACCAAACACTGTGCTTTTCAAATGTCCAGGAATACTGACATTGTCAATGTGCTCATCATCCAAAAAAAAAAAAAAATCAATACTATTTTAAGGCTATTCAAAGGAAGTAAAGATCTCAAAGTACTCTAACACAACCCATATAGCAAATTAATCCATTAAACTGCTCTTGCCAGTTGTTTTGCCAATGTCCCACCGCCATCACCAGAACAGATGACAAGGATTCCTCTGTGTACATTTCTCCTTTAACACAGTGAGCACTCCACATTTACTAGGGTCAGGGTGCAGAACCCTCACAAAAGTGGGAAAATGCAAATATCAAAATGGGTGGGTGGGTGGCCTGAATGGAGCTGCTGAGAGGGGAGGTTCCCCAGTAAAGAGATGCCTGAGGTAAGGGGGCAGGGGTTAGAGAAACTTGCAAATAATCAAACTTGTGAAAGTTAAACTTGCAAATATAGAGAGCCAACTGTATTTTTACCAGATGTTCAAGACAGTTTCTTATTGGAACGCCCTAGAAGGGTCATTACATTAACATTGGTGGACAAATTGTGGTGCTGGGGTGGCAAGCTGTTTCTGCAGCCCCTGATCACTCTAGATCCTTTTTGCAGCTCCCCAAAAGACTGAATTGCCTCTCTTGAAAGCCTCCACGAGTGGCAATTCACCTTTTAAACAGTGAAGACTATGGTTCATAGAACACCCCATGTGTGACTTTGAGCAAGTCAAATTCTCCCACTATTACAGAAAATCAGTGCCATATCTTCTTTGAAGAAATCTTGGCAAGAAAATCCTACAAGAGGCCATCATAAGTTCGAGTCAACCTGAAGGCACTCAACAACATCATCAATAACACACCCATATTGTTATACACCCATTTCTCAAAACCAGAAATGGACTACTTGCCACTTTCAATTTTGTTTTCATTTTTTCACTGTTTGGTATTTTTGGCAGTATTTTTGGATTCTCTAAAGAATCCTGGGGCAGAACAGTCACCCTTGGACTCACAGCACTACGGCAAGGATGGGGAACGTGTGCTTCCACACAGATGCTAGTGGGCCCCTAACAGCTCCAGCCAGTGTAGCTAATGGGAATTGCAGTCCAAACATATCTGGAGTGAAATGTATTCCAAACTCCACTCTACAGTTAGGTGTTGCTTTCTCGTACACATGCAAAAATCTGAGGCCTAGCCCTGAGTCAAGAAAGTTGTATTTGCGCTGCTCCACTGTAGACTACACTGAAAGCTATTCCACACATTTTCCCCTTCTTACTACTACCCCTCTCATCCTCTGCTTTCCTGTATATCTAATATTCTTTGTGCAGGCAGCATCATCATCATCATCTGAGGGAGAAATCCCAGGCAGTTTTACCATCTGAGTGAGAAGTGCTGTTTTCTGGTAGCTCTCACGATTTTCACCAGAACGTCCTGAAATGATGCTACATCATTTGGAATGGAGATAAAAGGGCAGCCTAGCCACTCAAATAGAAACCATGTTGTTCCCACTGATGCCATCAGCACAGGCAACAACAAAAATGCAAAAAAGAGAAGATTGAGCCCTCATTATTGCTAATGGTGAATCATCCCCTCCAATTTCATTGTCATCTCACTAAGAGGTCCAAGAAACAATCTCTTGTTTCAAGAAGCCCTCACATTTACTTCCTCTCCCCTAAGCTAGACAGATATTGGCTATTTTGACATAATTCTCTAAGGCTGTATGGATCCCTTTTTGAAAATCACTTTCAAATTCTATGGGTTACAATATCTTGAACAATAAAAAGACTAAGACTAGAAAGACTAAAAATGTTGACATTTTTAAAATAATTACAGGAAATCTCCATGGATTTGCTTACTTTTTGTTATAGTATTGTTGTATGCTTCACATCAAAGAAAGCAGTTGCAGATAGTTTAAATAATCACTGAAGATAACTCCATGTAGTGCTCCTTATACAGATATTAAAAAATCTCCACAAATCAGATTTACAGAGCCTGAAATTTATACCTAACTTTATAAATTTTTAAGTATGTTTCAAGAAGTTATACAATTAACTGCTTTTTTTTATATTTTGAGAATATTACGAATTCCTCCCTGTCTTAATTTGAGCTTCACATGGTACATCTTGTGTACACAAATATTCATACATATATCACAAACAATAAAACTATGACTCCTCGTATGGTTTGGTTGCTGCACTAAGAGATTTAATGGCAGTATTCTGGATAAAAAAATTGTATTAGTTGGGCAGCTGTGTGTGTTGTCTTAAATGTCATTAGTAATAGAACAGGTGAGGCTGTGCAAGTTCTGGACCAGAGCCCAGATGCAGTAGTAGCCTGAAGAGGGCCAATGACCTCTGGATGAATCCTAGCAAGGCAGAGGCTTCTAGATGAGTAGTTCCCATATGTGGGATATAGGAAGACTACCTATGCTTGGTAGTTTACAACCCTTTCTGAAATTCACAGATTGGAGATACTGCTGGGTTTGTCTTGTCAGTTTAGGCCTGAATGATTTCAGTGGTTTGCAATGTCATTTCCAGCAAGTCATGGATAAGAATAGCTGAGCTACAATGGTCCAGGCATTGGTGACATCAAGACTGAGCTACTGCAATGAACATTATATGGGACTTCCATTAAGACTGGTCTAGAAGCTGCTACTGATACTGAATACAGTGGAGCCTCTGTATCTGTGGGGGTTCCATTCCAGGAACCCCCACAAAAAAAAAAGAAAAAAATGCAAAGGCTCATATCCCATAATATTAAATGGCAGTGATGTGTGTGGGCGTTCTATAGCACATCCACGTGTGTGTTGCTGCTATTTAGGTATAGGACACAACATGGTCATATTAACTCAATTTCACACATCTGGAGACCACAGGTAACGTGGACCCACTTTATTTCTGACAGGCTTCTATGTGCAGCAACCTACTAACAGAATATAACACCTTTGCTGGGGAAACTGCACTGGCTGCCTATTTACTACAAAGTAGTAAAGTTTAAGGGCAAAGTTTAAGGTCTGGTTGTTAATTTATAACAACTTGGGACCTGGTTACCTGAGAGGCTACCCTTATAGACCCATCCAGTTTTTAACATCATCTGGAGAGGTCACAATTTCCTAAGGTCCACTCAGCAGCATTCAGAGCAGAGCATTTAGTGTGCAGGCACCTACAATGTGAAATGTTCTCCCATGAGACATTTGACCATGCTCCAACTGTTCTTAGATTTGGACGCATATTAAAAACATGCATTGTTATACATCTCTCCCCTGTTCAGTCCAAGCTAACATCTGTTTCATGAAGAACCTATATTAATTTATACATGTGTCTATTTTATGTTTTATTGAGGTACACAGCTTTGAAATTTTCACACAATCTTTAAATATTTGTAAATAAATACTGGAACATGCTCCTGTTGAGATTTTATGTAACAGAGGCATTTTGTCACCTCTTTTCTGGAAGAATGACAGAGTCAGAAGGCCCACTAAAAGGTAGATATAACTAATGAGGAAAAGGGAAGTGCCAGTTTCTAACATATTCCTTCTTTTTATATGCTCTAATCAAACATAAAATGAGGATATCCAGAGTCCTTAAGCCTGACAGGTTTACACAGTCTTCCAGCTCAACAAAAAGTCAGCTGAAAGCCAGTTCTGGTTGTTTTCAAGATTGTGGTAAGTTCTTTTCCAAAAGTAGTGAATGCATTTAAAAATTAACTTTTCAGTGTAATCCAAAATAAGCCCCATCAAATTTAATGGGACTTATTCCCAGGTAAATGAGTATAGGATTTCTGCCTAAAAATGTAAACTAGTTTAGGGCTTCAGTATGACAGATTTAATATATAATAAATTAGCATAAGATATTTTCAACACTGAGGTATTTTCGAAGAAACATGTTGAAAATCACCTGATCAAAGGTTCTGACCACACTGCAATGTGAATTTTTCAGCTAGAGATCAGATCTTTTGTTCAGTTATTGCTGGAAATGTCAGATTTTTTTTAATTCTAAGATTAACATATGAACATAAGAAGTCAACAAGGATTGTACCACAACCTTTGAAAATTCAGACACAAGGAAGAATTTAGTGCCCAATCCTTGTCTTTCATCATAGTTACTCTAGCAATTGAGAGGAAAATACTTTAACTGCCACTGGGAGCATTAAACTTTCAAAGAGCTATAGATTTTAAAGATATTCAATATTTTCAGCTGCATTTTCAGTACTTTCCTGACTGACCAGAGGAAAGCATTTCATGTAACAAAATGGTATACAGACAGTTTTTAACAAAGCAAAAAGCAACTAAATAAGTCACACTGAAGAAGAAAAATGGAAAGAAAAGGTGTTACGCACCTTCAGCGACTTTAGGTAGTTCTGGAGAATTAAAAGTATGAGAAAAGCAGAGGAAAGGAAGCAAAGAATATTAGCCAAGCAGTGAATGAACAGAGAATTGTTTTTAAAAATGGCAACAAGTTGTCACAGTTTCAAAGTTTTGAAAAAAATTATGAGAACTTTTTAGTAAACTACAAAGCAGCTTTCTCTATACATATGCAATGGCAGAAAGACCACATGATTCTCAAGTCCAAACTCATACCAACATGCAAGCTCAGCAAGTAATATCAGCAGCAGTTCTGGAGTTTCCTTAATATTGTAAGGTTTATTCTGAGAATAAAGAGGTTAGACCTGCTAAGTATGCTATATTACAATTCCGTAAGTCATAATGCCGAATTCAAATTGGCAAGGAAAAGCAGAAAGGCAAAAGAATTTCTGTACCAAACTATGTCAAAACCTTTATCTCAGTTCTTACGTATTAAACTGGTTTCAACTGAACCTCTGAGAAAGTGGATTCTGACTTATTATCACAGTACTAAATACAAGAGATACAATCCAGGAAGGCATCTCAGATGTCCAAATGGAGCTTTCCTTGCCAGCTATGGACAAGAAATCATTCTTATATAACCACTGAGGCTACAACTCCAGATGGGACTGTTACTGAAGACCATCTGGAAGCTACAGATAGTTCAGTAAAGTGCTGCTTGCATTTCCGGTCAAGGCACAGAGAGCAAAGGGAGCGGCCATAACTAGGTGATAAAGCACATGGCTTATATCATGGGATAACGGAGGGGGGGGAGACACCTCCCCTTCACAATTCTCCATATACTAGATAGTCAAAGAGTAGAAGAAAATATTCTGTGCTCAGCCAGTACATACAGGTCTTGGCTGAGTCAAAAAAAAAAAGTCCAGGTCTCAGTAAGCACCTGCAGCCTGAGAGAGCACTCAGCCAGCAACTGGTCTGTTTCCAGCAAAACTGAAGTGCTGGTTATGATCTATAAGGCCCTATATGGCTTGGATTCAGGCTATCGGACAGATTGTAGATCTCCCCATATGAGCCTGCCCAAAGCAGGAGATTCCTAGAAGAGTCCCTTTCTTCAGTCCCAACACCTTCACAGATATTGTTGGTGAGTACATGAGACAGGCCTTTATAGCGGCTGCTCCAGTCTCTAGAACTCCCTCCCTAGGAAGTCTACAATGGCCCCCTCCTTGCTGTCTTCTGTTGGCAGGTGAAGACTTTTTTGTTCAGACAGGCTTTTGGAACTGAAACCATTTTAAGGAAAAGGCTCGTAAGAGGGTGCTGTATCGTTTTAAACCACACTGTTGAAACTGCTTTTTATCCTCTTTAAGTTTGTTTTACACTGTTTTAATTTTGTTAAAAGTTTAATATTATTTTCACGTTGAGCTTTTAACATTTTTAACTATGATATCATGATTTTAATCTGTAAGCTTCCTTGAGTCTTAAACTTGGGGCAAAGACAGGGATATAATTGCCAATAATGGTAACAACAACAACAACAACAATAATACTAAAGGGAAGGAGAGTCCTCTAATTAATGATAAGCAATAATGGGAACTTCCCTTCCACTGTCTGGGAGGAGATTATAGAAATGTCTTCTAAGAAAGGCTAGGCTGGCCCCTTCCTTGTAATCCTTGTATTAGCAGGCAAAGACCATTAAATTAAGGCATGATAAACTTTTTCTTCTTCTTTCTAGTATGTTTGTTAAGCTGCTTTTAATTTGATGTTTACATATGATAATCTGGTTAACTGTGTTTTATTATTACAAGATACAGTATGGTTATTCTGCCCAGTGGGTAAACTTGGGTGCATCACACACTCTCAGCCCCAGAAAATCCCATGATAGGGCCACCATAAGTTGGAAATGACTAGAAGCCACCCAACAACAACAACTGTTATTGTATACATTATTTATCATGTTATGAACCACCTTGACTCTCAGCCTTGGCAGAAAGGCAACATATAAACAAAATAAACAAATAAATGAATGGGAAGAAAAGCCTGAATCACCCCGAATTATTTGCAGAGCTTGGTTACTTTTTTGGGACTGCAGCCTATAGATTTGCCCAGTCAGCAAGCTCACTTCCCAAAATGGACACAGGCAGAGTAGTACTTATGTAAAGGAAAGAATAAAAATTTAGTGGGGATCATTTTGAACTCCTAGTTTAATGAAACATTAGGTTATAATTCTTTACAATAATCTACAAAAAATGCCAATGACCCTAGGTCATCACTAGCACATGAAAATAAGTCCTGCTGAAATCATTCTATAGGATAAATTTAGGATCAGGGTGAACAGCATATAATGCTCAAAGGAAAACCTTGCCTATTGTTAGTAAAAGCATGAATGTGGATAATACAATATCTACCGTTTTAACATCACCAAATTACTATTTACACCACAACACAGCATTACAAGAGATTCATCTCAACATTTACCTTCTAGAAGCTGAGAACTAACATTGATGAAGTCAATCTTCTTTCTAATATAACGCTGATTGAGTTTCCAAAGACACGAAATGAAAATATTCTTTTCCGCTATACTGCTAGCAACCCATTTGTACACTTTGTCAAAATGGAGATCAAACTCAGGACTTTCCTGAAAAAAACACACATAAATAACAACAGCACTCATAATTATATTTTCAGCACAAAATGTTTTTTAAAAACAGATGGATTCTGGGCAGCATTAATATACTTACTGAATACCCATAGCATGCCAAGTGCTGCAAATAAAAAGTTTAGATCAGAGAATCATAGAGTTGGAGAGATTTCAAAGGTCATTTAGTCCAATCCTCTGCCATGTAGGAATACACAACTAAAGCACTCCTGAAAGATGGCCATCCAAATCGTGTTTAAAGACCACCAAAGAAGGAGAACCTATCATCTTCCAACATAGTCCATGCCACAATCAAACAACTCTTATAGCAAAATTAATAATAATAATAATAATAATAATAATAATAATAATAATAATAATAATGATAGCAATAAAAATCATATTGACATTTCTTCAGATACTTAACGCTGGTGCCACCTCTCACTCTTCTCCAGGCAAAACATACCCAGCTCCCTAATCATTCTTCCTATGGCTTGGTTTATATACCTTTGATCATACTGGCTGCTCTGCTCTGGACAAATTCAAGCTTATCAGTGACAAAGTGCTGATGAAAGGTTTATTAATTCCATACAAAGTTATGAATTATGATTCCCTGAATGTCCAAAAATTGCTTTAGAGGGCACATAAAATCTGGCAACTCAGAAAAAAAGGTCTCATTAATGTTCAATTGCAGTGGTCAATATATGTCAAAAAATATCTAGCCTCTAAAGAGTTTCTTTTCTGTAGAAGTTTGATGTGCATCCTGATGTAAATCTCTCTGAGTTTCACAGGATTTACTTCCAAGTTAGTGGGAATAATGATAATCTTCCTTTTTTAAAGCCACTGACCACAGCAGTGAAGCAGGCAAACATATGATGATATATTCAAATCAAACTTTTCCCCCTAGTGCCTTTGTACAGTGAAAATGTGCAGGACACATAATTAGAATTATGACATACTTTGATGGCATCCTTGGCATCAACAACAGCAAGATCTCGAAGCACCCACGCAGTTTGCCTCTTGTAGAAGTCTCCCTTATCAGACTTCTTCACCTTTACCACGTTCACCTGCACTGGGCGTTCAGTTGTCACTGTCAAGCAGTACAGTACATAATTAGTCTCCCTAAAATGCCCATGCTTGTTTTCATACAGCTAAGAAACACTGGCAAGAAATCTGAGAAACTATCAAAAATAAATCTTGTTTACTGCATCATCCTGTTTAATTAATATGAAAATGCAAAACTACTAGACATTCAGGGCATGCCTTCATTAAAAATTGTACAAGATGTAGCTGACAGAGACAAACCATCATCATCATCATCATCATCATCATCATCATCTCAAACAAGACAAGATCTAGATATCCCACCAACATATAATCATCTTGACTTAACAGAGAAAATTAAAGAAGGTGATAGCATTGCATCAGTTGGTGAACTCTGGCAGCCAAGGGTTCAAATCGTTGCTCAGCCATAAAAAGCCACCAGGTGACATTGGGCAAATCATAAATTCTCAGTCTCAGAGGAAGGCAATGACAAACCACCTCGGAACAAATCTTGCCCAGAAAACTCCATAACAGGCTCACCTTAGGATTGCCATAAGTCAGAAACAACTTGAAGACACACGACAAAAATTCAGTGAGTCCCAGTATACACAGGTAGGAAAGCTAAAGAAAGCACTTCAACAATGCATACCTGTTGCACATAAAAAGCAGTTTCTCTTCTTTTTTCCTGCTTTGCAAACATTAACAATGCTTAATAAACGTTCATCATTTGGAGTGAAAATATCCCTCTGTAAGGCATGCTTGATTGCAGTCATTTTCTCAGCTGTAAGATATAGATCATACCTAAGATTACTTTGCATGCAAACACATTTCCCAGGAAAAAAACATTCTTCTTTCTAAATCTCTTTCCAGAACACTCTAATTCTCTAGAAATAACATTGTAATGGCCTTTGACTCAGTACAATAAAGATGCTTGACTCAGTGCTGCAGCGCATGTCCTGAGACTCAAAGAAGGGCTTGGAGGCCTCTCCTTAAACTGCAAACCCCAGGATTCCATAGGACGTTGAAAGTGGAATAATAAACACTACAGCCATTTCCACACTAGCCTGTTATACTGCGATGATTCCACTTTCAACATCCTCTGGAATCCTGGGGTTTGCAGTTTAGGGAGGGGCTGGCCGGATTCCAGAAGATGTTGAAAGTGGAATCATCGTGCTATAAGGGGCTAGTGCGGAAATGGCCTACAACAGTTTAGGGCGGAAATGGCCTCAGGTGGGCCAATTTTTGAAGTACTTTTTCTCGAGCTTGCTAAAAACAGGCCTTTTTTAATATATATATTTACGTTTTTTTAAAAAAAAATGAGAATTTGTTTTGAATATAGAGAGGGAGGGGGAAAAGGACACAGAGAGAGAGAGAGAGAGAGAGGCCATTTCCGCACTAGACTGTTATAGCGCTATTATTCCACTTGCAACATCCTATGGAATCCTGGGGTTTGCAGTTTCGGGAGGGGCCGGCCGGCCCCTCCCGAAACTGCAAACCCCAGGATTCCATAGGATGTTGCAAGTGGAATAATAGCGCTATAACAGCCTAGTGCGGAAACGGCCAGAAAGTGGGGAAGCGCCCGAAGTCAGATTACAGGAAACAAGGGGGGGCGTGTACATGGTTACCAGGCTAAAGATTCAGGTGTGAGGAGAGCGATGGGAGGCTCTTATTGTAAGGGAAGGATTTTGACAGCAGGCTGGGCGTGACAGGAAAGGGTGGCGGAGGCTGGGGAGCTCTACCACAGAAAGGGAACGGTCAGGGGGGCCGCCGCGCCCACCGCCTGGGCCGCCCCACGAGTCCTCCCTGGAGACGGAGGGGCTGCGAGCGCGGACAGCCCCCCTCCCGCCGCTCCTTACCCTCACAGCGTCCGACTGGGAGTCCCTTCGAACGCCCGCACCTCCCAAGGCGCCCGTCACTCCCGGCCTCTGAAGCCCCGCCTTCTCTGCCTCCAGTCGAACTTCCTACTTCTGTCACGTGACAAGGGAGCGGAAGTACATAGAGACGGCAGCAATACGTGAGAGGCGGTCAGTGTTCCAACACTGCTACCGTGGTAACCACTGTGCGCACATACAGGGCGTAGGCAGTTAGTGAGCTGCTGGCTTCTCTCCTGGTCAGGAGCCGAAAAAGAAGTTGTGCTGCGTCAGGCTATTTAAGAGTCTGTCCACCAGTAAAACATAGGCCGTTTCCGCACTCGCCTGTTATAGCGCGATGATTCCACTTTCAACATCCTCTGAAATCCTGGGGTTTGCAGTTTACCTCAGGATTCCATAGGATGTTGAAAGTGAGGCCGTTTCTGCACTCGCCTGTTATAGTGCGATGATTCCACTTTCAACCTCCTCTGGCATCCTGGGGTTTGCAGTTTTGCCCGAAACTGCAAACCCCAGGATGCCAGAGGAGGTTGAAAGTGGAATCATCGCGCTATAACAGGCGAGTGCGGAAATGGCCATAGACAGCCACCTGTTACTCATTTAACCCCGTGTAAATATAATTTGTAAATATAATTTGTTGTCGGGGACCCTCCCCAACAAATATTTAAATTAAGTTAGATACTTAAAGATTCAAATGGAGATATAAATATTCAAATGTTTATTTCTTTGTTTATTTATTTGTTTGTTTGTTTGTTTGTTTATTTATTTATTTGTTACTTCTTTGTTATTTCTTTGTTTATCAAAGGCTTCTGGAGACTAGGGCCCTTTCCGCACTACACTGTTACAGTGCTATCATTTCACTTTTCAACATCCTGTGGAATTGCGGGGTTTGCAGTAAGGAGGGGTATTTAGAATTCTCAGCCAGAGAGCTTTTGGATTTCAATAAACCCCGGAATTCCATAGGACGTTGAAAGTGGAATGATAGCACTATAACAGCATAGTGCAGATAGGCCCTAGGATTCAAATGCCCACTCACACACTGGTTGACCTTGGGCAAGTCACAACCTCTCAGTCTTAGAAGAAGGCAAGGCAACCCCCCTCAAACAATTTTTGCCTAATAATAATAATAACCTGTGATAGGTTCGCCTTAGGGTTGCCATAAGGCAGAAGTGAATTGAAAGCAATCAAAGGGACAGTTTTGGCGCCTGCACACACTGCCATGTCTCCGCTGCTGCCGCTGTTGGTAGTGTCCAGCAGGAGGGCTTTGAGGACCCCCTGTTAAAAACCACTGAGTTAGACTGCTGATCTGTCTTGCTCAGGACTGTCAACTCTGACTGGCAGCATCTATTTGGAACTTCAGGAAGGAGTTTTTCCTAACCCTAGCCAAAGATCCCTGGTATTTTCACCCAAGTGCTAATTGATAGGTTGTTGTGGGTTTTCCGGGCTTTGAGGCCGTGTTCTGTTAGTATTTTCTCCTGACGTTCAGAGGATGATCTCAAGATGCCAGCCACAGATGCAGGTGAAACATCAGGAGAAAATACTAATAGAACATGGCCTCAAAACCTGGAAAACCCACAACAACCTATAGATTCCGGCCGTGAAAGCCTTCATTTTTACATCAAGTGCTAATTGTCCCTGAACCTGCTTGGTTTGGGAAAGAGGGCAGGTGTGTTCAGGGTAAGTGCATTAGCAGTTGCTGAAAGGAACAGAGTCTATCTCAATCACAGGTCCTATGAACTCCCCGACCTATCCTTTGCTTTGAACACAGCAGCAGTTGTAGCTCAAGGGGAAGTTTTTAACAGCTTCCAAAGAAAACCCAAGAATGAAGTATGTTATGCTATCATACTCTGTCTCTACATAAAATGTTCACAAGGGGTGGAGAACTGCAGAAGGGAGTAGAAATGGATTGGGAGAGTGATAGGCAAAAGTAGGTACAAAGTTGGTAATAAGGTGATTGCAAAGCAAAGTTGCCTCCCTTCTATAGGATGGAAGTTTCATCGTCAGAAAGTTGCCTCTCTGTCAGATTGATAATGGTCCATGATGTGTCCAGCAAGGGTTTCAGCTGATGCCTATGGCATTTGTTGAATTTTCATTTCTGCCTTTCAGTGTGCCTTTTCCCAAAGATATCACAGCCCTGTTTCAACATTGCCTCACTACAAGCTACTTCCAGTGGGACAATGAGTTCTATGAGCAAAGAGATGGGAAGCCCGCTCAGCCCGGTGATAGCAAATTTTTACATGGAGCACTTTGAAAGGCAAGCCCTGGAAAGAGCACCAAAAAAGCGTACTACATGGTTCCGTTATGTGGATGACACTTCCATCATTTGGAGCTATGGTGGTGAACAGCTGACCTGGTTTCTGGACCACCTAAACAACATCCACTCAAACATCCAATTCACCATGGAGAAAGAAAATGAGAGAAAACTACCATCTCTGGATGTCCTAGTCACCTGCAAACCCAACCTTCGATTGGGCCACACGGTGTACAGAAAACCTACACACACAGACAGATATCTACACCAAGACTCCAACCATCACCCAGGACAAAAAAGGAGCACAATAAAAACTCTGGTAGACCGTGCAAAAAGAATGTCAGAACCTCACCTCTTGAATGAGGAACTGAATCATTTAAACTGGGCTATACAGGCTAATGGGTACTCCAGCTCAGATATCAGAAGGGCCTCAAGACCCCGAATAAACCACAGGCGTAAGGACAAACAGCCACCTGAAGGGAATGTGTTTTTACCATATATCAAAGGAGTCACTGACCGAATAGGAAAACTCATGAAGAAACATTACCTCCGAACAATTTACAGACCAATCAGGAAAATTCAGCAAATGCTTCGCTCAGCAAAGGACAAGAGGGATCCCCTAACTTCTGCAGGAGTTCACCACATACCGTGCAGCTGCAGTCAGGTCTACATAGGGACCACAAAACGCAGCATCCAAACACAAATCAAAGAACACGAAAGATACTGCAGGCTGATCCAGCCAGAAAAGTCAGCAGTAGCAGAACACACTATAAACCAACCGGGACACAGAATGTTATTTGAAAGCACAGAAATTCTGGACCATTCTGACAACTACCAGGTCAGGCTACACAGGGAGGCCATTGAAATCCACAAACACTTGGATAATTTTAATGGGAAAGAGGAGACTCGTAAGGTCAACAAAATTTGGCTGCCAGTATTGAAAAACACCAAAATCAAAACACAAAAGATACTAACGAGCCCTAATGAGCCCCACCTGGGCTCAGGAAGTCTCCCTCCAGGAACAAGTATTCAATACACACAATAGGACTATTATGCTAATTGCTCCCTCCCCTCTGGAGGAAGAGACTGGCATATATATTCTCCACTCCACTTCCAATTCACTGTTCCTCTGAAGATGCCAGCCACAGATGCAGGCGAAACGTCAGGAGAAAATACAACCAGAGCATGGTCTCAAAACCTGAAAAACCCACAAGAAACAAGATTGTTCCAGATAATCAGTCCAAACCTGGAAGAAGGTTGCTACTTAAACAACGTGCCCAGATACAAGTTTAATAAACACTCATAGTTATTTGTATTTATTGTTATGTGACTTCAAGTAACAACTGATTTATGGTGACCCTAAGATGAACCAATCACAGGGTTTTCTCAGCAGGAGTCATTCAGAGAGGGTTTGCCATTGCCTTCCTCTGAGACTGAGAGAGAGTGACTTGCCCAAGGTCACCTAAGGTGTTTCTGTGACCAAGCAGGGATTTAAACTCTGGTCTCCCACTGTCCTATCCAACAATCAAACCACTATACCATTGGTATCTATTGTAGTGAGGGTTTTTTTTAGGGGTGTTACCATAGCTTTGTTTCAGATTCTTTTGTACCACACCCTAGTGAAGGTGAGCATTTATTATCTCTGATACCCAGGAAGTCAAATGCAGCCTGGCAGCTCTAACCAGCCAGGTTGGACAGGTTGATGATATGATAGTTTACTAATTACAAGGTTAAATGATTTCAAATCAACAAGCAGTAAGGACAGCTTAGAAAAGGGCAGTGTTATTTATAACCAGCTAGTACCTCTGTGTTTTACACCAGACAAAAGACTTCTCATCTCTGCCATGAAACTGAATTTTGAAGTTTTTAACCCTGGGAATTTTCCCAGGATCCATGTGAGAATAAGTAAACTTTAAAAAGAGCAAAGGTAAGGAGAAAAGATTACAAGAGAAGGAGAATGGGAAAACAAGAAATGGGTTTTTGGTGATAAGAAATGGGATTTTCAGAACAAAACAAAATCTTGCAACTACATCCTATCCAGATTTAAAACAGAGACGAATGGGTTGGGGGAGAATGGAATCATGGGCAACATTTTTCAGCATCATTCTGGTAAGTCTTTTTGTGCAACTTAAATTTAAATGACAGTTTAACATAAGCTGAATAGTTAAGTTTCCTCTTTCTAATATAAATACAAATGAATTAGATGTTTTAGCTTATTAACAGTTAACTAAATTCATTAGCACTTTCCTACTAACTTTCTGTCTCTATGTAGTCCAGAAAGATAACTCATTGAGTTCCTCAGTACTAACAACAACAGAAAAGCAAAGGTAGCCCTGTTGACCGTAAAACAAAATCCAAAGTATGTGTTGCAGTGATACCTTTATTAGGTCGGCCAAAAGGTGCAAAATGCTAGCTGTCAAAGTCCACTGGCTTCTTCAGCAGTCAAAGATGGTAAAAAATCATTCAAGGAAAGAAAAAGTGATACTGTTAGATTTACAGGTCTGTGTCTTGCTTGAGGTGTTTCCTTGAGGTGGTATTGAGGTGGGTCTGTGCAAAAAGAATAGTTAATCACATCTCTACAGCCATGAGGTGACTGAGAACAGAAACAGTAAAAGAAATGCAAGAGAAATTTCCTCCATTGGCAGCAACAAAGCATCTCCTTTTGAGAATTGGGTCTGCCCCTGTCCTATCCAATGTCCTAGGCCAATTACCATTATTGTTACTATTTTGCTATTGGAAAATACAGGAATATGTTCTTTGTTTACTTGAGATATTATATCTTGGAAATTGGAAAGAAAGTGCCAAAGACATTACAAAGCAACCTGAGCAATCCTTTCTGGCTGCAGCCTGAGGCCCATATCCATCTCACTCTTCCTCCTCTCATTTCTTAAGATGGGTCATTTCACACACCCAGTAATGAATAACAGATAGACATCCCATTTCTACATTGAAAATAGCAAATTACAGCCATGAATGTTACAGATAAAAAAAAACCTGTGTTCTAACTTGTTACTACATAAAGAATTTTGTTCCTAAAACTGTTAGAATAATTAATTACTTCCTGGCTCTGTAACTCTTTAGGATTCAGGTAGTAGTCTGTTCAATGCCTTATCACTGCCAGCACATATAGCCTAAATTGGGCCAAGGCTCATTAGGATATTTTCTATGCTGCAGCCCAGCTCTGAAACATGTAAAGAATGCTCTCAGCTATCATCCGCATGTAGAAATGACCCACTAGAAACTAACAAGTACTTTTTATATTATCTTCCCAATTTCTACTTTCCTTTTCACACTAAATTTAGGGCCAAAAATTCACTCAGGCTTGCAACATTAATGTGAGTGATGAAGTCTGTATTAACGACCTCTTCTCAGCACTTCATGTATCTCACAAGGCTTGGTACAACTATCCAAAAAGTGGCTGCTTTACCCTGATCCAAAGGTGCCATTGATGTGAACTGTTGCTTCCTTAACAAAGACGATACAGAAATGCTATAGAATTTCTATCATATCACAGAGTCATACTAACCAGATACATACATCCCACATGAAAATTCCAGTTCCTACAAACAGCACCTCTGCATCTGCAATCTGGCTGCAAACCCATAACAAATTTCCAAGCACTCTTGACATAGCGAGTGACAGGTGCAAACTAGACTGTATCTTACTGAATTTTGTGTCCTGAGGCTATTCATGTGGCTGATTTCCAATCAATTAATAAAACATAGGGTTTGTAAAATTACCAGAATGTAGTACTCTGTTATTTTAATAATGCAGTGTAAAGATTTCTGGGCTACAATGTGCTAAATGTGCAAACAAGGTATAACCTCAGGTTAAATAACTCTCTTTTACATAAAGTGTGCATATGTCGTTTGTCACAGCAGTGACACTTAAAGTGCAAACTTTATTAGATCTTATTACACACAAATAAGAGTCAAGCAAGAACAGTAGTAGTTCAGTATAACAAAGTTGAAGTTACATTTTCAATTTCAGCACAAAATGAAGATGGTCAAAAATATCAATTACCTGTACATTTCTTTAAAAAGGATAGCAAGGTAAATTTTATATAGCTAGTTAATTCAGTTCTTTCCTTCAGCAGCAACTAGTACTTTCTTGTGGTTGTTACGTATAAAATTGATTATTCTAAGGATCTGTCTCAAGCTGTTTTATGTGTGAGACTTAAGATTGTTACTTTCTCATTTCTGGATCTGTAAATGTACATTTAATTTAAAAATAGTTCTCTGCTTCCTAACATCTCTTGACATCTACAAATTTTAGCAGGTATCCTTGGAAGTGTGTTACAAGAAAAATAGAGTTTTCTCTCCCTTTAAAAATGAATGCATTGTGGCCAACCTCACCTCATCAAATGCTGGAAATGGATGTTCACTTGAATATTAATAAATATTCACATATGCACACAAAAGCTCTGAATGGATCAAATTTGCTTCATATCAGACCAATAGTCTTATCTAATACTATAGAGTACAAATGAAAGGTCTCTTATTTAGCCAAATTGGTCAAGAGAACATTCTTTATTTATAGTTCCCACATCACTCTAACCTGGAGGTCCAGCTGAAAACCAGCATAGCATTAAACCATTGAACTAGTTTCTCACTGAACAGCTTATCTGTATAAAAATATTCTGTAAAATAGCATATATTCAAAAGAATGATATGTAATTATACAACATGTTTAAAGCTCAGGACCAGTGAATTCAACTTACAACTACTTACAGTCCATATGAAAAGGAGCCATTCGTAGCTCAATCTCTACGGTCCTCGTCAGTGACAGGTAGTAACTTTCTGGTCAGTGAAACAACAAATCTGTTCAGGGTTTTAGCCTGAACTTTAAAAGAGTTAACCAAAGCACTGAACCTATTTAGTGGATAGGGATCAGCATCTTGGATGCTTTTAATGTTCAGACTAAAATCCAGAGCAGATTTACTGTCCTGCTGACAGTCACCAACTACTATTGGTCCTCATTTTTTGGTACAGTCTAAGTATATATAATTTGCAACATGCAAAACTGAACACAGCTCAACAGTCATGCTTTGGGACTGTCAGCTGCAAGATAACACATAACTGTTCCTTGTCACAGAGAGCAAAAGAAGTGAATTTTTATGTGTAGATCAGGAGTTGTGCTTGGCCTGGTGGATCAAAAGTTCTGCAACCCTGGTGCAATCAGTCCTACAACCAGAAGTGTCCATATTTATTGCATTTCAGGCTATCAGAAAGCTCAAGGCTGTCCACATGCCAGAAATCTGAAACATGCAACACATTTTGGCTTTGCTTTCTTGACTTTGCTGTAATTTATTGTATACACAGTAGCAAATGTGAGTGTAAGAACATCTACCTTCCAAAGACTATCTTGTGTCAATTTACAATTGCCAGGATTCTTTGAGAAAAGTCAGAACATTTACACTGGTATAAATCATATGTTTGCATGTTAGACTTAACACAAGTACTATTTAGCTTAGCCTTACAGCATTACCTCATGCATGTCATCCCAGAGGTAAACTCCACTTAGTTTAATTGGATTTATTCCCAGATAAGTGAATATGATAATGAATATGTGCTTCATTATGGTAAAATTAGCAGTTAGGAATCTATTTAAGATTTGGAATATTTCAACACATATATATTACACAGAGTACATTTCTGAGAAAACCGATTTTTAAAAAATGTCACCATCATGAAAAATAGAAGCCCTGACACAGTATTGAATGTCTATTTATTTTGTGTAAAATGTTAATTGTAAATTTTATTCAAATGTGAAGAAAAGGATAATGATCACCCAGGCAAAGGGCATAGAGACAGACACAAAAGGTTGGAGGCATAGAAGCAGATCTTCATAAGCACGACACAGTCTCCATTGCTGGATGACCAGAGTGCCTCATCATTGATATAAGTAAAATCAAAGTTCACAATCTTCAGGTCCTTGTGGAGGTACATCTCATTCAACTTGTTTAAAGTTCGTGCAAAAGCATACTTGGAGGCGCAACTGTAGGCTTCCCAGCTGTAGACTTTCTTGAAATGCATATCAAACCATGGGTTATCCTAAACAAACAAACAAAACATGCAAAATAAAGAAACATATAAGATAATAATGGTAGCTTCTATGGTAGCCCCTGAAGCCATTATTGTGCTGCATATGCTGCATACTAGCAATGGAAAGAGCATTTGCAGTTATTTGTTTCCTGGCTGAAAAAAAGTGGATTTCTTGATCATTGGGAAACCTGGTCAGGATGACTAACAAAGTGGCAAGATTTTCCCCCCAGTGTTTACACATTTCAAAGTTTTTGGGGTTTTTTTGAAAATTATTCTATGCAGAAATACATGTGGAAATGTTGCATAACAATCATGCAGAAATGTTCATTTGTGCAAAAAACACTAGCTAGCATTGTGTTAAATAGTTGTTAGATCACAAGCCAGATTGCCAGTCTTGTAACTGCTTGAGATTCATATGTGTGATTGTTAACAAGTAAATATGACACCTAAACCCCAGCCTGGCAGCACTCCCAAACAAAGCGTTTCTGAGGTGTTGCAGATGGAGCAATGGGAAATGATGTCTTCAGCGTTCTCCTAGTCACAGAATTAATTGAGAGAAGCAGTTATACCAGGACTCCGAAGGATATCTCCTGCTGTCTGTTCTCTATGTACCCTGCCATGAGGAGAGTGCTGCAGACATTGCCCATCCCCCAAAAACTCCACCTTATGAGCCAGGCAGCATATGCAGTGCCTTGGAAATGGGGTGCTGCCTGGCTCATAAGGTGGAGTTTTGGGGGACTGGCATTATTAGACAACTGTGACCATGGAGTACTGTTGTCATAACTATGTCTGACACTGCAGGATCAGCCACTATTTCCAGATAGTCATGTGAGGGTTGGTGAGTGTGTGCGTGCACATGCACGTGGTTGCTGGCTTTTGCACAATATATATATATATATATATATATATATATTGTCCAGGATTGCTGTTTTTGTGTGTGTGTATGCAAGAAATTTTTGGATGCAAGATGTTTTGTGTGTGTTGCAACTTTTTTTGTGTGCCAGATTGCTACCTGGCTGCCTGGAAACACTGCGTCTTTTTAATTTTTACAAATGGTGCTTGTCTTCTAAGGTGAAAAAACACACACAACCTTCCACTGAAGTCAACAGAATATTTGTTGAAATAGAAATATCTGAGTAGATAACCACTCAGTTTGCTTTTAAAATGTACACTTACATTAATGGTGAGGTGTGAATAACAAGATGTCTGGTTTGGAAGAGCTTCTGTTTCCAATATTGCTTTTGTATTTTTCTAAAAACTTTGAAATTTTATTTGCCATGCTAACTGAAGCTGGATAGCCCTCTTGACCACCATTAAAAGTAAAGATAGCAGAGTTTATACATTGTATGTCTAAGTTCAGTTTTGTGAAAATTCATACTTCAGTCAAAGCATGTCTGTAAGAACAGTTGTGCCCTTTCATGCAAATATAGAATTGGCTCTCACACTATAAATGTATGTGATGTTTGCCAGGTACAGACTTTGAGAGAGACTACATATGGGTTTGATAAGGACTTACACTCTGTACCTGAAATCTGAGTTTATGTGACTGAAAGCATGAACATGGAGATGCTGTGAAATACTGAACCTGAAATCCCATGATGCTAATTTAACATAACTTCTTACATTAGCCCTGAACATGAACTATAACTGCACAAAGTACGGAACAAACATGCCTTGTAATAAAATGCAGGACTTACAGCATCAGCCTCTTTCCCATCAATCATCTCCAAATCATCAAGAAACCATTTTTCAGATATTTCATATTTCTCATCAAGGCCTACTCTAAAGTGCTTTACCATAGATATTTGTACTTCTTCACCCTTTGTTACTGCAAGACAAAAAAAAATGGTTTACATGCATAATAATCAATTTATTAATTAAATGTATAATTCATCTTTATATTAAAATACAAATAAAATGACAAATGTTTATTTAAGATACTAAAACTCAGCTAAGAACACATCAATAAGAAAGAAAACAACAGCTCCCATGACATTAAATATGCTTCAGCAACATTACAGTTTCACTGCTAAAAAGCTTGCCAGCATGAGAATGCCTCTGCCTGCAGATGGAACGATATTACAGATGCGGCAACCAAGCCGGCTGAAATACCCTCCAGGCACCAGATCCTGTCTGATCTTGGAACCTAAGCAGGGTCAGCCCTGTTATGTATCTGGATGGGAGACTGCCAATGAATACCAGGTGTTGTACGATATATTTCAAAGGAAGGAACTGGCAAAACCACCTCTGAATATTCTTTGCCTACAAAAACCCTATGAAATTCTCAGGGTTGCCATACGTCAGCAGGCAAGTTGAAAGCACATACACCTATATAAGCCTGGTCTCTCTTGGCAGAATGCTCTAGAGCCTGAGAGCAGCTGCCAAGAAGCTTCTCCTCTGTGTTCTCATCAAATGTGCACCTGTATGGAAGCATGTTGTATGCAATCAGAACCGAGAAATGGATTGGTTACCAATGAACTGTTGAAACAAAATTATGCTTCCTGTTACCAGCCCCAGTCTAAAGTCTGAAGATTCTGGATGAACTCAGGTTGCTCAATACCTTTACATACAAGAAAAAGAAGAAAACAACATTGCCTTCCTCTGAAATTTAGGCTGCAAGCAGCAGAATTTCCTTGGTGGTCCTGTTACTACCCCCTGGTGCCCCCCCCCAACATGCGAGATAGCAAGACTGAGGAGGGCTATCATTTTTATATGAAATAAGCATATTTATCGTTGTAAATGAATGACTAGATGCTTGCTGGCTGGAGAAAGAGTTGTTAAATCAAGCTGCTAAGACCTGAATAAGGGCATAAAATTCAAAAGGAAACTAAGATGAAAGTCCTGGCATCAAGGGGCACAAGTCCCCTTTCCAGAAACTAGCAGCTGATAGCCTGTGAATTGGCACTGATCCATGGATCACTACTTTGAATAACACAAAAACTCTTTGCAATATCAATTAATGAATAGGATCCAGGAGTGCTTGCTTGCTTGCTTTTAGCAAGCACACTCTCATCTCGTGCCCTCTGCACAAATGCATTAACATAAATAGAGTAGCAAATAAAAATATAAATGATTAGTTATGCTAAAAAAAAAATCTGTAGCCAATCTTACTTCCGTGCTTATTTGAAAGTAAGTAATAGATTGACTGAAAAACATCTATTAGGGTTTAAGTTGAGAAGGTTATTGACTGAGAAATTACAGACCTATAGTTTAATAGCCCTAGGTACTCTAAGCACCAGATTCTAAGCACCAGATCCTATCTAGTCTTGGAAGCTAAGCAGGGATCAGCCCTGGATAGTAATTGATTGTGAGACCGGTGATGAATAATAGGTGTTGCAGGCTATATTTCGGAGGAAGGAACTGGCAAAGCTACCTCTTGAATATTCTTTGCCTAAGAAGATGCTGTGAAAGTCATGGAGTCACGTAAACCAGCAGGCAACTTGAAGACATATCCGCACAAAGAGATACTCTTAGGTAAAAAAAAACATAAACAAAAAACTATAAATACAACATCATTTAAGCTTGACTACACAATGCAGTCTTTTCAAAGGTAAAGTATTTGTACCAGCAAATTGTCTGCCTCATTTAACAACTTCTAAATTCAGAACAACTTACACATTTGCTTATGAGCTACTTTCTGTATTTTGGAGGGGAAATATCACAGAGATCCTTACATGTGCATTGATGATGGGTGGTGGTGGAAGCTATTTGGCACTTTCTAGTATATTGTTCCTTTTATCATGATATTCATTGGGTTTTTTTATTATACCTGTTATTCAAATCTCAAATAAATTGTATGCATTTTATCTCCTCTCCACTTTCTGACAAGGATTTCCAAATCTATATAAAAGCCAGAGTTTGTGAGTGAGTTTGTCTGTTTGTCTGTGTCAGGTAGGCGAAGAACTCAGTCCAGTTGCTATGGAGACAAGGCATAGCAGCAAGAAGGAAGGCAATGTATTGTTTCAGGAAACCAGACTCTGTATGTTGACAACTCTGAGTACAAATTAGATTGGGGAATATGCAAAAAACTTACTGGACAAAACAGTTTGGACAATTAGAGATAGAAGATCTCAAATTTGTGGATTTCAACTGCATCTAATTCCTAAGATAAGGTAAGGTAATTGCTAAGGTATTTCTAACAAGTATTACCTATTAGAAAATAAAATCCCAGGCAACACATTGGGGAATATGGGTAAAAGTAAAAGGTACAGGACAAGACAGTTTGGTGAATTCTTAAGAGGAAAATAAAATCCTGGGCAATGCTGCATATATGCACTAGTTATAAATAAAATGGCTGGAATTTGTACGAGTGCTAGCTCTTTGTTAACCAGGTGATACAGTGAACTCTATGAACAATGGTGCTGATCACAATGTCATTGTAATATATTACATATTTTACGTGCTGGTCCTTGAATCTAGTAACATTTTACTTACTAAAGCGGGGTAGAGGACATGGAGGAGGTGGCTCATGTCTGTGAAATCTCATTCCACAACCAAAGTACTAAAAAACAAAACCCACCCTTGGAATCACAGCCAATAGCATGAAGACATTCAGTCATTCATTTGTCCCTTCCCCTCCTCAGAAAAGTAAGATAACAATCTTTGACAAATAACTTCATTCTTAAATGCTGACATTTTAATTTCAGTGCACTGTGAAAAGGCAATGAACCATACATTCAGTTCGGCTGAGCTTTCTTATATTCACTCATGGTGCATGTAGCATTTGTACATTTGATTATGCATACACATTCTCAGAGAAATGGTATACTATTTTGCTTTATTTATCTGCTACATTAATGATTTTTTCTTAGCTCATATGAGTAGTTGTATTCTAGGTTAGTCTTCCTTGCTGCTTTGAACCAGCAAGATATTAAACATATCACATACATAGGTTTAAAGAAGGAACATTCTGAACAATTGTCACATCTATATTGTTTCGTTTCTGTGGAACTGTCCAGTGTGCTGTTTGAGCCTGATGAAAGGTGTTCCACAGCCCATGAAGGATTAGGAGTGAAATACTGTTGTTGTGGCTTGTCTCACTTCTGAGAAATGAGTAAGAAACAGAAGGAACCAAACCGGACAAACACGGTCTAACCTGAAAATCAGTGAACTTACATTTTTTGTATGAGAGCAGTACTCAGAGACTGAGTCTGTAAAACCTTTTTGCTCCAAATAATCTTGTGTTGCTGCTAAACTTTATATTAAAATGTACTTTGCTTGACACAGTATTCTTGTATTATGTCTTAATAGGGGATTCCAAAAATAGAGAACAGCCACATGTTAATAAATATATAGTTTCCTGTAGGTTCTTTGGGTGTAACAGGAAAAAATGTATATCTATGTTTTCTTGTTGTATCAGGGTGGCTGAAATCCTGTTGGTTAGTCCCAATAAAATAGACTCATTGAATCAACTGTTGAATGGTGAGTCAACAGTTGTTAAATTCCATTGGTTCAATAGGTCTGTTCTAGTTAGGTGTAACAATAGGATTTAGGCCAATATCTCTTTACTGTTGATTAGAGTCAGACTTCAGCCATTTCCACACTACACTGTTATAGTGCTATTATTCCACTTTCAATATCCTGTGGAATTCTGGGGCTTGTAGTTTACTGAGGCCAAAGAGCTCTCTGGCTGAGAATTCTAAATGCCCCTCCCTAAACTGCAAACCCTAGGATTCCATAGGAGGTTGAAAGTGGAATAATATAGTATAACAATGTAGTGTGGAAATGGCCTTCATCAAGCTTAGAGTATGGGAAGCTTCTTTGAAAAGATAATTAGTTATAGTTCCAGGCCCCTCCCAGTAGCTCATTACTATTATAATTTGATTCTTTTTAAACTCTTTATTTTCCTGTTCCTCAAATTTCCAGTAAATATTTAGCTACTAAAAGAAAGACAAACCCATCTAAATAGTGCAAGCCCCTGATGGTAATAGCAGTTCGACAGTAGAATACACTGCAACAGAGTGTGGTGGAGTCTCCTTCTTTGGAGGTTTTTAAACAGAGGCTGGATGGCCATCTGTTGGGAATGTATTCCTGCATGGCAGGAGGTTGGACTCAATGGCCCTTGCGGTCTTTCCCAGCTCTATGATTCTATGATAATATGCTCTCCTTCCATCCAGTACCCCTAAAACACTCACAGCAGAGCATGGAGCAGCAGCATGCAGCAAAGCATGATTCAGTGTTTGAACTGTGTGACATTCCTTCTCTCATGATTAAGGAGGTCACTTCTTTGTTACTATAAAGTAATTAAAAGTTATGCCACAACAAGAACTATGTTCTTTTTCATTAAAATTGTAATACAATGTAATCATACTTTCATTCTTGGAAAAGTTAATTTGTTATAGGTTGCCAGTTATTTCCATCTTCTCCTTAGAGCACACCCTTTGACCCTTTAATATCTGTAGACCCATTGAAATCAATGGGATGAGCCCCATTTATTTCAATTGGCCCACTTTAAATCTGGATCCAATCGTACATGTGTTACATGTATTTTTTTTAAAAACCCACAGCTCTCAGCAAAAAACTGCAAACTAGTATATTGTTAAAGATCACTTGCTCTCATGATCTGTTTGCAAAATATCTGCCACAAAACAAATCATCAACATTTTTGTATTGCTTTTCTAGGATGAAAACAGATAATACGGGACACATTCATGGAAAAGTATTACTTTCACTGATTTGTACTTTTACATGTATTTGAAAATAAGAAGTTAAAACAAGAATGGGGAAACTGCAGTCTTCCAGGTATTATTGAACTGCAGCTCCCATTATCCGTGGTGGTTTATAGGAATCTCAATCCAACATCATCTTGAGGGCCACACATTTCCCACCCTGGAGTAAGGAGTAAAGATATAAGTATATATACACAGTGATCTGCATAGTGATACAGTGGACTATGAGGTGACATTTTGCCTCATAAAAATAATGTAGTATCTTTTAGAAATTAGTGTACTTTTTGCTGTTAAGACCAAAAATGTTTTTGATGAACTTCTCACAAGAACACAGGAATAGGCACAGCTGGTTCAGCACTTTTCTCTGTAGTGCTGGCTAGCAAGATCCTCCAAAGAAGACTTCAAGAAGGCCTGATGGAAAAAGTGACACCACAGCATCTGGCCATCACTGGTACACTGCCATGCCTTTTCCTAAAATTGAAATATTACACAATACTCTAAACTTTATAACTAGCATCTTTATGCACATCCTAGAACTGTCATCAGTTCTACACATGCATGGGGATAACTAGCACAAACAAATAAAACAATTTCTTTCAATTTCATCAAGTCTGTCTTTTTTTTAAAAAAAGACATATAATACAAACTTATCCATGTAGCAAATCCAAAGCCATTTCTTTCTAATAAACGTATGGGACATTACAGTTTTAGATGGATTCTAGCTGGTGGTTAACAAGTGACAAATACCTAATTTCAAGTATTATAGGGCTAACTGCCTTAGGCTCCAGTCCCATGCACTCTTACTTGACAGTATGCCCCAGTGACTTTAACAAGATTTTCTCCTGAAGAAACATGCATGAGACTGTTCTATAAATCTTTTTCATTATGTATTTATTTAAACTGGCTTTAGGTGTAACAACTATTATGATGGTATTGAGCCAGCATGGTGTAGTTGTTTAAGTGTTAGACTATGATTCCAGGACAGCAGGGTTCAGATCTCTCAGTCATGGAAACATACTGAGTGACCTTGGGCAAGTCACACTCTCTCAGCCTCAGAAGATGGTAATGATAACCCTGCTCTGAATAAATTTTGACAAGAAAATCCATGATAGGTTCACTTTAGAGTTGCCATAAATTGGCAATGACTTCAAAAGACACAGGAAAACGTAGTGAGATATATAGGCTAAATTTAGACAGGATTCTAAGCAAACATTTCAGACTGTTTACAAGCAAAAAAAAGAAAAAAAGAAAAAGAAAAAGAAAATGAATATGAAAGAGAGAAAGGAAAAAAGAATCAAGAAGAACCCCAGTACAACAAATTAAAAAAATTCATAGTCCAATCTGAGTCCAAAAAATGTTGAAAACCTCTATCCAAAATGTTTGACCGAATAGTACTGTAGCAATCACTGCTCCTGGAGTGTCATATCTGTGCCCTCAAATGCAGTATGGAAAGGGGGATAGGAAGCGCATGTCACAAAGTTACACCAGAATAAAAGCTGGAGGAGAGAACTGGCCAGGAAACAGGTTGTGCAGTCAACAGGCACAAACAATACCGAAGCTATGTAAGCTGTAGGCAGTGAAGGTTGTGATGCTTTTAAAACTCAGACTCATGTATTTGGTCACTGTCCCTCCTGCTCTGATACTCAATTGGTGCTACTGATACAATTTTTTAAAATGTTGAAATAACTAAAGCAACAGACAAAAAACAATTAGCAATACATGTGCCACTTGATGGTGTATACCCTCTTTCATGCAGTCTCTCCATGCATTTGGAAGACTCTACGGTGTATGGAGAGAAATGCATGTCTATGAACTGTATTCAGAAAGGCTCTCTATGACAATCAAATGAACCTACAAAAGTCAACAGAGAGACAGTCTGTTCCTGACTCTACATCTTCTGGGCTTTCAATGGGTGCCTGAAAAGATTTGTTATGTTATATTGAAAAATCTGAAGTTCTACTAAATAGTTTTAGATTTTGTTTCACATTATGAACATTGATGAATAATCCTCAGAATGCTTGCACAGAGGTTAGCTCTGTTTATCCCTGTGGAATATATCTTCAAGTACATAAGATTAGAACTGCCATCTCACGCCACAATTGTAATTATATTGGCACTGACCCAGAGAACTACTTTAGGCACATACAAAATCTTGATGATGCCCAGAGGAATTTGTGAATTCCATGCCCTCTTTGAATAGGAGACCCCCATGCAATATCATAAACTGCTTTTGAAAACCAGAATGATTAACTACAAGGAACAAGGACTAGTGAATAAAAAAAAGTGATATCAAATCCCTTTCACTTTGTGAATCTAGTTTGTATGTTTCTTTAAAAAGTGGCAATAGTCATAAAACAAAAGTTATCTCTTTCTGAAATAATGTGTGGAAGAACAGATGATTACACGGTTGTTTTCTGCATAATCTGAATGTTAAATAAACGGATGATCTGAGCTCTCTTTTCAGTTAATAGGATTGTTAGTATCAGGATGAAGACCTACGTAAAGCAAAGCAAGGAATGTGAATCCCAAAGGGGTTTCAGGAATAATAATAGGTTCTGAAATTCCCTAGCATTTCTACAGTTTTAGTTTTGTGTTCTGTCATTTTTGCCTTGCACTGCAGCAACCAACTACTGGATACAGATGGGAAATAAGCTGGCAGATACTTAAGAAGAAAGGTTCTTCTGGCTTTATACATGGTCTTTGAAGAATCTGCAAAGGAAGTGTTTGAATTAGGCTGGAAAGACCACATTTTCTGGTAATGGGCATCTTCAGAACGGACAGCAATTTCACATCAGATTTTTAGCTACAGATAAGGAAGGACATGTTGCTCCAGAACTTTACACTTTCCTTTTCTCTTTTAAAAATTTAATATCCATTTATTCATTATTCAACCTAATTCTGTACTTTTGAGAATGCTCCTCCTTTATCTTTTCCAAAACTTTAGGGTCAAATGTTGCACAAATTTTCTCTATCACCACTTTACACAATCCTCCTATTACCCCACCACACCTCCAACATGCCTCCATCACTATTTCAGAGAAAACCATGTCCCTCTGGATCTGCATTCTGTAGGTCTTGCATTTGGAAATATTTAGCAATGTATCTAATAGCTAACATTCATTAATTATCAAAACCGTCACTCCAAATATATTAGTCAACAAAGTAGACACAGTCTACATTTTTTTAACAATATAAAGGTTGGTGACAAATAAGCTATTTTAAACAGAATAGCAACATATGATGACAGAATAGAAATCTTGAGCCAAAGTTCTTAATTTTTTTAATACAAACATTCAGATGTACTTTGACTACAGAATTACTTTGTGTTACATATGCTTATCATCTTAGAAAGGAGGAAAAATACTATTTAACAGATTTTACACACATAGAAACAACACCACTAATAATTAGGATACTACTAATTATGATACTTGCTATATTATCAAAATAACCATTAAGTGATGACTTAATTGATGGTATTATGGGTGCTAACTTATTGTGTATAAAAGGAGTGACTTTTATCAGTTGCTGAGCCACAAAATATTAAGGTTCAGAGAAGTGCATTAAATATTTTGTCAGACATGTAGCTACACAGAATAATGATCTCCTCTGGTTACCAGAACTGAAAATTCTAGACAAAGTATACAAAATCAGACACTAAAAATGTTTGCAATGTGCTCTTTCTGTGTGATATGGTAAAAACGGTATATCCTGTCTCTTAACATCCAGCTACATATATACAGCTTTCTATTCCTTCTATTCCTTCTAAGAAGATTAGCTATATAACTCCATATGTATAAATACTGTTTCCAGTTACTGCAAAAAAAAAAAAAATAGGAAACCTATAAACATATTAGTCTGACCATTTTGAAGTGTGGAACACCTGACAAAGCAGAGAAGGTTAACTTGATAATGAATTCCTTGGGAATTACTTCTTATTGTGTTTAATGCTGCAGACAGAACTGGATAAGCAAGTTGTCAGTATATCTAGCACAATATTAAAACTGTCCTACAATGCAGGCACAGTAATTAGTATCTGCAAACAGATTAGAGAAGGAAGCCCAGAAATACTTACTTGGGAGTAAACTGCATTGAATTCTGTACAATTTACCTCTAAGGAATGGTATAGGTGTGGATGTATAGGATGGTACATGCACAAGATTTCACTGTAAAACTACATTACTACTTTGTGGAGCAGGATAGCATCTTATCTTGAGAGATGAAAAACCTGGTCCTGTTCAAATTTACTTTAAAGAAAGCCCCACAGATTCCAGTGAATCTTAATTCCAAGAAGATGTGCTGCTTTACTTGGAGATAAATAATGCTTGTTGGAACTTGAATACAATCAACAGATAGCACAAAATACTTAACATTTATATTAAGGTTTTAGATTGTGATACTTCACACAAACTATAACACGTTAAACAAATAACACCTTTTATGTTGATTGCTCAGCAGATAAGCAATCAAGGCTAAAACAACACTGTCTTACCAAAGATTACATAGTCTGTGTCCAAAATGAATTTAGAAACAGGAATTCCTAGTTTTAAACTCACTTTTTAAGCCATTTCACCACATCAGAATGAATACTTTGAGGCAGTATATAATCCCTTCCCTATTTACCTGAAGCACAGAGGTAGAAGCGGTCTTTGCCCGAACACTCAACTTCGATAAACTCATGCAAGTTTTGCCCAAGTGATTTGAACAGCTTATTGCTGAGATCCTCCTTCACCAGCGATGACATTGCCTTGGCTCAGATCACAGTTGATGCTACTGTTTTGTTTCCACTCCTTGTCTTTTTTTTTTTTTTTCCCTTCTTAATTCTGTTCAGGACTTTGGTTCAGCCACACAGCAATCAGGCCACCGTTCCTCAACTTTCAACTGTCCAGCTTGCTGGCCAGAAGGGCAGCAGTAACCCCATTCAGTGTCCAACTCAACATAAGAAGTTCCCTTTATCTGACATATTTTACTGATTTGATGAGAGATTCTTTCCTATGGGTCTTAGAAACCCCCTGACTATCATAAGGCAGAGGCATCTTTAATACCAATGCAGTAATTCACACTAATTCATTTTGATTCCATTATCCCAGTCAGTTAACAGCTGCCTGGAGGTATTGATTGGGATGATCTTCCATTAAGGATATTACCACTAGCGAAAGAAGAGACAGTAGCAAAAGCTACATCTCCTCACCCGCCCCCATCGGCAACACTGCTGCTGTTCCTGAACACTTAACTTTTCCCACAAGTCTACGTGCATCACTTCAGAAAGCAGATCCAGCCAGTTCTGTCTCCAAACAATCCACCAATTCAAAAAGAGCTTCAGTACTAAATCCAGACCTTCACTCTTAGGTCACCAGAAATAGAGTGTGTGGGGGGGTGAAATCATCATCCTGGCTACAATACTGTGAAAAGCTAGTCTTCCTCTGTAACTCTTTCCTTGCTTGTATTTTATTCCACTATAACACCAATGCTGGAATTGATTTTATTTATGAGGAATAATTCAGCTTATTTACCTTTGTCCAAAACTCAAGGTGATTCATGTTCTATTGAATTTTCTGAATTCCTGTGCAAACTTAATTGCATTACTGACTTTCCTTCTCATTTTTCCCTGTCAAGTTCAAACACATTTCCTTCCCATTTTCAGAGGAACAAGTCCAATCATGAAAAATTGGCAAAAAGTACTCAATGTGCAGGCTCCGATGAGCTGACCAAATGAGTCTTGTGGGCACTGTCAGGACTGCAAAGAACATCTGCACACATCATTGATTTTAAATAATTTCTTCAAGGTACCTCCTTGCTCATTAGGCAAATTGCTTTCTCTTTTCTGACCCTTGCCCTCAGAAACTATTAGCAACAAGTGGCCACTTAAACCATTTGCAAAAGACAGCCTCCTGTACTATATTGGATGAAACACACATTCATTTCAGGTTCAACTCTCTCTCTCTCTCTCTCTCTCACTATCTTGTATGCAAATAGACTGTGGAAGGGTTGCCACCCTGAGGAGAGTTACTGGGAAGCCAATGCCATTTACTCAGGGGCAAATTAAAAACAAGTAACTAAAAAAAGTCTACCAGTCCTTTTCATTTTGAAAAGATGCTTCTGGGTGGGCAACTCAGAGCAGAACAGTAGAGGAGAGAGAGGTGGTAATCATTTCCTCACATGCCAACCTTCTCCCATGCAACTTTTCAAGTTGAAAAAGGCCATTAGGTACCATTACGCCCATAATCTCTCCCTTAGCTCTTAGTTGACTTAGCTCTGATAGTGGCATTGGGTGCAATCCAGAACAGCAGTGACTAACTTCCTCTGTACATATTTCTTCATCTTATTGGAAATCATCTGCATATTAATATGAACAGGATTGCACTGCATATACCATGTGCAAAATTCCATTTCTGGTGCCATTTGCTGAATTCTGAGTTCACAATTAGTGTCTCAATTTCCTTCTTTTCCAATGTCATGTCTTTCTGGGAGTGCCAAAAAGTGGTGGCAGGGAAGGAGGGGTTATGAAGTCCAACATATCTTGAACTGTTCCTCTTTAGAGCTCAACTTCCATAAAAACAAATTCGACTGTGGCTTAGTACCAGGTTTGAAATTGTTTAAGAGTTCCTCACTGGAGAAGAATTCAATTCAATATGTATTAGACTTAATATTTTATTTATTTATCTGATTTGTATCCCTCCTTTTTTTTCTAAATTGGGATTTAAGGCAACTTAATAACATATATATATATATATATATATATATATATATATATATAAAATTTCCTCATAAACCTGGATGTTTCTCTCTTTCTCTTCCTTCCTGTTTGCCTTTCCAATTACATTGGAAGCCTGAAGACAGCAGCACAAACTAAACGTATCCATGCATGTATATCTGTGGTCCTAAATGTACCTCCCTTCAAATCCTTTATCCTTAGCTACAGGGGTGGGAGAAATAAGTACATTGCCCCTCCAAATAAGAATTCTGCTCCTCATGCAATGAAATTTTCCTTCAGCCCTCAAATTTCTAGCATTGCAGAGGGTGAGACATTGAAAATCACTCACACCTAGAACTCTTGTATTTGCTGTGTTCACCTTCCCTTGATAACTGCCTGCCTCTTTTCTTTGGATGGCTAAACTGTATTTCTAAATGGTCAACAAAGTGTTAAGTTACTGCAATGCTAGGAATGCAGGGACTCAAGAAAATATTTATTGGGTGGGCAGAATTCTCATTTAGAGGACATGCTTTCATTTTGTCACGCCTGTCCCTACACCTCATTTCATCTACACCCCTCTACACTCACCACATTTTAAATGTTGTTTTGTTTAGTTCCTTTCACAGAGTGGCAATATATTCATGTGTGTGGTTTTTTTTTAAAATTAATACACAGGAGTGTAGTTTTATAAGTGATCAGTGGCCATTCAGGAAGCTGGCTGTATATTTGTATTCAGAGTTAAGTGATTTTTTTTGTAACATCCCATGGAAAAATATGCTTCGTAGTGGATGACAATCATGTTCAAAAACTAAGATATAAATAAATGATAAAACAGCCAATGCTAGGATTGTTCCACAAATACTTTTGCCCCTGCATTGTTTAAATAATAGTCCATTTTAATTGTAAACATTAATAGACATTTGAAGGTTTTTTTAGTTCTTGTCTGTTTTCTAATTTGGTTAGTTCTCTCCCACCCTCAACCCTGTAGAAATTGCACTAACAGCTGCTTGATGTGATGATGGGCAGAAATCAAAATGGTACAAATTCCTCCAGCATGGAAAGGCAGCGGTAAGGGAAACCATACCTGTTAACAATCCTGTTAAGTAACTGTTTCAAAAACAGATCCTTGGGTGCTGTGTGTGTTTGTGTGTGGCCTATGGTTTCTGTGTTTGTCTAAGCTGAGGAATGTTCTTCAGACAATGCTTGTATTCCCACCTTTGCTTGCTTACAGTGGGCGGAGGGAGAGACAAACTCTTTGTCTGAAGTTTAGTTTTCATTCTCTGTTACCACAAGAGCAAGATTTCCCAGAGTTACTGAAAAGATTTGTACTGGAGACTGAGTTATAGATATCATGGAGCAGGAAGAGGTAGGCACTTCTTTTCCTCAGCACCCTTTCACACTATACAAGTACAATGCTATAATTCCACTTTAACTGCCATGGCTGCACCCTGTGGAATCTTAGACTTTCTGGTTCGTTGAATGACTAGAGCTATCTGATGGAGAATTCTGTGTGCGCGCGCATGTGTTTAAGTTGCCTATCGACTTATAGGACTCCCATGAATTTCGTAGGGTTTTCTTAGGCAAGAAATGCTCAGAGGTGGTTTGGCTGTTCCTTTCTCCTCTCTAAATTGCATATTCCAGAATTCCATAGGATGTTGCTATGGCAGTCAATGTGGAATCCTCGTACTATCATTGTAAGATGTAAAAGAAACACTCTCGTTCCCACCTTTGTCACTCTTATGATTTCTATCCTCGCTTGTTTCTTTTCACTTGCAGGTAGTGACAGGAGCATTGTCGGGGAAACAGCGGTTCTATAAAGCAGCCACAACAATTGCTCATATCTGCGGACTGGTACTGAAAGGGAAAAGGTAACTTATGCAGCTGGTCTGTTCCACTCTCTCATTAATCTTCTTATGGCTTCTGGGGGCAGACAGTGATTCATATACAATATCTTTTAAAAACATAAATAAATATGCCAGTGGTTAAGCCTCACAGGTTAAGTCTGAGAAGGCCACCTAGTCTAAGGTATAGATGGCCTCATTCAATAGGAAGAAAAAGGCCCTTTGTACATGACCTGGGACCATAACTCTTTTTGTTACTTTTGCTACTAGTACTGCTCTATAATGAATTCCGGATTTTTTTTTGAATGGTTAATTGACACAGATATGAAGACCTGGGTCAATTGATTGATTAATTGATTTATTTTTTAAAAAATAGCTTCTAACCATCTCTAAACTGCAAACTCCAGCATTCCATAGGATGTTGAAATTGGAATAATAGCACTGTAACAGTCTAGTGTGGAAATGGCCTTGGAGTTTCATTTCAGTCCTGTGTCCTGGTTTTTATTTGCTTCAATTTTAGTGAGCTAGGTCAGCTCTAATCAAGTGATGTCATAGAAAAAGAAAAGATCTGCCTCTAAGCCTGTTTCATTATTACTGAACATTTACCTAAAGTTCCTGTACGTATAAGATTAGAAGGGTCAACCCTACACAGATTTGAACCCTGGCTGTCTTTATCTGTGCAATGCACAACCCAATTGTTTGCATGCTTATTTGATAGTAAGGGGGACTTACTCTTAGGTAAGTATATTATAGAACTGTATCGTTAAACTAATAAATACATTAAATTAGTACTCATTTATTTCTGTATCTTTGTTTCTTTTTTGTTTAGTGATAAGAGAAGTACATGTTCTGAAAAACATTAAATTGCCCACAAACTCACATTTTAGACACATTGGTATATGGATGATTATCCACATGATAGTCCAAAATCCAGTTGGTAACACCCAGTAGATTATGAAATGGATGGTAATAATGCTGTTTTTATATAACAGTCAACTATCAATTCATTCTTAAGGACAATCAGCTAATGAAAAGATGATTACTATAATATGCTGAATCATTTGGAAGTGGGGTAGAATAAAAAAAAATCTTGAGAATTATATCACCATATTCCTCTGTTTCTTCTCTAGGTATATTGGAAGGAGTCCAGTAGTGCAATGGGCCACATTTTACCTTCAAATACATCTCAGAAGTGACCTCTTGTTCAACATAAGTGATTATTCTAAAAAACATTCTGTGAGTATTTCTAATGCTTCATGAGCCTTTAATCTCTAAGAAAGATTGTGGATCTGGAATTCTCTAGGTGGCCTTAGGCATCTTCAGTCTTCCGTCTTTAATACTGAGAGGCTTCAGATGCTGTAAAACCACTCTGAGCCCCTGCAAAAAACACAAGAAAACAACATGCAAACATAGCAATTGGCTTCCTTCCCGAGTGCTCCCCCAGCCTGTCCCCCCAAGCCTATGTTATCAGCCAGAAACCAGTTAAAAATGAAGCAATGTCACTTCCAATGCAGTTGGCCACCCCTGAGATACATGGCAACTAGTGTTTTAAGAACTGCATTTGGTACATTCACATTGTTCTGATAAAATAATTATCCCTCCACTGTGTGCCTCCCAATGACTTATGAATGTGTATGCATCAGAGGCCAGGAGCCACTGTAGACCTTTCCTGCCATACTGGATCCTAGCATAGGCAGGACCATAAGATTACAAGTCCCACAATACTTTTCTTCATGGGCTTTTCACAAAGCACATAAATCTATCGAGAACAAGATCCTGTCTCCATTGTGAGACAGAATCTTGTTCAGCCTCATATAATTTCTTTTAATTCTATTAATAATTTAATTCTATTTCTAACTTTTGTATGATGTGAACGTTTAGCTTTGTCTGTTTTAATTTTTGTAAGCTGCCTTGAATGGGAAAAAGGTGAGACAATGATAACAGCATTCAATTGTTAAGTTGTTTTCTGCTGCTGTCCATTTCTTCTGCTACTGATGACCTTCCAGCAATGTTGCAGGGCCCATTCACATTGTACAATTCTAGCACTATTATTTCTACTTTAACTACCATGGTTTCACTACAAACCTGGTGAGGCACTGGAGATCTCTGACTGCAAATTCTAAATCTCCTTTTCTAAACTGCCAGTCCCAGAATTTCATAAAATGGAATAAGAATGCTATCACTCTGTCCTGTATCTTGTCCTGGTGGCCTGGCAAAATAGTCCTGTATCCCATTTTTCATCTGTTGTCCAAGAACTCTGATATTTGATCTGGCCCTTGTTGACTCAGGTGACAAACCATCTGGTGGGGGATTTGTTTTTGTTTTATTCACCACATTTAATGGGATTTTGGCAGTTATGGTCTGACCTCTCAGCAAAAGTTGTTTGATTTGGGAGACTCTACCAGTAGCAGCATCCATGTAGCCTCTTGCTTTATAGGGGCACACAATCCCACCACTCAAGAAAGGTAGGGCCAATGAGTGGGGCTTTCCTCTAGGAAAAGAAACAAAGAGGTTCCAATAGTGATAGGTGCTCAGGAAGGAGTTCTGAATGGACTGACAAAACAAAGAAACAGCCATGAATGGGATAACAGCACAAATGCAACACTGCGTGGAATGCAGCACATTATCCAACAATACTTCATGGATTCCTACATTCTTGGATAGAATACAAATCACTGATTATCCAAACCTGGTAGACTGTGAAACTGATGATAATAAGAACCACCACTGCCATCATTGCTGCCTTCACATCATGAGGAGGCTGTTATCACCAGGATTGAAAGATGGTGTGGCTCACCTTTCCTCCTTGTATTTGTTTCTTCCAGGCTACAGCTGATCCTTCTTGATAAGGCCAGGAAGGATTCCCCCACCCCATACTATCTGAATTGACACCAAGTGCTTACCATGTTTTTCACTTTTCACAGGGAGATATCAACTGACTACAGATTATAGGGCTGCGACAGCCATTTAGACATTTAATAACTTGGGTTTTTTTTCTTAATGTGGAGGACTAAATGCTCAAATGGTACAATTGTGGAAGGGGGAGGAAGGCCAGGGCAAAAATTAAAGGGTCTGAGTGGACCCCTTCCTAGTGAACTCCACATGAGAGACTGGCTGTTCAGTCTGGGGCAATTGGGAGGTTGGTTTTCCTGCTTGAGGAAGGTCATAAGCCCTATTGAGGAATTATGGGTTTCTCAGGGATGAAAACAAGCAGCCTTCCTTCCTGCCAGATGATTAATTGCTACCTTGATGTCTGCATTTATTTGTTACATTTCATTAGATGATTATCGTTAAGCATTAATTGATAGCTGATGGTTATATCATTAATGAGTTGTTGCAATTACTATAGAATTAATGATATTATCATCTTTTATATACCCGCGCAAGGCATTGGCTCCTTCCCTCACTTCCATAAAAAATTATACTGAACTGTGTTCTCTCTTCAGCACTTGATTACTCAGTCATAATTCACCCCAAACCCTATGCACTTGGGAACAGCTACCATACTTTCTAATTTTAAAAGCTGTAGGTTAAAAATGCATCTCTGCCTTTGGTAGCCAGCATGACTCAGTAGCCAGAGTCTTGGATGTGGACCCAGGAGACTGACCCCATGGCCCAAATCATGAACTCTCAGCCTCATTTCCCTAAGTGTAAAAAAGGAGGTAATAGTGCCAAGTCTTGGAGGGCTATTTAGAAGCTGGAAGCATTTGTACAGAACATAACATTTTGTAATGCCATGCCTTGTGATGGTTGGCATGCCTCATCCTCAGCACTTATTTTTCTGGCACAAGAAATCACATTATCAAAGTCTATAAGTGATATATTAAAATCAACATTAACAGATAAGATTTCATAATTTTAACATTCTTTTTAAAAAGGAAGATACAGGTTTTTGTAAGAATATTTCTGCCCATCATTCCCTCCTAAGGCTCAGTGTTTTCTTTAATTAGTCAGTCTTGATCTTGAAAATGCTAAACACATTAGTGGGGGAAGGGGGTTAAGCAGACTGTGTTTTTATTGAGAACAAGATGTTCAACAACTCCAAGAGTAAAGTCTTAAACTGCATGTGTGCCTAAAAAATTAATAATGGCTAGTGAAAGTTTCTTGCAATGAAGAGAAAGCATTTCCTTCACCTGTAAAGGGGTGGGTAGGTTTCCAGCTGTGTTTGTCACATTACACACAGTTCTACAATGTCCACTGGCCCTGAAATGTCTTGTTGTGGGTGCTGTTGGCACTCATATTCATATGAATGTGAGTGGGAAAGATCAACGGCATGAGTGGAACTCTGCTTGCAATTCTCTAGAGCCAAATCAAAGAAAGAGAGAAGCAATCCTGCTGAAATTACATAACAATTCTGTTCTTTTTAGAATAAGTTGTATTTATGACAAGGAGTGCTATTTATATGGTCAATGTATTTATCTTACCACCCTCTTTATGGATTCTATAATGTGGTTAATTAAGCATGCAAGGAGAGGAATGCACTATCCCTGCCTCCACTGTTGTTGCTCCCTGTGTAAAACTTTTCAAGGTTCTTGATTGAATGGAGAGGTTCCATGCACAGCAGAGGCTCTCCTCTTCAAACCACCACTCTCCATGGCCCTTTTCACATGCAGTTTCTGTGGCGCGAGGGTCCCTTGAGCGTCGCGTGAATGGGAGCATCGGTCTGTACGACGCAGTCCCGTTCATGCGACGCTCACGAGCCTAAAGCGGGACGTGCGCGCATTTTCTTATTTTCAACTGTAAGCCGAAAATACTGCGTGGTCGCGCAATGTTCCTGGGGCCCTTGTGCACTTACCTGCGTGCAGTGTGTCGAACGAGCCGGGCCAGTCGCGCTTCCTCCCCCAGTGCAGCCTACAGCTCCCAGACTGGGGCGGGGCGCTAGCGCAACGGTCGCGCTACCAGGAAGCGACCTGCGCCACGAAGGAGCGGGGAAGCGGCAGCATTCCGGATGAGGCTTTTCACGCGAGACGCCCTCCCCAATCGCGTGAACGGGTAGGGTGCAAAAAGCCTCCATGTAAGGAGAGTCCCAGCAGGCTGAGTAGGTCTGGCGCACTCCCCTCATTGCATCTTTTTTACAACGTTACATGACACCCAAATAGGACTTGTCTTTATGTGGATAGCCTGGCTTCAATCTTAATGTTGGCAATTTTTAAATTTATATGACATTATTGAAGCACTGTAATTCTTGAAATCTATTGATACTAGCATTTTAGTGTTTGCTCTTACATTTACAGTGTTGTATTTGTCCATATGCATATAGCTGCACATTTTTTTATTTGCTTTTTACTGTTTAAACTGACTGTAAAGCATATACTAGTTTGTTAGTGTTAAATTTTTGCCTTCTTTGCTCTGAGAACATTTTTGTTATAGAGAAATTCATAAATTAAATTAAACAATATAAACATTGGGATAGAGTAGGGGAAAAATGAGGACAGTAGGACCAAGTGACAACAAAATGCAAAAAATACATTCCTAAGAAACTTCTGTTGAAGGATGTGAAACAAACATTGTGACCATACACAACATTAGCAACTGGTGGTTACACAGGCCATTTCTGCACTACACTGTTATAGTGCTATTATTTCACTTTCAACATCCTGTGGAATTCTGGGGTTTGTAGTTTACTGAGGTCAAAGGGCTCTCTGGCTGAGAATTCTAAATGCCCCTCCCTAAACTGTAAACCCCAGGATTCCAGATGATGTTGAAAGTAAAATAATAGCACTATAAGAATGCAGTGCAGAAATGGCCACAGTTATTTTAATTTGTGATAGGGCTCAAATGATCTGTTGTCTGTTACGTTTTCATACATCTGATGAAGTGGACTCTCACTGATGAAAGCTTTTATAGACCCTGCAGGGAAAGTTTCATTTTCTTTTATAGGCCTTGTAGTGAAAGTGGGGTTTCATGTTTAGCAGGAATGAACACGGGCTACATTTTGTTAGAACAGAAAAGCTGACTTTATTGGTTACAGCTGAATAAGCTTGGACCACAGCATGGCTCCTAATCTAGATGCTGGTCAACCTCCCTGCTGATCACATTCACCCAGCCAACCTGCTGGGTAGCACTGGAATAAGCGACATAGGTGGAAGCACTGCATAGTTTCCCTATCACCTGGAGTGGGGAAGAGCCAGGTGTCTCCAAGCTGGGCATGACCTAGTTGTCCCCACTCCAGAGCGACCTTAAGGGGACTCCTCATACTGGGTAAGACCAGCACACAGCCCCAGTCTACCTCAAAACTGAATCCATCCCTCATAACAAAACTGCCCAAAGTGGTGACCAGAGTGGACCTGAATGAAGCCTTTGCCTGCTCCCTAGCCCCATGCTCTGTAATCCAACTAGGCTGCCTCTGTTTGGCTGGTCTTCCTGCTTCACACCAGAACCCAAGAAGATATCAGGGGCTTCTGGGAAAGAGAAACAACTCTGATATCTGGAACTTGGTGCCCATCCTAGCTTCTCCAGTAGCCGTGATCCACACATTGGCACTGCTGGTGAGTTGGGAAACACACATTCCACAATAAGATGCACCAGGACTTTGAGGGAGAGGGCTGAAACAGGGCAACACTCTAAAATTTTCTAAAAAAAATCTTAGTGCATGTTTACTTGGAAGTCAGTACCATTTAGTTCAGTAAAATTTACTCCCAAATAAAATTTAACCAGATTCCTGACTATGGCAGTAGTCCTATGCATGATTGCCTGTGGGTGGATGCTGTTAAATTCAATGGGTTTTACTTGCATACATAGGATTGGGTTGTGTGTGATTTAACTTCTGAATATAGATGCAAAGACAGATAGATATTCTGTTTTTGAAGAGGTTTTGTGTGTGTGTGTGTGTGTGTGTGTGTCTAAACAGGATCATAACCTGAATCTACGAAATAGGCAGTTCAAGGTAAACATAGAGCTGAAAGAGCTGAAACTAATGACTACAGTGTACATATTTATATTGTTCAGAGCAAGCTAAAGTATCCAGGGGAATAACTAAGCTATGATAAATGATAAAGGAACTGAATAATATTTATATTTAATTTGTGTAACAGAATAAAGGTTTTGAAAAGCTTACGCGTCTGTTACGTATCTGTCCAAAGCAAAGAAGGCAGCAAGACATCCTGCAGGTGAGAAAGAAAAAGAAATCTGAGAGCATAGAAAATTATTTTAAAAGGCAAATGCATTTGTGCTCCTTTCTTCTTGTTTTCTGTTTAACTTGTTATTTCTGTACTAATGCCTTAGCTACTAATGTGTTGCTTTTGGTTACTTTTTTATTTTTTCCCAAAATTCCCTGAAAAATACCAAAATAGCTCAAAATAACAATTTAAAGAAGCAAGTAAATGTTACTCATTGTGCTAAATAATAGTATTATTATTTTCAAAAGAGTTACTCCCTTGTTATTCCAACAAGTGTAACATTATTACTTGTAACATATTACTTGCAAGCTCTGAGAAATAACCAGTACACAGTTGTGCGCTATTATTGAAAAGAATCATATGAAAAGCACTAAAATGTACTAAACTTGTTGCACAATACTTGTGGATATTTCTTCCTTTCACCAAATATTTGACCACAGTCTTTGCAAACTGAGCATCATTCAACTTCTGCCTTTCCTTAATAATACTTACTTTAAAAAAGATCTGTCTTATTTCATCTCTAAATTCCTTGAAAGATAATAGCAATTTTCATACACACAAGTTCTGCTTGCGCTAATAGCAGAATACAAATGGGATGGATAGTGGGTATTTTGTAGGGCTGGATATTTTCCCACTATCTCTGCCCACTCCTCTAAGACGGCCTTAGAAAATGATGTTTTTATCTCTTCATACTTTAATAAACTGTGTGATCACCCCCTCATGTACTAATATGTACTAGTATAAAGAAGCCTTTAATTCATTTTGTTACCTATCTGTAAAATAAACAGGCTTTTAGAGCTCATGGATTTTTTTTGTTGTTGTTGTTGTTTAAGTGATTCAACACAAAAGGCTTTTTTGTAAACACAAGTCTCATTGGAAAACATCTGACAAATATTGACAAAACTTTCTGTCTCTTAACATTGCATCATGAAGAGTTGCTTTGTATACTGCGGTAATGCCCAACAAGCAACGGAATCCTTTTGCATCAAAGCCTTGGACAGATTCAATTCTTTATCCCAGTAAAGATATGTTGTATAAATTATAACCTTTAAAAACCATTAGCAGTATTAACAAAGTAAAATAATCCATTAACTAATAGTTGTTTCTGCTATGTACATGGATTTTTACATGGATTGTTTCCATTACTAGTATCTCCCCAAAAATCAATTTAAATCAAGTATAATTCCAAACTAGAAGCCTGGAGACCAGGGGCCAATTTCCCACTCAGCCATGGAAACCCACTGGGTGACCTTGGATTCATCACACACTCTCAGCCCCAGAAAACCCTGTGATAGGTTCACCTTAGGGTTGCCATAACTCAAAAACAACTTGGGCCATTTCCACACTAGAGTGTTATAGTGCTATGATTCCACTTTCAACATCCTATGGAATTCTGGGGTTTGCAGTTTCGGGAGGGGCTGGCTGGCCTAGGCTCAGGCCGAGGGTGAGGAAACTGTATTGGTGCTACTTACAGGACTTAAGTAAGGTTTTCAAATGGTAGGGGAATGGGTTTGAATGATACAGCTTATGTTTCTAAGATAATCACTGCTCATACCAACAGCGTACTTAACAAAACTTACATTTTGAATGTAACTGGTCCTGGGGACCAGATAAGGCATCAGGGAATAACAGAATGCTTTTTTTGACAGAGAGGACACCAAGACAAAGGGCCTTTCCACACGTTACCTGCTCGCAGAGGTGGGGGGTGCCGTTCGCGCAAGCAGCCTCTTGTGCGAGGCACTCGCATCGCTCCTCTGTTCTCCCGCAGCTGGGTTGCCAGTCGCGCGGCCGTCATGCAAACGCCCCACCCCTTCCTTCCGCAGTGCAGCCTGGGAGCTGTGGGCTGCGCTGGGGGAGGATGCGCGACCGGCCCAGCTCACCCAACGCACCACAGGGCAGGAAAGTGCGCGAGGGCCCCAGGAGCATTGTGCGACTGCGCAGCATTTTCAGCTTAGAGCTGAAAATAAAAAAAAATCCATGCACGGCCCGCTTTAGGCTCATAAGCGTTGCGTAAATATGAGTGTGTCATACGGACCGCCGCTCCCACTTATGTGACGCTCAAGGGGCCCTCTCGCAAAAGAAACTGCATGCGAAAAGGGCCAAAGAAGTCTAGGTCATGTGAGGGCAGGGTCATCTAAATCAATGAGCTGAAAGTTCCAGATGCCACATGAGTGGGTAAATAGCAAGGTATACTGATTCAAAGATAAAAAAGTGATATTATTGTATTGGGCATCTACCCATCATCACTTCATTTATATCCCACCTTTCTCCCAGGTTGAGACTCAAGGTGGGCAGATTGCATTTCTTTAAAACTATTTGATCATGTTTCCTCTAATAATTGGGGGGGGGAGGTGGGGAGGCTACACTAACCCTCCCTTCAAGAAAACATCAGAGCACAGCAGCTCTATTCTGCCTACACCTTGACAGGCTAAGTCACTTTTGCCAAATTTTTGGTTTCCTCTGGGCTGTTTTAAGCCTTATTTTGATAGAGAGTGTCTGAAGTAATCGGATGTCCTCATTAAGGAGCAAAGACACAACTGAGTTGTACAAACAAACTAAAGGCTTTAATGTAGGAATTCCATTCTAAGAGAGAAAAGTTACTCAGGAGACTAATCTAATTTAGCTTCATTCTAGAGAAGAGCTGACAGAGGACTGGCAGGAAGAGAAGAGGTGAGAAAACATCCTGAAGAACATCAATTTACATCACAGAGAGGTCAGGATGGGTAGACAAGAAGGGAGAACACTTTGGGTCAGGCAGACAGCTAAGCCTATTAATACTGCCGTTTCTAAGGCATTCCTGACTCTTCAGTGTTAAGTGGTGTTTCACTCCTTGCATTTTCAACTGGAAGTGACCTGGAGGTCAACTTCCAAGTTACTTCTTGTTAGAAAAAGGCCTCTCCTGAGCCTAAAACAACATCTGGGCAAAAAGATGACAACAAAATGTGCAATATCCCCTGGGGCAAAAAAAAAAAAAAAAAAAGCCCTGGAGAGTCACATGCAGCCCATGGGTCACACTTTCTCCAGCCCTATCAAACGTGTTTTGGAAACTGCTGTCAGATTCTGACCTCTATGGAATTTTAGTGACCTTCTGTTCAAAGTCTCAAGATTTCAGATCTTTGCTTGTTAACACACCACAGTTAGATCAAACCATAGTTCAGAAATAACAGCAAACAGGAGATTTTTCAAATATGAAACTCAAATTTTGAGCTCATTGAGTTTATCAAATACCGAGTTTATTCAATTTAAATTCAAATATGAATCTCAAATATGGAGGCTCTTTTCCTAAGATATGAAGGAAAAGGAGTTGGGGACACATGCGAGCCTAGTGCTCACAGTAGTTCTCATAATGCTAAATTGTAGTTTATTTCTGAACTGGGACACAATATTTGCAGGAGAAAGTTCCTAGTAAAGAGTGTATAGTATGACAGGTGACTGACCCCTGCCCACAACCCAGCGTCCGACATAAAATATACTCTTTTACCTAGATACAAGTATGCTTGAAGACAAACAGAACTTTTTGCTGCTTGCCCAGCAAAACACAGTTCCAGCTGTGCCAAGTCATCGTTTACCAAAAGTAAGTAAGATGCCTAGGCGATACATGGGTATTAAGATGGGATTCATTCCATAAGCTTCCTTCAGAAACGTGGGTCAGAAGGTGAATATTTTTCAACAAGGCTGAGCTTCTTGTGATTAAATATTTATTATAATTCAGAAATGCCCTGCCTTGATGAAATAAAATATTGACAGATAGAAGCTATGTAATCTTTCTCTGGTATTCCATGATTTCAACAGCAATCTTCTAATGGAGAGCTGCTGGACCTTTGGTGATTAAGAAAATAATATAAGCAGCTGATGCTTTCAAGGAGTAATGTACGAAGATGCATTAAGTCCGTACAATCCTTTTTCCTCTCTTGCACTTTATGGCCCTTACCACAAGAAAGAAGGATCAAAGGTTTTTAAAAAATTCTTACCATACTTCTTCGGAGAAGGGAGGTAAAGCAGTTCTGACTCTGAAGAGAAAAGTCAGAGTGAAGGTGGATGTTATATGAAAAGAGAAGTCACAGCAAGTTCTTCATCCATGGTGGGAACCTAGTTTTGCATGACACATGGCCAGAACACTAGTCACGCTTGCCTTTCGTCCCATGCCTAAGATGGGCTACCTCTGCTTGAAAAAGAAATTTATTCAAGTACTGCAAGTATGCTTACCTATTCAGCCTTTATTTTTCTATGCACATTTTTGAAAAAGACTTGCAACATGGTTTGAGGAGAGAGGCGGATCATGAATCCCATATCCTCCAACATTTCACAAATGAAAACTGGGCCAAGCAATATCAAAGTGTGGTCAAGATGGCCAAAGTTATTAATGAGGAAGAACACACAAGTTAAGAGAGGCTGCTGCAGTTTGCTTTTGCCTCAGCCTGCTTGGATGGACAAGATTCTATCCTCGCCTATCGCCTCCTTTGCTGATGTAATTCAGTGCAAACTACTTTTAGAAGCTGAACTCAATTTACAGCAATTGAAATAAGTTGAGGACGAAGGGACAAAGTAGGAGGAGGAAAGAGAACCTAGGACATTTCAATAGCAGCTTTAAAAAAAAAGTGGGATGGCAGAGGATTAATTGGGACTGTCCCAGCAATATCAAGACATTTGGAAGATGGGGCCATCATACATGCTACCAATAGATTCATATGTGGCAGCAAATAGAAGTTGAAAGATGAACATTCTTGATTCAAGCAGTATCCAAATGACTACCTAAATAGCCTCTTAAAAAAAAAGTTCATATGTGAATGAATTCCATCTAAACATAAAGAAGAACTTCCTGACACTAAGAGCAGTTTGACAGTGGAATGCACTGCCTTGGAGTTTGGTGGAGTCTCCTTCTTTGGAAGTTTTTAAACAGAAGCCGGATGGCCATCTGTCAGGAATGCTTTGATGGTGAATTCCTGCAATGCAGGGAATTGGACTGGATGGCCCTTTAGTATCTTCTTGCTGTATGTTCTATGAAGGAATTATGTTGTTTACTATAAACCATGAAACTACCTCTGCCTCTCTTGCAACAGTACCTTTGTACACAATACGATCAGGGATGAAAGTGACTGGCCTAAATTCAAACATCCAAAAAGTATTATGATTCCACATATCAGGCTTTGATATTTTCTAAATTACAAAAATTATTTATTTACATTTAATTAGAGAAACACCTGAATGCACTGTGTAATGACTGCTTTTTATTTAAAAAAAAATACAGCAGAGAAGCTAAAAGTAGAAGCAGTATTTTGTGGAGACTGCAAGCTAAAGATCCAGTCAGAAAGGATTTCACTGTGTGAAATCTGAAACTGAGGATGAGCTTAAGCAACATTCCCCATACCTAATACCATCCATTTGAGAGGGTCAAACCATAACCTTGGAAGTGGGAAAACTTTAAGAGAGTGTTGGAAGGAATGGTACAAGCAAAGCCACGGGCCTATTACCATGAATAGCAACTTGAGCCTGGGTTATAATTTGTACTGGTGGATGTTTATGCAAGTTGCTTACCATAATATGAACAAATTCTGATCAATGAGCCGCTTGACTAGGGCCATTTCCGCACTTGACTGTTATAGCGCTATCATTCCACTTGCAACATCCTATGGAATCCTGGGGTTTGCAGTTTTGGGAGGGGCCAGTTGGCCCCTCCCGAAACTGCAAACCCCAGGATTCCATAGGATGTTGCAAGTGGAATGATAGCGCTATAACGGTCAAGTGCGGAAATGGCCTAGGCCTTCCAACAGAGAGAAGGAGATATGCTTTGACAGAAAACTCTGGAACCATTCATTTGCTTGCTTGCTTGCTTGCTTTCAAGGCATTTATTTATTGTTTCATGACTCACCAGAACTCCCAAGGTGATGCACAGTCAATAAGCACATTTTAAAAACATTAAATAAATAAGTGAAAACCAATTAAAAGCAGTGCAAACTCCTTCTTAAAAAATAGATCTAAAACCAGACAGACAGCTTAAAAAACAGCCAGAGAGGGCATCTCTTATTTTAGGAGCTAAAGGCCATGCAAAACAGCATACTCTTCACTGCTTTTTGGTAGCTCAAAAAGTATGGAGTTAGACCTACTTTGGAAGGGAACTCTGCAGTCAGGGTGCTGCTATGGAGAAAGCCTTGTGATGTATATCCACTAGCCTAGCCTAGCTTCATAGGGTGGTGGAGAATCTCACAGGGCTCCTAATGATGATTTTAGGCAGGCTCATATTTAACCAAGTATTACTTGAGTAATAGAGTTGCATGCTCCCTGCCAGGTGCCATGCTTTCCCAAGAACAAGTCTGAGGATTCTAGTTCTTGCTAGTATTTCCTGTGGTCAGGGAGTCAGAGGTAACAGACTGTGGCCATTTCCGCACTAGCCTGTTATAGCGCGATGATTCCACTTTTGACATCCTCTGGAATCCTGGGGTTTGCAGTTTCGGGAGGGGCCACCCGGCCCCTCCCGAAACTGCAAACCCCAGGATTCCAGAGGATGTCGAAAGTGGAACCATCGTGCTATAACAGGCTAGTGCAGAAACGGCCTGTGTTAGCTGACTGGCAGGATGAGAAGTGACAAGCACCATGATGATAGCAGGCAGTGGGATTTGTTGCTTATAAGATTTACAAATCCCAGGGTGTATGTGAATACTCAATTTGTCTTTGGTCTTCCGAATATACACAAGAACTGACAAAGACTGGAAGGACAGGATTCAAACCACAGACTGCTATATATCAAATCAATGTGTTCTGGCGTATTTGAGATAAGAGACATTATAGGCATACTTGTCAGTTGGTTTTAGGCTTAAAGCAGTGGTGCCTTGGCACCGTGCAACTGCTACTGCTATTAAATCCTTTACTGCGGAATTCTTCCATTTTTTTATACGGATTTTGATTTTACAATAGCCGTACCTTTCTACCAGTGAGATTTCTGATGGTTTTCAAGGGGGCTAGAAATGACACCATGAGGAGCTTGATACAAATGTTTTCATCAAACTATTTTGCAGCAATCTTCAAGAATATTTCACCACACTTTCTGTTTTATGCTTGGCTAATTTCAGAATGCCCGCAGGTCTTAAAGAAACATGTGAAATTTAGCTTCTTCAGACAGGCAAATAGTAGTATTCTTTTCTGTTTTTGCTGAACACAAGGTTGTAAATCTACATATTTGGGAATCATAGAATCATAGAATCATAGAATCATAGAAATGTAGAGTTGGAAGAGACCACAGGGGCCATCCAGTCCAACCCCCTGCCATGCAGGAACACCCTCAAAGCACTCCCGACAGATGGCGATCAAGCCTCTGCTTAAAAACCTCCAAGGAAGGAGACTACTACACTCCGAGGCAGCATATTCCACTGCCGGACAGCCCTGACTGTCAGGAAGTTCTTCCTGAGGTTCAGGTGGAATCTTCTTTCCTGCAGCTTGAATCCATTGCTCCTTGTCCTGGTCTCTGGAGCAGCAGAAAACAAGCTCTCTCCTTCCTCTACGTGGCATCCCTTCAAATATTTAAACATGGCTATCATGTCCCCTCTTAACCTTCTCTTCTGCAGACTAAACATACCCAGCTCTCTAAGTCTATCCCCATAAGTGCGATTGAACTAAGTGGGATTTATTTCTGACTAGGTGCATATAATTGCACTATAGGATTTTGGTAGGCTGAAAGAGCCACTGTTAGGACAATAAATATTTATACAATATATGTATTAATATTGATCTGCCCTACATTTTGTGGCTGTTTGTCAGATTGTTTGTACTATTTGTATATCCCTTTCTATTACTTATAACAGTGATGTCAGCTGACCTTTATCTTTATATGTTTTAAATTGTATAGGTATGAAGCTGGAACAGTCATTATACAGCAAGGGCATATAGCAACAGAATGTTATTTAGTACTGTCTGGCAAACTAGAATTCACAATGGCTGATGAGAATATAAAAGACAAGATTTCTACCTCTGAAACATTAGGTGAAGCAGAAGAAGGAGACTTCATAGGGGTAATTTTTTTTTCTTTTTTAGGTAGTCATGTGTGGGATTAACTTCTTTTCAGGGCTTTATCACACAAGGCAGATAAATTGCAATTGCAGCAGGGCAATAGCATCTTTGGCTAAGACTTACCACATGACATTGTTTCTCTTCTGTTGTTCTCCCAGTAGGATTGGGATACTGTTTGAAAAATGTTCCTTTTATTAAGGCAAAAAATTCATATAGGACCTCCTTTGTAAAATAAATGCTTTTCAGATGACCTCCCACTGGAGGAACAACAGAAAAGGAAGAAGATAATGTGATAAGTCCTAGCCAAAGACGCTATTATCCTGCTGTAATTGCATTATATTTGCCTTATGTGATAAAGCCCTCAGTATAGTGGTCCAATTAAGTAATTAACACTGCAGTCGTATATTATATTTAAAAGAAAGCCGCAGCAGTTTCAATGAAGAATTGTATATAGAACTGACTTCAGTCTTAAATAAGTGATCTCCAGATTATCTACATACTACACAGAACTTGCTCATGGTGTGTTACCTATGAACCCTTGTGGTTTATAAAATGAAAAAGAGCCTAACAGAATCAAACACAAGTATTTTGCAAATCTGTGATACTATCAGTCACATAGCCCCGGCAGCAATTTTTGGGGGTGCTGCAGCTCCTTTCTTGCCCTTCTCTGTGTGCCGTAGCCCTGCTCCTGTGTACTGTACCCCACCCCATCCATCGTAGTCATAACCCCCTCATGCCATAGCCACACCCCCACTCCTCCACCCCTCCTCCGCTGCCCCCATCACACACACTCCAAGTTCCACCACTGGATACTATGGCGAAAGTAGTCAGCTCATATAAGAAAAGATTGGTTCAAACCATTTCATAAGTCATGAACTTCACATGGTCTCTTAAGGAAAGTTTCAATCTCTCAGTATAATTTATCTCACAGAGGATAAACTATAAGACTAAAAACAGGACAATCCTATGTAAAACTGTGAGATTCCTGAAAGAAGGAATAGTAGTGTGTGGAGCTGTCCTCTCAGTGACTACGACGATAATTTTATAAAATAAGAGTGCATAGAGAGAATCCTTGCTTCCACTCTTATACTACATCAAGTCAGGATAACCCACCACAACTAACTGAGACCTATTCCATGGACGCCTCATAAACAAATCAAGTAATATCCACTGAAGAAACATCAAGCAGGTAAAATAAGCAAAATCAAGTCATGGGAAAGGAATACTGGATGAAGTAAATAAAGCCCAGGCCAGGTGGGCAAAATCAAGTCACAATCTTTCTTATGTAAAGGAAAAACAAATAACAAAACAAATAAATGACAGTATTAAGAAAGCCTGTTGACTCTCATATGGTTTTAGGAACATTTGTCTCAGCAAGAAACTCAGACCACCTGAATTCTTATGTAAACTAACAAGCCTTATAGTATGGTCCACCCTCTGAAGGTACTTCCCAGATTATTAAAGGGCTCTCACTTGATTTTTTAGTCTTTGAAACTTCTGCAAGGCTGTAAAGATGAGGATGTCCCATGCGACTCATCTTCAAAGATGGGAGCAAGCTTGTATTTTTTGGTCACATGGAGCTGGAATAATGTGCAAGGTTGTTCCCTTGCCAACATAAAACACTTGCCAACATAAAATTGTAGAATCATAGAGCTAGAAGAGATCACAAGGGCCATCAAGTCCACATCCTCGTCCAAAGGCCATCAACTCCCAGACTTGTCCAAGTCTTCCACCAAGTGAAGAGTTCCTACAGATGGTTCTTATACGGTAGATTCATAGTATGAACAGCTCAGGAACAACAAAAGGAGGTATCCCCCCTCCTGCATAATTAACCTGCAAAACTCATTACCATCTGATGCAGGGTAGATAGTCCCGTGGTTGACAAGTATATCAATGGCTATTAGCTGTGGTAGAGGAAATTAACATCTGGGTTCAGGGAAGCATTCTTAAATCCTGGTTCATTGACCTGCAGCCCAGGTATAACTTAACATGGCTCTAAATATAAGCACAATCAAACCCTCCAAGAAGAAGGAAAATCTCTCATCCTTTCTTTGTCTACAGTCTTTTCACAGTGAAAATGGAGGCAGAGGTGTCAGTGCCTCAGCTTCTTTCTTAATATGTTTAGAATATACTGCAGCACAAAAAAATTGGCTAGGCACAATTAATGCAACTTCTGTTTGCTTTTGCCTTACACTGAGTATCATTGAGGGCTACAAAAAGAGATTTGTGAAGTGATGCAATCAATCAATATGTTAGTAATATTACTTTTTAAACCTATAATGATATATTAAATTACAGTGTATTTCTAAATGTTTGTACATACTGCCATGCAATTTTACAAAAAGCTAAACTAGAAACTACCCTTATTTTTCAAGGAAGCGTGCCTGTTGACTAATACAAGACGTCTTAGCTCAGTTATATGCAAATCTGATGCAGAACTTGTTGTGATAAGCAAAGCGGTATGTATGCAAACCAACCCCCATGACTCATACCTTTTTTGCTTAATGTGAAAATAACACACTACTTAATAAATATTTTAAAAACATTTCACAATCTGGCACTATTAAAGTGTGTCTAGGATGGGCCAAAACCAATCAGTTTCAGGAAACAAGATTAAAAAGCAAGGATTTTTAATATATGGTAGTTCGTACAAAGTTCAGAATAGAGCTATTCCACAATTATACATTATGTACAAAGGAGTACTTTCTGAATGATATTTTTATAGAGCTATAAGTTTATATTTCAAAGGGAAAAGCAGATGCACCAGGGATGGCCAACCTCTTTAGTCAGTGGGGTTGGCTTTACCGCTATCATGCTTCTTGGAAGCTCCTGGTAAAAACTCCATTGCTCTACAGTCTCAAGAGCTTGGCTGGGAAGATTCCAGAGCCAGCTTGATAAATTTGATGAAATCCTACCTGGCCATGTATTATCTGCTTATGATACTGCAATGCAAACAAAACAGAACAAAACAAAACTTAAGCTGTACTGTAGTCTAAATTGGCAATGAGTTGCAATGGAAACTCCTAAGTTTTTATATCTTTTTTTTTAATGGTAGCAGTTTTTATTGCTTGGTCTGGGATACTTCTTATCCAAAAGATATTTATAAGCTCAGTTTCATGAGGCTAAAGGTGCCAGGAGTCTCCCTTGTCAATACAAATAGCTCTCTCAGGCTATTTAAGTCATGACTCTGTGATCAAATGATTTATGTATCTTGATATGTTATATAGCAGTATCTATTACTATCTTTCCCCCAGTGCACTCTTCATTTTTCTCTGATTGAAAGGGAAATGGGTGGTATTAATTATATTAGAATCTTCTACCTTGGTTTGTACATTTAAAAATCCCCATGTGGAGTAGCTTATATTGCTGCAGTTGTGTAAGGGAAGTTAAGTATGAGCCAGGACATTGTACTGATGCCAGATTCTCTTGATGTCTTGGCTACTTCTCTGACCCCAAGACATTTTGCATTTTGCTACCTGAGGCAGAACAAGAAATAGTGTTTCCCCTGCCTACAAATCACACAATGGTTTGGTACCCGATGCAGACAATCCCACAAGTATTTTCCCTGGGAAATAAAAGATGATGATGATGACAACGACAACAACAATAACAACAACATAATAATTAAATACATAAACTCTATTCATGACCACCAAAATTAGCTACTTAGGACATCTGCCTCAGTCTGCCAGCCGTGCATATTGAGGTGATTCTTAGCCCACACGATTTTCCTGAGCTACAAGAAAGGAAGCAAAAAGAGGCAATTTGGTGGAGAAAATTTAAAACATAGAATTCAAGGTACTGTTTTAACTATTGAGCTTTAACTCAGGAAACTATATGAGTGCAAATGTAGTTGTCAATATTAAGAAATGCAAGGCTGTTGAAGCACTGTATTTTATGCAACATTTTCTTTTTATGCAGGAATGTGTAAGTTACATTTGTTCTTTGATCAAGAAAGATATATACTCAATGATGTTAATATCACAGATCAGAGCTGATAATTTATGCAGACATTTTTAGTAAATTCAGATAGAAGATCTAATTACAACATATTTAAAATTTAATAGTAATATTTAATAACAACAACAACAACAACGACAACGCACTAGCACTGGTTTACTGATTACTTATTATGATGATACAGAAAATCACATTGATTTATTTAACCTATTATATAAATCATCTATTCAACCCACAATTTGTTCAGTGGTAGCAAGACTGTGAACTTTATTTCCCAGTCAGATATTTGAAAGATGATGTGTTTCCATTTCTTTTTCAGGCAAGAACTGGGGGTTAATTCATGCTCACACAGCAAAAAATATGTTCCATAGTGATATCCTTTCTAAAAACAAAAGTAGCAGCATGAATTCAGGGCAATAGCAATAATGATTCAAGATGAGCATTATGAAAATAATAGCTATCTTTGTTGCAAAGAGCAGTGAAAATGACTTAATGATCAAGATGTGGTTTCCTTTATTTAAAAATCCTTTATAAAACAGGAAAAAATATTTATAAAAGAGAAAAGGAAAATGAGAACTCCATTAACCCAGGCACGTTTTCTTCCTCTCTCTGAGGGTATAAATTGTGTGTTAATGATCGTCAGTGGTGAGGACTTCTTGCCAATATAGCACTCCACTGAAAGAATATGATTATATTATTGTTTCCTCTTGTCACTCCTATTGTAATTTGCATGCATATTTCACTTTTTTGCCACTGAAAAATATATTGGATACTTTCATTTTAGTACTGTACCTTTATGTCATATCACAGGGCCTAAATATCCTAAAGGCAACAGATCCCCTCTGATCTTGGAAGCTCAGGAGGGTCAGCTCTGGATAGGAGACCTCCAATAAAACCAGGTGAGGTAGGCTATATTTCAGAGGCAAACCCACCTCTGAGGCCCTCTCCACATGGACATGGCATCCCAGCATGGGGATGCAAGAGGAATGGGACCATGATAACGCTTCTACAAGATGTTGTCATGGTCTCATCTCCATGCCAGCTGGTACGATTGCAGAGTAAATCCTTGGCAGATGTTCTCCCTCAATGATCTCTAATCATGTGATGCTCCATGTGGAAGGGCCAGAAGTGTGATGGAGGCATTTCCTGCCCCAGCACAGCATGAGAAAGAGCTTGGCTGCACTGTGGGAGAAAGAGGCATGTCCCTCAGGCTCCCTTCCACAGGGAGCCGATCTGGTGTGGAGGGGAGCATTCCCATTGTGCTCCCTTCCAGGCAAAGGTGCTGCTGGGATCACAACTGCAGAGTGACACAATAAGATAAAGTGCAGAAAGGGCCTGAGTATTCCTTCCCTGAGAAAACCCTATGACATGTATGAGGTTGCCCTAAATCCACAGGTGACTTGAAGGCACATACACATATCTGTCGTATCAATACAGCAGCAGCACTCAGTTTAGTCTTGAGGGCAGTAAAGCATTCCAGAATCAAGGTACTGAACAATATCTTGTTTTTCCCCATTCCTATGGCCCAATATTCAATGTGCTGCAGTTTAGCACACATATTAATGCGTTCATTCATTCATTCATTCATTCATTCATTCATTCATACATTTGCTGGGCCCATACCTTCCCCCTACAAGCTTTCTCTGGCACTGAAAACATGCTCAGGATGACTTTCTTGAATTCCAGAGCAGTTTTTTTTTTCTACAAAGATGCATGGGTGTGTCTACTGGAGGGAGGGGGGATTGTTCCCACTGTATTCTGGAAGCACTTCCATGAGCACTGTGACTAATCTTGGATACTAGCCTGTGTGTTCATCGGGTTAAGGAGATTCAGAAAAAGAAAGAAAACTGTACCTTTAATAATTTATGCATAGATATAGACATTTTGTTGTGATGTGTCATCAAGTCTGCTTCAACTTATGCTGATCCTGTGAACAGACCTGCAACACACTCTGTTATTAATCAGCATGTAAAAATTTTTTTTTATTACATTTGAAAAATTGTAAAATGAGGTTCTTTAGTGTCAAGAAATGCCAAGGAGGAGAATCCTGAACTGATGTGAATCTTTGCAGCTTGGAACTTACTTTGTGCAAAATTTGCACATGGCATTTTGTACAGAAAATGGCATTTTCTATTATTTCTGTGGAAAAAATGTTTTCTGCACAAGAAATGCTGTATTCTGTGCAAAAAAGTAAGAATTTTACACAGCAAAAGTCCTGAACTGCAAATAGTCTTCAGAAACTGCACATTTTGGAAGACTTTCTCACAGTGGAAGGAAAATTGCTAAAAGCGTGTATTGCTCCCTTCAAGAATGAAATTAATGAAGAATTACATCACAACTATTAACAGCTCTGATCAGGTCTTGCAAATTCAAAGTCATAGTGAAGTGACGAAAGACAAGGATCTATCTTCCGGAGCATGGGGGAATGCTGCCCAAATGCTGCCCGTTTATTTGCAACAGCTATCTTTTATAACTCATCAGTTTACATAGCTATAGCAGCAATCATTGTGTAAAGGCAATCAAGCAATTAAAAGAATAGTTCATATCATTATGTACCTTACTAATAGAAGGATGCTAATAGAAGAATAGCTCATATATTATGTTGTCAGGAAATGTACTATGTATCAGACCTATGGATCAGACGCCTCAGTAGTTTGTAGTCATGCAAGGTAGGGTCAGAGAACATCAGAGCTGCCAGCCTGAGGGTGAGCCCAACCAGGCTTTACAGCTCTTATTTCTCTTCATCCCACCCTTTTTGACTTTTGCACATATGAACTTCTCCTCATCATAGCATCCTTGATTGAGTCAGTCCACTTATAATATGCTCTTCCTCTTTTCCTATTGCCTTCTTCAACTTTCCTCAGCATTATCATCATTGTCAATGAGTTCTGTCTTCTCCAAGGTCTGATTGCCTTAATATAGTTATTTTGGCTTCTAATGATCATTCAGGCTTGATTTGCTCTTGGACCCATTTATTTGCTTTTTTGGTGGTCCATGGTAACTCTCCTCCAGCACATCATTTCAAATGAGTTGATCTTTTTTTCCTGTCAGTTTTCTTCAGTGTCCAGCTTTCACTTCAGTACATAGAAATCAGAAATATAATGGCATCAATGATACACTTTTATTCTTATGGATCTTATCTAGTCCTATTGAAGCTTCCCTTCCAAGTTTTAGTCTTCTGGTTTCTTGACTACACTCTTCATTCTGATTGATGACTGAGGCACAGTGTAGGAAAACAATTTCAGTGTCTTCAACATCCAGTTTAAAATTATGTAAATTTTCTGTGGTCCTTATTTTTGTCTTCTAGATATTTAGCTATAACTCTACTTTTGTACTTTCTCATTTAACTTTCATCAGCTGTCATTTCAGGTCCTTGCTATCTTCTGCTTGTAATGTGATATCAATTGTATAGCTTAACAATGATACTGACTTAAGTATCATTACAAGGTACATATAATATCATAATGTAATACATATAATAGATAGAATATATAAAAGAATATAATAATATTATTGTATAATATAATTATATATTTTAAATATAATATTTTATAATATATATGATGATATAAAATAAAATAATACATATAATGTATGTGTGCATAGATGAGTCACTACTAAAGTTTTCACGGCATCTATCTATTTTCTTTAGAAAAAGTAGTGAAAAAGAGTAAATGAATCATTAACTATTAGGATAATATTGCAAAAAATTAAAAATGTCTGCAATAAACTTGTTAAAATAATATTACTGTCATATTTCATTAGAAACTTACATTAATCCTATTTATACAGAGTGCTTCTTGATTTTCCACATTTGGAAATAATTTGTGTCCTTCTATTCCCCCCCCCACACTATATTTAAGGGTTGGTTAGAATCATAGAGTTGGAAGAGACCCCAGGGGCCATCCAGTCCAACCCCCTGTCATGCAGGAACACCCATCAAAGCATTCCCAACAGATGGCCATCCAGCCTCTGCTTAAAAACTTCCAAAGAAGGAGACTCCACCACACTCCGAGGCAGCATATTCTACTGCTGGACAGCCCTGACCATCAGGAAGTTCTTCCTGAGGTTCAAGTGGAATCTCCTTTCCTGCAGCTTGAATCCAGTGCTCCTTGTCCTAGTCTCTGGAGCAGCAGAAAATAAGCCCACTCCCTCCTCAACATGACATCCCTTCAAATATTTAAACATGGCTATCAGGTCCCCTCTTAACCTTCTCTTCTGCAGACTAAACATTCCCAGCTCCCTAAGCCGTTCTGAGCTGTATGCCTGCACATTCTATGTGTTTGAAGTGAAAATGATTTTATTGGTAAATTAATATTTTTTTAACAGTGGAAATGTGAGTGACTTTCTCAAAATATTTTAATGAATTCAATCAGAACTTTCTTGGTTTTCTTGGCTTACTGAGTACCAGAAATAAAGACCTTATAGTGAAAAGATACAGCCTGAAATTGTGTACCATAAAAGAGTACATTCTTTTGAACATGACGGGAGGTACTTTTGAGCCGTGCTCCACTTTGAAATTATTATTAACAATCAGGAAAAGACATTTCAGAAGATCCCCATGTTTCCACACCTTTAATATAAAGAAAAATATGATGTCTTTTACATTGTTCCAAAGTTATTGAAAGGCATTCTCTTAATACCCTTTTTTATACTAGCTAATGAAAAATTACAGAAGCACCTGGCTTATATTTTGAATCTCTGCTCTAAAGAATTTTTTAAACAGAATAAACATTTTATTTTGATTTTAAAACTAATCTTTGTAGCTATTTGTTTAAACAAATTCATTGAAAATAGTGCACTGTGGTGGAAATACAAGCTTTAAAATGAAAATCAAGTAAGGAAATAGAAGATGTGTCTTGCCATATATCTAGATGGTCTCGATCAGTTCTGGACAAAGTATGGCTGGACAGCAGATCTCAACATCCCTCAGCATTGCCTATGCCAATTTGAGCTGATGGGAGGTTTAGAATAACAACACCTGGATGGCTGGACTTTGGTGAGCTCTGGCCTATATGCTCAACGATCAGTAGCCTTGGAGGAATGCTGCTGGAATGTCCTAATCATTAGCAGAATTGTCCAAGCAGAAATGTTTCCCATCCTCTTTTACATTTTAGTGGGGGCTTGTATTTTAAACTCCTCACCATTTTCAATCAAATCAGCAGCTGCAAGAGAAGGCAGCTGGAATATTCCTCATGTTCTCTCTGTATTGCATTATAAAGAAAAATATACCCGTCAGGTAATTTTAATTTGCACATTCACTCCTTCCGAGAAAAGGAGGGTGTCTGCCAGTCACCTATAGGAATGCCTAGCTCCACTAAGTTTTATGTATTATTAATATTTTAGACTCAGCAGTGCCTTCAGTCCTCTTGTTTTATATTGCAAGAGACTGGCGCTTAAACTCTATAGGAAGATGCCTACTTAGGGGAATTGAATGATGAGATAAAGAAATAAAAAGGTACTTTAAAAGCCTTCTAAACTCTTAGGCAGGAGAAGGGGTTAGACCTTTATTAATGCTTTCACTTCACAGGGCAAGTAGGGCAAATGGACAGCAACACAGCAACAAAATACATTGAGCTTCCTAAGGGATGTTGATTATATTATCGTAGATGATTTACTGTCATGCTGCTTATGTGTGAATTAGATCAACTCTCTTTATCAAAGCTACATCATAACTCTGGCCTAGAAGAACCACTTTTTAAGCCAGAGAAAAAGACTTTACATTACAGCAAGGCCAGAAAATTGTGAGATGGAAGAACAGCACGGCATTTTACAATCTCTGCAATGTCTGATCTCAGCAAGCCTCTTCATTTTCTCTTCTGCCCAACACTGCCAATAATTTAATGTTACTTGATTTTAGAAAAATATATTTTTAATTTGATGATGCTATGGTGCCTTGGCTTTCTATCTTGTTCACAGAGTATCACTTGGGACAGATAGTTTTAAACTAATATGATCTAAAATGGTTTGAAAGCATCAATATTAAGAGGTGATTTTTATTATTGTTGTTGTTGTTATTGTTATTATCTTTATTTATATCCCACTTTTCTCCTCGAAAGAACTCTAAGTGGCTTACAATAGTTTGACGAGAAAACACAGTTAAAACTGTAACATATAAAAATTAAAACACACATTAAAAGAGCAGTAGTAATTAAAACATTAAAATACATATTAAAAACAAGAAACCAATCACAATTAAAATAACCAGCATCTCTCTTCACAATAATCATGTCTTAAATGCCTGCCAAAATAAGAATGTATATAATCATCTCCGGAAAGCAGGCAGGGAGGGTGCCAGTCTAATCTCTCTGGGCAGGGAGTTCCAGAGTCTGGGAGCAGCTACTGAAAAGGCCCATGTTCCCACCAAATGCACCTGTGAAGGTGGTGGGACAGAGATAAGGGCTTCTCTAGCAGATCTCAAACCTGGGCTTTGTCTTAATTAAAAAAAACACTTTTTTTTAAAAAAAATTTTCAGACACGACACTTTTACATACGCCTAGTTCAAAGCAAAGTAGAATATTTATGTGAACTTTGATCTTTTAGACCTCATGTATCAACTGTGTGAACACAAAGCAATCTTGAATTTTACAAAACAGCGCCAGGTGACAAACGTGCTTGGAAACCATGTTCACAGATTTGGAAAGGCAATACAGAAAATATAGTCTTCACATTCTTAGAATCTCCTGTTTCTATTATTTTTTCACACAGCCAAAGTGCTGGCTTTGAAAGAAATTTGAAGCAGGGCTGGATTCAGCACCAGATCACCTTGGACAGTTACTATAGGCCCCACACTAAGCTGAGGGCAGGTTGAGCACTTACCCTGCCCATGATTGAACAAAACTGGACTACACAAGATTGCTGCGTAGTCAAGCTCCCTCAGGAACTACCAATCAGAAATGTAGTAAACAATCAATGAAAAAAATCAGGACAGCTATTGTACTTGAGTCATCTGAAGCAAAAAAGTAAGCATGGTGTAGTGATTTGAACATTAGACTACAACCCTGGAGACTATAGTTTGATTTCCTGCTTGGCCATAGAAACCCACCTGATGACCTTGGGTACATCACACACTCTCAGCCCAAAAAGCCCCATTAAGTGTCACTATAAGTAGGAAATGACTTGAAGGCACACAACAAGAACAAGAACAAGCATAATAAATTCTTCATGCACTCTGTCTCATACACACTTACTTGGAAGTAAGCTACATTGGGTAAAAGCCACCATGATGAATGTTCAACCACAGCTTTGGAGAGCAGGATTGGAATCCCTGCTTTGCCATGGAAACTCACTGGGTGACTTTAGGCAACTCACAATCTCTCAGTCTCTGAGGAAGGCAAAGGCAAACCCCATCTGAACAAATGTTTCCAAAAAAACCCCCTGTGACAGGCTAGCTTTAGGATCACCCTAAATTGGAAATTACACACACAGCAAGAACTTACACTGAACGCATGGAAGGGATTTCTAAGTGTACATTGTGTTTATAACATTGTTCACAATTAAGGCTGATTGGCTGATAATGGGGGCGGGGAAGTAAATTTTTTCCACTTCCTTACTGTGCCCTCAGGCACCTAATGATAGCTGTTGTAATAATCTGAGTGGAGATTCCAAATCACAACAAGAGATACAAGTCATACTCTCAATGGCCATACAAAATAGCTATGTTTTTTTATTGTTCCACTGAGCCAAGTGTGGGCTTGCCTTCTGGAGCAGAAAAGCTTGTAGCAGACATTTTTTTACTTTTGCGTGCTGGAGAAAAATCTCAAGAAGGTCTACTACATCACTGTGACTCAGAGTCATACTTGAGTGAATAGTATCCATACAGTATTTCTTTTTCAGTAATTTTTATTTGCATTATGTATATGCTCTGTAGTTACTTTTAATATCTTTAGAGCTTTGGGAAATTTGATGGCTCAGAACTGCGTAACTGAAAGGGACCTTGGAGCCATCTAATACAGGAATCCACATCTAAAGCAGAGAAGTGACCATCCAACCTCTGCTTAAAAATCTCCAAAGAAGGAAAGGCCACCATCTTCCAATCAGGTTCTTCAAGGGATTTTTGTGTGCATAATATAGGCAAAGAACAACCGTAGTATGGCACATTAACATGTTATGCCTAAGTTCTTAGTCTTTTTAAAATTTCAAATACATTTTTATTATGTAATCATAGTGATTTTATGATCAATCAACACAAGCAAGTTTTAACTGGGATAATCAGTATGAAGGCACCAAAGGGACTCCACCAAAATTTCAAATTGTATATATTAACAAGGAATTCAAATTCAAGGGTGCTTTTCCCTTACCTTTTCTGACTGGGTTAAGGATTTTATTTTTAGCTGGCATCTGTGGGACTTCTTTTAAAAAAGAAACAGAATTCATCTTTATGAATCTTTTCCTACCCAAGCTGTACTTCTGCATAAGCTATATTTTTTATATTCATTATTTTTTTGTTCTAGAACTTTACAGAAATTTTCTTAATTTCTCAACCTTTGGCCTGATTAAAAACCGCAACACCCACCATGCTGGGTGAGACCAAGGAATTATCTAGTCCAATATTCTGTTTGTACTGTGGCCAACCATTTTCCTATGGGAAGGTCACTGGCAAGGGATGAGTGCAACTGCACTATCCATCTTGTTCTGTCCAGAAACTGATACATAGATGCATACTGCCTCTTATAACTGGATGTGACATATAGCCACCTTGAAAAGTAGCCCTTAATAATCTTCTGTGGAATTATACCATCCAGTTTTGAAACCACTCAAGCCATCATAGCAGCTTGTAGCAGTGAATTCCACCTGTTGTGTGCTTGATCTGTCCTTAATCTCCCATCATTTGGTATCAGAGGACAACCCTGCATTCCAGTATTTTGTGAGATGCAATTTTATACATCCTTATCACATTTTCTTTTATTCACATTTTTGCTAAGCTAAATAGACTTAGACTTTACAATTTATCTTTGTAGGTGACTTGGTCCAGCCCATTTGGACATTTTGGTTGCCTTTTTCTGTCTCAGTTCCATTTCTATAATATCCTTCCCAAGTGTAGTAACTAGAACAGTACTCATTATTCTAGATGTGACCACAGCATGAATTTATGATAGTGTGATATTGGCATAGTGTGATATTGGCAATTTTATTTCTGATGCTTTCTTTTTTAAACTAGGCTCAGTTTGGAATCTGCTCTTTTTCTTTTTAGAGCAGCAACCCACTGAGTTGACATTTTCACAGAGCTCTCAGCCATGACTCTTGGTTTGTCAGTACTCAGATTCCATCAATGTATATGTGTTTTGTTTTGTTTTTTGGCCATAACATGCATCTCTCTACACATATTTTCTTTGAATTTTATTTACCATTTTATGGCTCTCTCTTCCAGTCTGATGTGATCTTTTCACAATTCTTCAAAATCTGTTTTTGTTCTTACTACCATAAATAATTATTGTCTTCAAAAATCTCACTATATACCTCCAATCCTAGGTTTTGCATTAGAACAGTGGTTCTCAACCTTCCTAATGCCGTGACCCTTTAATACAGTTCCTCATGTTGTGGTGACCCCCAACCATAAAATTATTTATTTATTATTTACAATGTCTCCTCCCCCCAGCAAAGGCCGCCTTGTTGGCCAGGAATGGGGGGCGGGCAAGGAGGGAAAGAGGAGCCACGCGTCTCCCCTGGGAAAAAAATCCAAGAACCCCCCCCCCTGGGCATTGCTTCTGCTTCACTCTTGTTTCCGCTGGGGGGGGGCAGTGTGGGAAAAGTTTCCAGAGTGTCAACCCTGGCCGGGGGAGGGGGGAATCCCAGCGCCTTTGTCTTTTGCACCAGGCGCAGCTCGCCCCCCAGAAAAGTGCCGCCTTGCAGCCCCCCAGCCCTTCCGCAGCGCCCCCCTCTGTGGCGAGTGGGGCAGGGGCCATGGCGAGAAGGGGGCCTGCCCCCCGTGCTGCCGCCGCCCCCCCCAAGGGAGGTCAGATGGGAGGTTCTCCCGGTAGTGGAGAAGGGGAGCAATTTCAGTCCCTTCTGAACAGGGGGCAGGAGGACACTAGCGCATGGCTCGCGCTTGCGGACGAACACTCCTGGGCCTTTTCCGCACATTACCTTATCGTGGAGGTGGGGGATTCCGTTTGTGCAAGCAGGTTCTTGTGCGAGGCGCTCTCTTTGCTGCTCCTTCATCCCACAGCTGGCTTCCTGGTTGCGCGACCGCCCCGCCCCTTCCTCCCCCAGCACAGCCTACAGCACCCAGGCAGCAGACTAAAGCAAATGTGCACATCCATTCGCTATTCCTTTTCCTCCCTACCCCAGATATGAGGAAAGGCGCTCTGCACTAAGAAACCTGAGCGGGTCTCTTCCCTGTTTCTTCCATCAATTTGTTCAGCCAAGCCCCAACAGTGGTGACCCCCACCTTCACTACAGGACTTTCCGTCCCTCTCTCCCTTAAAGGGAGTGTGGCTGCTCGGATGCTCTCACTTCCATGTTGCATGGGTGCCCCTTCCTTCCTCCTTTCATCCCTCTGAGGGCTCGGGAGTGGGGTGCGATACCCGCTGTAGCCCCTCAACCATGCTACACCCGCGAGCCCTTCTCACTCTCTCCACCGCCGCCTCCACGCTCCAGCTGCAAGCTCTCTCCTCTCGCTCTCTCCACCTCCAGCTCCTACAATGTCTCCCCACCCTGCAGGGAAAGATGGGGAAATGTCCCCGCATGAGCCCAGCATGCCTCCTCTCCCCTCCTCCCAGCGCGGGGTCTCAGAAACAGCGCTCTCATTGGCTGTGAGGCTGCCTTGTTTCAAAAGGGGGCGGGGCAGGATGAGGAGCGGCGACCCCTGTAAAATGGCCGTTCGACCCCCAAAGGGGTTGCAACCCACAGGTTGAGAACCACTGTCGGCGGCAGGCTGGGGACGAGCAGGGGAGGGTCTGGAGTCACAGGAGTCTTGGCTGTGGAGGCCCCTGCCAGCAGTCTAAGGCAAACACAAAGAGTCCTTGCAGCAGGAATAACGAAAGTAAAGAAAGGGTTACTTCATCCAGGGCTGGCAGAGTCTCCGGACGAAGGCACGGTCAGGACAGGCACGGCTGGAACCAGGCTCAGACAGACTTCCCACGGAGGGCCAACAGTTGTTGCTCCGTGCCTGCCGCTGCCTCTTGCTGGCCTTAAAGGCCTCCAGGGCCGGCGACAGCCAATCTGACCGCTGGCTCGCAGCTGCAAGCCCTTAGCCGGGCTCACAGCTGCGAGCCCTCAGCCAGCTGCGAGCTGACAGCCTGCAGCAGCCGCTCCAGCAGCCGTTGGGAGCGGCGGGTGGCCTCCTTGTCCTGCCGCCGCCGCCGGAACGTGGGAGGAGGGCCGGCAGCCTCCTCCGGATCGGGGCCGTGGGTGGGCGGTGCCCCAGACGGGGGCCTGGGTCCCACCCACCCCGGCAGGCCGCTCGGACGCTCCTCCTCAGCAGTGACGGCGTCCGGGTGGCCCTCCTCGGCGGCGGCGGCCTCCGCGGCATCCTGGGGATCGCCCGGGCCGTCCTCCAGGCCGAGGGCTGCATCCACAGTGGCCTCTGAACTGCCGCCGGGGGGGCCGGCCGGGCCGGAGGCCCCGACAACCACTGCCTTAGAACATTCTCTCCATCTCAAACTTGGTAGATACATAAGCTTTGCAAAATTTTTGAGAATATTTTCTTTGGAGTCATTTATCATTGAACATATCTCCACAGCCTTTATTTATAAAGTAGTGTACTGGATGGTTAAGTGTGTTATGAAACTTTACAGGCACCTCTGCATTTACTTTGCATGTTCAGAGCCAAGTACTGCTTGGGGGGAAAAAACCACACATGCATGAGAGTTTGGGTGTAAATTGGCCACAACTTTTTTCACTACAGATGTAACAGGGTTGGCATTCATATAAATCCAGATCTAGGCACTGGCCAACTGCTTATTGATCGATGAGCCTGATCTTTCACCAATGCCAGAACCATTTTGGTGTCAGGTGTGAAGTCCATCTGTACACCAAGGAGTACAGTGGATGTGTACACCTGCCATCCAGTGCACGCCCACTTCCTCCCCTGCATTCCTTGCAATTCCCTTATTTACTGTGGGCCAAAGACCTTGGAAATACATATCCCAGATGCAGGATGCATGCCAACCACCCTCCATTTTGTGACAAAACAGAAGAAACTAGCCTCTCCTGTCCAGTCCCTGAATTTCCATCTGGCAGGGGAGATGAGTGGAATGACACTCTGAAGTGAAGTGAGCTCCAGCTGAAGGGAGCTCAACTAAATACCCCTTGCCTGGATCAGAGGGAAAACTGCAGTCAGTTCTGGCCTGGGTAGAGGCAACCAATAAGTTCAAACCAACAGGTTTAAACACATTGGCTGCAAGTAACAGGGGGGTTTCCCAGTACAGTGCAATACAGGTTACTGGGGAGGCAGAAGTGGCTGTGCCACTTGCCAGCATGGTCACAGAGCCATATGCATTCCAAGACGTCATCCTGAGCAGCAAATTTACTACCCAGTCAGTCAGGCAGCCTCAGTTATAGTGGGCAATATATTTTCTCTCCACTTGATACCAATTTTTATTTAGTTAATTAATTTTATAAAATATCTTTTATTGTTTTCCATTGCTTTCATGTTAGTCTGACTGTTGCTTGCTTCAGGTGTCAAATCATCATAGGCACATGTATTTATTTCTTTTAATGCAATATATAGTATGTTCTCATTGTTGTGTAAAAACATACTTGCATGGAGGAAAATTAATAATGACCAGCCTGCTAATGTTGAGTCCCTCCTCCTTAAAAACAGGGTCCTGGTCCCCTTTTGTTGTTGTTGTTTTCTTGGTTCGGCTCTCCAAGTGGTGCAAATCATTTAATTTCTCATAATGCCCTTGACCTCAGTGTTTTAGGACAATGTTGGGAATTAAACAGGTGACTAACACAGCTGGCCAATGCTGTCACTTACCATTCAAGAGGCACTGATAACAAGGGAGGGGCCAAGTTATCCATGGCCACCTCGAAACCAAAGCCAGTCCTGGTTTTGAAGCTTGAGATCTGGCAAGTTTTCCCTCAAAGTAAGCTCTAAGTAAATACTGCATGCTATTCAGACTGTTCTCAAGATTGGAAAAAGCGATCTAATAATTAGAGTGGATTGACAGTAAGTTGATGTAGTCTGTTTTATAGAGGTCTATTAATCAGAGCTTGATGGATCCTGGATGTTTGTTCTTCAAAACATTTGGATGTAGAGTTGTTTAGAGACACTTAACTAAAATTGTTTACAAATGTTTTATGAGTCATCTCATAAAATTCATGTCATGTGGTTTTGGAACACCTGCTGCATTTGAAAGAGAAATGATAAAAGCTAAGCTTGTTGGGTCTTTATTATTTTCATTATTGTCCAGTATGGTACCTGACTCAGCCAGGAGGTTCTCACTGAAACCTAGGGCCATGCATTATCTCTCTCTGCCTAGCCTATCTCACAGATGAACGGATGGGTGGGAAGAATGAAGTTAGGCCACTGTGAGCTTGGCAGAAGTGCAGAATAAAAATATGATTAAAAATAAATAATTAAATAGCTTCATCAGTGAGTCCCCCCTCCCCCCGGTCTGGCTAAATCAAGATACCCTACTAGACTGAACAACAATTAATGACCACCCTTTTATTTATTTCCCACCTTTTCCATACTTGGCAACTCAAGGCCACTTAGAACAGTTTAAAAATAGTTAAAAATTAACAAAATATAAAATTAAAAGGCGATTAAACTATCAAACATTTAAAAACATTTAAGAATTTAACATTTAACATTTAAAAAGGACAATAGCACAAAAAATAACAAACTGAAAATCCTGCACATTATACAAGGCCCATCCTGCCTTAAAGTTTTCAGCAGTTTACAGAAAAAGTGAATACAAGAGTACCAGTCTAACATCTTTGGAATGTGAGTTCCTGGGGCATCCACTGAGAAGGCCTTCTTCGGTGTTTCCACTAGGGCAGCGGTTCTCAACCTGTGGGTCGCAACCCCTTTGGGGGTCGAACGACCCTTTCACAGGGGGTGCCTAAGACCATCAGAAAATACGTATTTCCGATGGTCTTAGGCTCCATTCCCTCCTCGGTGGTGGTGCGCAAGCACGAGCCACGCGCTTGCGTCCTCCTGCTCCCTTTGGCAGGAGTGCGTGCGGCCACAGTGTTGCCACAGCAAGATTGGTGGTGTGCAAGCGCGAGCCATATGCTCGCATCCTCCTGCCCCCTGTTCAGAAGGGACTGAAATCGCTCCCCTTCTCCGCTACCAGGAGAACCTCCCATCTGACGGGCCAGTTTGGGGTGATGGCGGCAGCACGGGGGCAGGCCCCTTCCTCAACACAGCCTCTGTCCCACTCGCCATGGAGGGGGGCGCTGCGGAAGGGCCGGGGGGCCGCAAGGCGGCGCTTTTCTGGGGGGACAAGCTGCACCCGGTGCAAAAGACAAAGGCGCTGGGATTCCTCCCCCCGGCCAGGGTCAACACTCTGGAAACTTTTCCCACACTGCCCCCCAAGCGGAAACGAGAGCGAAGCAGAAGCAGAGCCCGGGGGGGGGGTTCTCGGAGTTTTTTTCCCAGGGGAGATGCGTGGCTCCTCTTTTCCTCCCTGCCTGCCCCCTCATTCCTGGCCGGTGAGGCAGCCTTTGCTGGGGGGGGGAGGCATTGTAAATAATAAATAAATAATTTTATGGTTGGGGGTCACCACAACATGAGGAACTGTATTAAAGGGTCACGGCATTAGGAAAGTTGAGAACCGCTGCACTAGGGGTACCTATGAGGGAGCTGAGATGGAGAGAAGCTCTCAAAACCCGGGAAGGTTCATAAGGGAGTGTACTGTTTTTTAAGTACAGTGTAGTGTTACACTGCATCAGGGGTGAGTAAATGCTATTATTTGAGGGGCACTTTGGCCTTCTTTATGGTACCCTGGGGGACCACACAGCCTTTTATCACCTTGCCCCCTCCCCAAAGTATCTTGGAATAACTGAAGAATTTCCCCAGAACAATGGTTAGTAGCATCTGCCAAAGTGTCATTGGCCATTATGCCCTGTTATCTTTTTATCCTTTTTTTGAAACAAAAGTGAATAAATGGTCACATCCTGTCTTTTTAAAAGGGACTGCACAGGCCAAAAAGGATGAAGGGGAAGCCCCAAATGTAGTGAAATGGCCAATAGTGCTCCCTTTAGGGGCTGCTATTTTCCAGTTTGGAGAAAAAGTCACAATCCCAAATTTAGAGTGAGTTATAGGCAGGAATACCTTGGGGGCAAAAAAATGGCCAAAGGGTTTACTTTTCCCCCTGCTCTAGATGCATCCTGCCTTCATTTCTCAACTTGGCCTTTCAAAAGACATTTGGTTTTTTATTTTATTTTCTTATTAAGATTCCCATATAAAATAAAATTTGAGCAAAATATCAAACATCATTTTACATACTAAACAGCTATGTATCCATGTAATTCCAAATTATCTCATCAAAACTTAGGAGAAATTTTCTATGAAGTATAAAATAATTATTTTTCCTTCCAAGGACATGTGAATGGTTCAGTCATGTAGGGACATGGGGAAGGGGGGACGATCCATCCAGGGCAGCAATGTTTTGGGGGCGTCCTAGCCTGTGGTCACGCCCCCATGCACCACAGCCATGCCCCCTGCACAGTGGCCCCGCCCCCTCACGCCTACCCTCCACACATTCCAAGCTCTACCACTGGAATGGTTATGTTCTATATGATACAACAGCCCTAAATGCTGAGGTTTTCCCATTCCAAGTAGCTTCCTTCTCTGAAGGTGAGAAAGCAAGCCATTATGGGATAAAACTGACTCTGGGATGTTATCATTTCAGGCAACTGATGGAAAAAATCACAACAAAATGACCTCCCCTCCCTCTTTAAAAAAAAGCTAATTAATATGGAAATAAGTTGTCCTGGGAGATAGCACTAGGCTAAACTGAACTCTTAAGCTGAACTCAGGGAGCTCTGGTTAACCTCCCCACCAACAAAAAAAACTCAGAGCTTGGATGTCTGTGTAGAGGTATACTTTAGTTAGTGAAGTAGATGTGTTCCTGGGCTTTATTTCTTTAACAGAAACTTTGGTCCCTCAGTTAGAAATAGCATGTAAAGAATAAGGGTAGGTTCCTATACTACCACAAAAAAAAGGGGGGAGCAGTTCATGTTTCAGTAAACTTTTTATTCAAATCTAACATTATGCACATATGAAATGAAATAACCAGGTCAGGTAAGCCTTGTATAAGTAAACAAAAACTTATTGCAAAAAATATTATTAAGACTCCCGACTGCCAATAGGGTCTACCTCAGGAGTCAGAAAATGTGGCCTTTTTAGGTTGTTGAACTGCAACTGCAATTAACCCTAGCAAGCATACCCAATTGTAAAGGCTCATAGAATTGCAATCAAAAACATCAAGAACCACAGTTGCTCAACCCTGGTTTTGTACTTAGTGGTCCTGGCTTGTTCTAGTTGAATCTGATTAAATGGAGGTTATACAACACTTTTGCAGAAGTACTGAATTGTCCTCTGGAGTGTCATATCATATTGTATTTTTATACTGTAGAAGAATATTGCCAGGAGATGAGAAGGCACCTTCAGAGGAAAATAGGACTTGGATTTTCCTCGCTTTAGCCACTAATCCCATTCTGGTTAGGGTCCAAGCTGCACTTAAAGATACCAGAAGTGAACATTGGTGGTTTCTATTTTGCACATGGGTGCATTTAAGGTCCATTAGCCCAAGATGATGTTCATATATTCCTGTAATGATTGTCATTAGAGGAGTTCTATGCAGAAGTGCTGTATGTGAATAATAGTGATGAAGAAACATTGTGCTAGTGAAGCAAAAGTTAATCTCTGAGAGCAATTGCGTCAGATCCCCAAGTCTACCATTCAAACAGTGCATTTGTAAAGGAATCTTCTTGGAGAAATAGAAAAAGATAGGCTTTGAAGGCTGCCTTGCATATTCATTTTCCTTACCTGCTTTCCTAAAATAAATACCAGGAAATGGTCAGATAAAAGATGGTTTTGAATATTGCACATTGTCAGGCATCTTCTCCAGGGACAGCGACCTCCTCCTGCTTAAAGGTTTTTGCAACTGTCAGAAGTTTCTAATTATATTCATTCATATGTTACCTGTTTCATTGTGTGTACTATTTGTGAGATTAGTTTTCATGTGATAGCTGGATTAAGCACATTCAGCTCTTTACTCTACAGAGGAGGAAAAGGGATTCACAACATTAACCCACATCCAGGCAGATGGGATATTTTAACCTCTCAGAGTCACATTTTGCTGCTGAGTTACTTGACCTAGAAGTAGGCATTTTATGATATTATTAACAAGATCCCTGCATTTCCAGCATGTAACAGGTACAGGTTTTGGGGGGTTTTGTTTGTTTGTTTAGCAAAAAATATCTGGAACAAGGGCTCAGATTTGGAGGATAAAACACAACAATTTCACAGAGTTTGAGGTTTGTGAAAATATGTTTCTGTGGTACATATTGTCAGTACCTCCATGGACTACAGCCCCATTCCCCAGTGAACAGATAGACATGGCATTAGTGAATATTAGGGCTCAGAATGTACTTTTCCATGCTATAAGAGGGTCTTGAACATGTCAAAACATGTTTCCTCCCTAAACATTGTTTGCAAAAATAATAGAAGGGTATTTGGGCTAAGTTATACCAAGAGTTATTCATTTCTAAACTTTCTTACCTGTAATTTTTATTACACCAGGAGTTAAAAACTGAGAGATTGGATATGCAAGTTGGATAATAATCAGGTTTTAGATCTAATAAAATCTCCACATTTTTCCCATTGGTATTATTTGCTGAAAACAAAAAATGAAAGAGCTCAGTACTGTACATTGAAAATACCTAGCCTTGGCATCTCTGAGAAAGGCATGTACAGAATTATGTTTGCAAACTATGCCTGCATCACTTTTGGATGGAAGATACAGGAATGTTTCAAGAAATGTATGGCTCTGTATTTGTGGTGTGGAGAGAGAGAAGACACCTCATATTACTTGCTGTAATTGCTACTTATATAAAAATCCTAGAGAGATTCATGGGGACAGATCTTGGCATCTCTATAGGGTGAGAGTCTTTTTCAGATCTATGTGTCTGACTGTGATCTCTATGTCACTGACAAAAGAGCTTTGTTTGCTAAGACAGCAACAAGTATTTCAGGCAGCAACAAGTGTACTCTGAATGCAGTGCACTGTACAGGGGATTCATAAACCTGACTTATGTGTGTATTATTTTAAAACATATTTTTCCTATATGGCTTATCATGGCTCATAGTTAAATACAATAGTTTGCATCCTTGCTTGGTTTATTATACTCTGTAATTTTATTTATTTATTAATTGGATTTCTATCTTGCCTTTCTCCCAAAATGGGATTCAAAGCAGCTGTAATATCCTGGAATTCCCCTCGGGTCAGAGAATACTCTAGATTAAGCCATTTACTATCTAGATTAGCTTTACAATAGGATAGCTAAACAGCAGCAAAGAAACAATCTTCCCGTGGAATGCTTGCTAGCTAGCTAGCTACTAGCATCATACCCCAAATATGCAGGGTATCCTGGTAATAACATGAATATGGTCATGATTTTCATGAGTTCAGCCCTGAACACAAAAGCTAGTAATTACGTATGTAGTTGCCTATCGGGAGTTTTACATTTCTTTTCAAACAAAATGACTCTACATGTTGTCTTTAGCATTATCATTAAATTTTCTATCAGGAACGGGATAATTTCTATTTAAATGGTACATGAAGTTACTCTGGTAGCAATACACCTAGTCGGTGCTACAAAACCCTGAAAAGCACAATAATCTTTTAATGTTTTTTAAGTGCTTAATTCACTGAGGAAAGAATAACAATATCAACTCAAGCAGGCAAAAAACAAAAACAAACCTCTTAAAAACAATGCTATTTCCAGCATTGCTTATACAGAAACGAACATTTAAAGAACTAGTGTTAATACTTCTAGAACTTTTCCATGCATTTTTAATGACTTCTAGCTTTTGTAGCTGAACGTGTAGTGAATGAAGATGCAAGAGGTTGAGTCATCATGCTGCTAGTGGTGCCAACTTCCAGGCATTAACTTGAATTATTTATGGTTTTCACTGATAGAAATTATAGCACATTTGAGAAAGTGAAGATTCTGTCTTCCTAAAGGGAAGTCCTATCCTGCCACCATGGTTGAAGTTAACTGAAGTGGAAATCCTGTTCCAGTTTTTGTCTTAACATCAGTTCTTTGCTCTTAACATTTTTGTTTTCCATGCTGGACCATCATCAGAATTTGCCATAAAATGTCCTATATCTTAACCCTTACTGAGCAACTAAGGGTAGCCACTTATTCATTGTCAAAATAAAATAAATGCATCACCTAAAAAACAAGGATACAAATTTGCATATACCAACATAGTTCAATGATCAAAGAAAAGAGAATAGCAGTTTTGGTTTGATGTGCTAGCCAGCTAGCAAAAATCTTTGCTTATTACTAACAAGAGAGTAAGATCAAAGAGATCAAGCTGTAGGGACAAATAGGAAGGAGGCCATGGTAGGAAACCAGAAAAAATGGTAAAACAAAGCAAACTTCCTCTCTTTGGTGGCTAGCTGTCAAAAAAGGAAACACTATGCAGGACTACTAGAACTCTTAGGCCCAGCCATATATCAAGTTGAGGGATCTAGTCCTATCCACCTTGCTTCAGGAGTTGCACTGAGACTGTAATGTCCAGTTAGATGCAATCAGATAATGTGGTTTTTATTTTCATTCTTTTGTACAAGCAGATGGATTCATACAGTTTATAACCTAAGCTAATTATTGTCTTCTGGGGGAATATTCTGTTTACACTTGCTTAAAATGACAAAGTCAACTACTAAGAGAGCTGAAGTTATGGGAGCTAAGGCTGAGTTCAACAGTTTGGAAGTCCAATCTGTCTCTATGTGTGTATCCCTCCCTCCCTCATGTAAGTTTTTGGACTATCTCACAGGAAGGAGGGACCCAAATAATTCTCGCTAAGGCTAGGAACCTTTATCACAGGGTAGGCAAAGTATGTCCAGTGGACTGCATGGAGGCCCCTGTTTTTGTGCCCATAAGCTCACCCAAAAAACAAATGTAGTTCCTCCACCTCTATCTTTTTATTTAAGAGATTCCTGGTCTGTTGCCATTTGTCAGTCTGTATGTTTTAGGAGTTCCCTACAGACCACATATTTGGTCAACTAAGTTTCCAAAGTCTTGGGCAACAGTATTGTTTTAATAGCCAGACATAGTATCAACATTCCCCTTAAGAAATCTTGGTTTGGATGCCCTTTTTTTTTTAAAATAAGGCATAAAAATAGTTCTAAAATATCATGTTCATCTTATCAAACTATGACCAGTAGGAAATTGGGCCATGTTAAATACTATAAGTATTTAATTCATGAAAATTTACTGAAATAGAAAAGAAAATCCAGGTTTTTTTCTTAATCTGATGTAGTTGTGACACATTTAAAGCTACCTCTTTAAATATAACTTTTTATTTTTCATTTCACAGGATTTTAACTGTATTCTAGCCAACATATGTTATGAGCAACACCATGCAATGTGTCAGTTTTTAAGGTAACATTTTTTTACCTCTAAAATGCTCTGAATCAGATATTAACAACTTCAGATTTATGGGATAAACTTTCCTTTGTTTAATCTAGAATGCTGCAATGCAATCAGCAGAATCAGGAGCAAAATAGTGCCTCATGTGTGGAACCAGTGGTTAAGTGCTCTCACAAGCCATGCACAAGGATGGTCTGCACAGATGAATAAAAAGCTGTAACTCAGTTATCTCAGATCAGGGATTACAGTAGGACCCCCGTATCTACAGGAGATTGGTTCTGCCTCCCCTGTGGATACTGAAATCTGCAGATAGTACTGAACACCCTCTTCCGCTGCCCGCCCCGGGCCCAATTGCAGCAGTGGCTGGCAGGAAAACAGTGGTGGCTGACAATGGCTGTCAGCCACCACTGTGATTGGCCTGGGGCCAGAGGCAGGAGGTGGGAAAACAGCAAGGAGCGCGATCCCATGCTCCCTGCTGTTTCTCTCCCGGCCACCACTGCGATCGGGCTGAGGTGAGGGGCAAGAGGCAGTGATGAGTGCAATCTCACACTCCTTGCCTCTCTTCCACCTTCCAGCACTGGGATCGGGACTGGGGCTGGGGGCAGGAGGTGGCGATGAGTGTGATTCTGCACTGCTTGCTTCTCTCTCACCTGCCAGCATCGAGATCAGGCCCAGGGCAGGGGGCAGGAGGCAGCAATGAGCACAATCCTGCAATCCTCGCTTCTCTCCTATCCACTGCTGCCGCTATTAGAACAGCAGCGGGGAGCCAACCACGGATAACTGAATCAGCAGATAATGAATCTGCAGGTACAGGGATCCTACTGTATAGCAACCTGTAATTCTATGTTTTGCTCACCTACTGCTTCAGACTGTAAGTGTAATGCTATATTTCATGATGTGGGTGGATCAATAAATGGAGGTGTGGCAACTGGACAGCTCTTGAATGTCAAGGAGATAATCATAATTACATGAATGAAAATCAAAAGCCTGGATCCAACATCACACTAGCTTCTCACTGCCAGTGTGATGCAACTTTCTTCAGCGGTGGAGCTTGGAGTGTGTGGAGTTGGGACTAGAGGGTGGTGGGGTCACGGTGCATGGGGGCATAGCTGTCATACAAAGAGACATGGCCACAGCACACAGGGGTGTGGCTACAAACTCTGACACCCCAAAAGCATTGCCACCCGGGGCGAACCGCCCCCATCACCCTCTTTTGCAGTGCTTTACACTGGTTGTAAACCATCTCTGGAGTAGGGTTTGGAATGCCTGAGGGATGCACAGGAACAAGGAGGGAAACTGTCCTTTCTCCTTTGCTTTCTGATGGAAGCAGTTCCAGCAGCGGATGGACTCTATTTGATCTTGGTCAGAACTAGTAAATGTAACTTCTTCACTAACTAGGACTATTCTAGGACCTTTGATTTCAAGAACAAAACCTGAGACCTAGGGATGACCTCTTGTGATATCACAAAGGGAGGGGTCTGGTGATGTTACAGGAGGCAATGTCTGGTAACATCATTAAGTATGACACATTAACCATCAACTACAGTGTCGCACAGTACTCCATTCAAATGAATTACAGAGAAAAAGAGAGTGTTGCCCTGAGATTCTCCTCCATTTCCCTGTAGACTGGAGAAAAAAGATCCAGGCCCTAAGATCTGGAGAGTCTCCCATTTACCTTTCTGGAGCACAGAAACAATTAAAAAACACATTTATGGAAGTTACTGCCATCCCCCTTTTTTCATAGAAAGCTCTGTTGGATCAAAGAGCCTTGTCTGAATAGCACTGTTCAACAGATTTAACTGAACCTCTCTTACTTTCCTTCCCTGATTCTCATCATTCAGAAACTCTGCGTTCTCATTTTAAAACTTAAGTTCTTCTACAGTGAAGACTGGAAATGTTTTGAAAAGGAAAGACTTGGGCTGGGGGATTCTAACAGGAACTGTAGGGGCCACTCAAAACACCTCTTCATCTGTGGTTTGTTTAATATTCTTTTCAAAGTCTTGGAATTTTGGCAAACTGAAACAAGTCAAACTTCTTTTCCAGACTAAATGACACTCCTCAGATATGTCTAATATTTCATTTATTTCTGGGTTATTTCATTTTGAGACATAAGGTCCATGATTAATGAATGCATACCTGCCTAGATATATAGGATGTCAAATAGTCTTATGTCTAACAGCAAATCAGAGACTTGAATTGAGACTTGGAGTAAAAGACTTGCATACATCACTGCATTTTGCTACAGCATTTTAATGTTTCTCTTTTGTTAGTCACTGCAATAAATATATCCCCTAAGTAGTCAACTGCATGCTTCTGGGATCTGGAACTAAAATATTTAAATTGGTATTTGATGCTTTAAAATTGCCAAGGATGGGCCACACAAGGCCATACATGTCTCTGTCTGTTTTCCTTTCTTGAAATAAGGAAGATCACTTCCCCAGAAGACTCTGGAAGCATGATTCATTGCTAAAACAAAGCTTTTCCCAAACCAGCAGTGGGTTTCTGGTTTTGGCTGCAGCCCATGATATGTCCTAGAATGGGAAATTGACTCCCAGACACACCAAAGTTGGCCATACACAGACAATGCCAGGTTCTCTCACAAAGATATCAGTATATTGATGAAGGCTAGTATTTCTCAGGCTACCTAATATGAATGATTCTCATCTCCCACCCCATGTACCAGGGACCAGTACTCTAATTATATCTAATGGCTACAAAGGTTTCTTTCTTCTTTGGAAACTTTCTGTGGACTGGCAGCCAATGGCACATGGACCAGCACTGGTCCAGGGACTACCAATTTGAATAGCAAAACATATTGCAAAACTAAGAAATTTTACCCTTTCCAGAGGCTAGCCATCATCATGAACTGTCTTGTAAAGGATGTAAAGAGTTTCAATAAGGTTGCTAGGCCCAAACCTAGAGAGGGCATGTAACTTTAAGGCTTAATATAGAAATACAAAGTCCAAATGTGACTGCTTCCATCTTTTTGGCACTGTATGATAAAATTATGTCTTTTATGTTGCTCTTAAAGACACAAAAGTCATGCCTGGTTTATCACAGGCAACCTTGGGGCAGCAACCATCACCTCATTTAATTAGCAAGTGAGGCACACTGAACTTAGAGAAACTTAGACCATTTTCACATGGGATATTTGAAACGGTGCAGTCTGTCTTCCAGGGAGGATGTCTGCACCTGGGAGCAGACTGAGTCTGGACTACTTAATGTAGATCCGCACTTCAGCCTGCTCCGGAACAACCTCAAATGGTCGTCCAGTGTGCTTTTGAAAGACTGGAAAACTCAGGTCTTTCAAAAGCACGGAGTGTGCCACTGAGAGCCTGCTTCCTTGTGCAGATTTGCAGACTCGCACCAATGCGAGCCTGCGATCTGCCGGGGGCAGGCTTTAGGCTGGCGAGCTTCAGCAGTTGGTCAACACCCTCGACCAACCGGAAGCCGCCATTTTCAACGCCAGAGCAGTGGGGAGCGACGAGAATGCACTGCTCCAGAGCAGCCTGGACCAGACCGGGGAGCCAGAAGATCCGGTAAGTAGCGGCGCGGGGCGATTCCCTCGCCCCGTACAGAAATGGCCTTAGATTTAAATAAACATCCAAATGATTGAACTGTAAGCTTAAATCTTGAATAAGTACATAATTTATGACCAATATATCCAGTAGATAAGTTACAAATTGGCAAAATGTTTTATTGGCTATAATTGTATTCTACCTTTGCTAAGCAACACTACTGACATATCAGTTTATATTTTAGTAATGTTTTTAGGATTAGGACAGCAGCAGTCATAAACATGTAATTTATTTCACATTTTTTAGTTGGTCCAACTTGCTGGAAAATACATATTGTAATGCTTTACAGACCATTTTGAGATGCATCCTGAAATCTTCTTTTGGTTTTGCTCAGGTGTCATAACCTTGATCATGTCGGCTGAGATCCTGCATCAAGGGCTATGATTCATAATGTTATGATGTCATAGCTACATCCCTGACAGGGCATGGAGTCCTTCTAGTGATTTGCTACGCTGCATATTGGGACATCCTACACGGTGTCCTGTTGAGCAATGAAAGTTCCTGTTGGACAACAAGTCCCACAGCATTCTGGTTTTCATTGCACAATGGGTCTCATGGCACTCTGATAATTATTGTGCAATTGGACTCATGGCTTTGCTATTAGCTCTGTTTGCAGCAATGTGCTAAGTCTCTGTCCCCTTTCTGAGATTGCAAGTGTTGTGTGATTTGCCGTACGTAATCATAAGCTAGTTTGTAACAATGTAAATACCTAACAGGATGCCAGCCTGTGTTTTTTAACTAATGGAAAAAAGCAGTGCCTTCAATCCTCTGAAAGCAATCTGTTCTTGTTACAAAACTGCCCACTAGATGGTGTGAGGAACTACCTAATAAAATAAAATTGGGACAGCAGAAGGAAAGGCATACAATTAGATTGACCAGATGCAAAGGAGAGGAGAATTTGTGTATCTTTATTTAGAAGCCAGAGCTCTGGCATGTGCAGCCTGAGATGAAATAATATGTGCTTGCTGAGTAGCTGATTAGCTACTCTGTTCATTTTAGAGCAGTGTTGGACAATCCTGGGAGTTGGCAAACTGCATTGCTGCCAACCCAAACCCATCAAATTTGGCACTGTGGTGGCAAACAAGAAAATAAATGAAACAGTTCTTTTTCCTTGTGCTTTGTTTTGTAGCCAAATAATATATTGCAGAGGCTTCTGGGAGCACTAATCAGCTTTAAACAAGGTGTGAACTTCCCACTCACCTTGTTTAAAGCAGAAGGACCTCATTTAATGATTTTTTTTTTTTGCCATGTTTTTCAATTTTAGGAATATTGCAACAAAACAAAGGGAAAACCAGTGGTTTCCTCACTGCACCATCAAATTCTAGTGGCACTAGGAAGAACCCTTCAGAAAGTGCAGAAATGTCTGATGTGTTGCTCGTGGCCTCTGTGTTGCCCACCCTTGTCTTAGACTTTATGGGGTTCATAAAATTGATTTGGTCAGGTAGTAAACTAGGATTGATTTGGTCAGGTAGTAAACTAGGATTCAGCTATCCACACAATGTTGGATTAAAGCTTGTCAAATCACAGCTTCTTGTATTCCTAGACTTCAAGTTCAGAAAATCATGCAACTCCTTCTGTGGTTTAGATGGGAATTTGGATCAGAGTTTCTCAAACAACTCCTGGAAAACTGCTTTTTGAAACTGGAGAAGATTCAAAAACAGTTCATAACATGTCATGGGGCAAGGAAATGCCTCTTCAAAGTTTGTGGAGGGAGACTAAAAGTATTAATGGCATGATAAATCCTTAAAATGGATCTTTGAATTATGTGAGTTTCCTTTTCTGCTATAAAATACAACTAGTCGTTTAATGATTTATTCAGTTACATAGTCCATTATGGCCTGAAAGATGAGTGACAGAAGCACAGAATCCTATCAGACTTCAAAATTAACAGTATATACTTAAGTAGGTTTAAGGGGTAAATTCCATTGAGGCTTGCTTCTGCGTAACCATATTTAAGATTGCAATACTTTTTAAAAACATCATTTATTCAGTACCAAGTCAGAACAATGCAAATGCATCATCCCTGTGGTTTAAAAACTGCAGAGAAGACAAAGACAAAGATATGAACAGACTTTTCTCTATGTTATATTTTATCTATCAATCAAAATAGTATTCCCTAGAATAAGATTAGCTCTATTCCATGCATAGGATCTAAAATTAAGGCTGCCATTTTATACTTACAAGAGTCACAAGCCTCACTGGATGCATTTGAGCACTTAATTCTGAGAGTTTAGTTCTAAGATTGGGCTTTATGGCCTAAATGTAACAAGAATGGAGACTGTGTACCTTTGGCGTAATGCTCTAGGTTTTGTTGGACTATCAATATGAAATTATTGTAGGAAAGACAACTATACCCCCTTGTGACAGTAGTCAATAAAAGAAAACCTGTGAAAGAACAAAGAAGCAGATTTATTGTGCCTTTTAATACAACAGTATTCTATATTTTTCCTCTTATTTTCTTTACAGTTGCTTTGATCATGTTCATTTTATCATTAACCAATAGGTGTCAGGGCAGTGCTTTGTTACAATATTTTAAACTAAACCTTTGAGGCAGCTTGCTAAGTTACAATAGCTAAGTCTCCTGTATTTCAGCACTGGCAGCAGGTATCAGTCTAAAATGATTGAAGTATTCACAGCTGCCATCTGAGAATTCAGTAGCAAAGCTGGATCTAGAAGAACCCTCAGGTTATAAATGTATTCTTTATGCAAGTGTGATTCCATCCAGAGCAGAAATGTTCTGATTCCACCAAGTCTGTCCCTACCAAGTATAATTCCACATATTTCAGCTATAGATCAGGTATTTCATTAGCAATTCTAATGTATCAATATTTTCCTCTTTTTTTCTACAGAAAACATCTTCTATTTTCTACATGGCCACCAGGAAAAATAGACTTTCTTATTCAGTGCTCTCTTCAGAGATTTTACAGGTTGTCAGTAATAAATATCTGTGCCCCCTGCCCCGTCAATAGCAGATTTCCTATAGATGCCTGGAGACATTTGAATGACCAGGTCCAAAACCTGAAATTATAACAGTTGCTTTTTTTATTTAGAAATATGTCAAGAAAATAGAATTTTACTTTTTAAAAACATTTATTTATATACTTTTTTAACAAAAAAGTTAAGCAAACAAAATGTTTGTTTGTTCTCTTATGCAAGGATCGTTTGCGAAGGTTAGGTATTACTTTCAGTTGCTTTCAGTTGGGAGCAAAGTATTTATACATATTTAAAGGATGTATCTTTTTCTATAAGGTACCAGAAAAATTCAGCATAAAACAGAAAAAATATACTAATTAAAGCAAAAGATATTCAAAAGCCTGGAATTTTTAAAAAGTTTTATTTTCTCCTGACACCTAATAGACAAAACCAAGTAAATCTCCCTGGAGAGGGAGTTTCAGAGGAGAGATGATGTACTAAAAATGACCTTTCCCTGATCACCAGCTGTTTTGACTATCACATGGGAAAAAACCTGAAGGAACAAAACAATTGATTTACTGATAGTTATTCATTTTACACCATGTTTAACCATCTCAGACATCAGGATACCATAATACTGTTTTTCTCAACCTCCTAGAAGCTGAGGGAACTAACAAGGTCAGGAGATCCAGGGAGATGAAGTCCAAAGTATCTGGCGGGCCTAAGGTTGAGAACTACTAGTGTAAAACTTAAAGCATTTTTTAAAAAAGCACAACAAACCTCAGTCTTGCTCTCTTAACAATCAAGCAAGGTGATATTAGGGCAGGTGCTTCTTTTGATATCTAGGACAGAAGCTGTCTTTGTATAGCTTGCAATCAATTATTATTATTAATATTACTATGCTGCCTTTTCCCCCCAGTGTGGGATTCAAGGTGACTTACAACAATTAAAACAGATACATCTTTAAAAACCACAAATCTAATCAGCAGAATCTGCCAAAACCAGGTAAAGTTCTAACAAGAGAACCTGGGCTTTTGTAACTGTACGAACAGTAATGTCAGCACCAAGTAAAGTGTGAGAGGGATGAAAACAGGGCTTGGATAATTCATTACCTTGTCCTGGTGGGTTCCACTACCAAATAGGATGGGGATTCAATGTCAGTCAATCAGTAACTCAAAAACCACAAAACAATCTTTCCCACAGATTTGGGAACACTCTAATCACACTGTTAAAATATTTAAACATAGATCATGAGTATCTAAGAATGACTAGAAATTCTAATGTAATTTTAATTTTTTACTTTATGCAGGGCAGGTACAGTTGTTGTAACTAACAGCCTGAATTCTTACTTTCTGGTTATTGTCCAAACAGTAAGTACCTGGAAAGAAGTTAACATAAGAGCAATGCCATGTTGTGCTAGTACCAGCTCCCAGTCCAATTAAAATTGGACACAAGATCTTAACTCTATTATAAACTAGTATAAAAGATATGTTAGTTGTTTTCAGGAAAGGTAGTCATAGAGGATCACTCCAGAAAGATAGCCATGCTATCTGGTTTAAGTTAATGGCCCCCAGAGGACCTGAGTGTGTGGGGTGGATTGTACAGGAGGAGGTGATCCTACAGGCAACCTGGATCCAAACCACATAAGGCATTAAAGGTTAAGTGTACTTTGCCTGGAAACTAACTGGCAACCAGTGGAGTCATTTTATTATCAGTGTGAAATGCTCAGTCACCCTATCTGCCTATTCAGACTGTTGTTCACAACATCAGAACATAGGCAGCACTTCTGACCCTTAACTCTGATTAGACAAATGTTTTTCCTTCATTTTGGGAAACACTTCTTATTTCAGCTCAGTCACACTGTATTCCCTCATCCCCCAGACATGCTGTAGAGAAAACTATTTTTGCAAATGTGTGGAATTTCAAAAGCAATTTATTATATGTAATGGAGATCAGTTTTTTTAAAGAAACAGTCCAAAACTCTACAGTGCTAGGACAGGTCCCTTGAAGTGAGGCATTTGGATTCCACCATTAATATTTTTTTTAGGGTGGTCAGAGATTGGCATTCCCCAAACTTTCAGCGGTATGTGAAAAAAACTGGTAATCTTAGGTATCCAATGTACAAGTTAACTATTTTTTTCTCTTCTGAAATATTTTGTGTTAAATTATTATGGGAGAGGAGGGTTGTTGAGCATTTTGAGAGTGGTCTGAATCCAAGAAACTGACAAACTAGGAAACTAAAGCTGACAATAACAACAGTGGAGATAATAGCACAAAACAAAACATACGTTCATACCATGAAGAATGATTCACAGCATTTCTGCTTCAGCTTTAACAATGTAGTAGCTTTAACAATGTAACAGAAAGAGACAAACATGAAAGCTAATAAAAAGATGGAAAATTCTTATTTTCAGAATATTCTAAAAAGTGAAGAGATTACAAACTGATGCTAGTAATTCATGAAAGACTTTTGTAGTTTATTAATCCCTCATGCATGCTCAAGAATGTAATTCATTCTTATGAAGGCTATGTATACAGATTAATGAAAAACTTACAGATTTTCGAATGCTACAGTTCAGCAGGTGATTGTGTGCTGCTTTTTCCGTGTTAGTATGAGGGTTTTTTAAAAAAACAGTAAGATCAGAGAAGAGAAAGTAAATAAGAAAAAAGAAAAGAAAAGAGAAAGCGATAGACTCAGTGAAGAAAGAAACAGATAATAAAAAGTCGAAAGCAGGCTCTGTGTTGCAAATTATTGTTAAAAGATAATGTGGGCTCTAAGTTACCAAGACACCAAGATGAGAAGTCTCCTATATTTGGCTTTGGAAATTTGATTTAGTAGACAAAAGGATCTCATAAGGATATAGTATAACAGTTTATGAAGAGATTGCTGAGTTAATCTGTTTCAGAATGAAAAGAAAGTAGAGGGAGGAATCTAGCAGCAGCCTTTAAGACCGACAAACTCATTTTAACACTGTGGATTTCAATCCACTTCTCCAGATGCACTGATGCAGTGGTTTTCAACCTGGGGGTCGGGACCCCTTTGGGGGTCAAACGACCATTTCACAGGGGTCGCCGCTCCTCAATCCTGCCCCCCCTTTTAAAAGAAGGTGGCCTCACAGCCAATGGGAGCAGTGCTTCTGAGACCCCTGCGCTGGAGTTCAAACTGCAAACCCCAGGATTCCATAGGATGGTGAAAGTGGAATAATAGTGCTATAACAGTCTAGTGCAGAAATAGCCAGGATGACTTTCTCTTCTCACTTTTGTTGTGCGTGGACCCTTGGCGCTTGCCACATGCACGTGTTGTGTTCTTCGCCCTGACTGTCTTGCATTCCTCGCTTTTTGTATGTTCAGCATCCGCACTCCCTTATGCCGCCGCCATCTTTCCTCTCTCCCTGTCCTTTCCTCCCTGCGCCTCATGCAAAATGTGGGCTGTTTTGGCATTGCCTTTGGGAGTGACGGGCTTTTTGAACTGTGGGAACCCAACATTCAGAACTAGAACTACTGCCTTAATTCTGGCATTGATGGACGCTTTCTGTGCTTAAAAAAAGGGGGGAGAGTTACCAGTTTTTAGGCATTAGAAGTCTATCCAGAGCAGTGATTTAGGGCAGTGTTTCCAATCTATTTGATGTTGGAAATAACTAACTAACTAATAAATAAATAAATAAAAACTAACGAAAATGATTTTATGGTTGGGGGTCACCACAAAATGAGGAACTGTATTAAGGGGTCGCGGCATTAGGAAGGTTGAGAACCACTGCACTGATGGTACTCCTCAGAGCGCCTGAAGAAGTGGACTGAAATCCTTGAAAACTCATTCAAATAGATACATTAGTCTTAAAGTTGCTGCTAGATTTCTCCTGTCAACTTTTTTTTCACAAAGATATGAGACACAGTTTAATAGGGGCGGCTTTCAAAAGTACAGGGGGAAAATCTTCCTCATCCTATTGAAAATAATGAAGGGGATAGAGCTGCACAGTTCAACATTTACTCTTGTTTACATTTGTGTGTGTGTGTGTGGGTTTATTTTTCCACTGAAATCAGGGGAACAATAAAAAAAAAAGTTCCCTGGACAATGCCTAAATAGTCATGAATTAGATCAAAAGTGACATATAATGATTAAAGTTAAGGAAACAAAGCAAGAGTGATACAAAGATGTCTATGTACTTGTAGGGTCGTTGCATGGAGGCAACAAAATTGGATTCAGAGGCAACAGGCACTCAGAAAGGTGATTACTTTCATTTTATTAACAAAAATTCACCCAATCTAATTATTGGAATATGGATTTTACTGACTGAGTTCTGGAAAATAATATCTCACATGATACATGAAGTTTTGCTTTATATTGTTAGAAATCATATTAATTTCAGTCCATCATGTATGGAGTAAGAGGCACCAGTATTTTGAAAACCACAACTTTCGTCAATTACTGAAATACTAAAAAGGCAAATAAGTGTAAGAATTCAGAACTGGTTGGTTGAGTGGGAATTTATGATGCCAATTGACTAGTGGGAACCTCTGAGAAGAGTTTTTTTCATTGTCCACTGATATTACCTATCTGACATTTGGTGCTTTAAAACAAAAAATAAAATTATTTTGTTTGAAAGAGAGAAAGGAATGGATACAGCACATTTTTGTTCCTGGTCTTTGGCATGCTCCCTTTATCTTCTTCAGCAGTTATTGAAATTACTGTTTTCATTTTCCAAAGAAGACAGTACAGTGTTAACTGACATACCCACCCAATCTGTGCCAGCAGAATACATTCTTAATTATATTTCAGTGGCACTTGAGCTGCTTCCTTATCTATTATGCAGAATAGCATACTAACGAAGTTTCCTGGATTTGCTTCTAAATAGTAGTTGCACCACATGTATGCATTTATATTATCCTAGTGTTATGTATGCACTAGCTGCTAAATCAGAAATATATTCTACTTTAGGAATAACTGCTTGATATATGCAGAAGTGGAGCAAGCACGGTATAGTGGTCTGAATGTTGAACTAGGAATCTGAGAGACCATGGTTCAAATCCCCACTCAGCAGGAAAACCCACTGGTTGGCCTTGGGCAAGTCATACACTCTCAGCCTAAGAGGAAGGCAATGGCAAACTTCCCCTGAATAAATTTTGCCAAGAAACCCTTGTGATAAAAGTTGTCATCTGAATCAATATGAAGAAATATAACAATAAATATGTAGGAGTACAGGTAGAAGATTGTTGTTGTACAGTCCTTGAGCCATGTACACCTATCTACTTATAACATGTGATTCAATCTAAAAGTTGAAATCATGAAGATATCACTGTGATAACAAACCACACCAAATTAATGTGCACAAAAAATGGCCATTTCCACACTAGCCTGTTATAGTGCTATTATCCCACTTTCAACTTCCTATGGAATCCTGGGGTTTGCAATTTAGGGAGGGGCAAGCAGCCCCTCCCTAAACTGCAAACCCTAGGATTCCATAGGATGTTGAAAGTGGAATAATAGCACTATAACAGGCTTGTGCGGAAATGGCCAATGTGAATATGAACTATTTGACAATGAATTCCCTATTTAAAAACAAAAACAGGAAGTATGTTCCACATGCATTGTCCTAATTGTCATAGTAATGCAACCTGAATGAGCCAGCTCTGTTTCCTGCTTGATTTAGCTTGTATTTTCAATTAAGCCAAATTTGGCAAGCATCCTCAGACTAATTTCAGGACATTACATGATGCAAGCAAATTAATTGTTTGGGCACATATTTTAAAAAGACCAGTAGCAAAATAATTTGTTTTTCAAAGGGCAAGTGGTCATACAACTTGAAATAATGATTATCCATCTTAGCTATATAGTAAGCTTTATTCATTTGTATATCTGTATTATTTTCAAAAATGTGAGGATCTGAAATCAATTTTAATATTTAAAAAGTTTTTAAAACTATTCTTTTTATTATGATTGTCTGTATTTTTACAAACATATGAATTCAGCTGCATGGAAAATGACACTCAACTACAAGTCTGTAAAACAGAAGCCACAGGTAGAACAACTATTTGTTTTCTTTCCTTTGTGTATGTGGGCAGATGTTTTATGTCTGAGAGAGAAAGAGAGAGAAAGTCAGTGTTTCTTATGTCAAGGATCACTAATTTTTATTTGTATTTGTTTAGTATAATATCCCACTATTTGAGCTCATACGATACCCCTAAGCATCTAGCAATAATCAATTTTTCAAAGGCATTCAAACCAATCAGTGAAATAGACCGCTAATGAAAACAAATGTGCAGAGAAACTAACACAGCTCAGGAGCCCCTGGAGATCAAAAGTGCAGAAAAAATAATAATACAAAATTGACACCCAAACACCTTGAGGAAGGGGTTGCAATAAGTTTTCCTGGGCAATGAATTCTATAACATGCATGCCATGACCGTAAAAAGCCCACTCTCTCATTTGTACCAACATGTATTGGTGGTGGTAGACTGTGGAGCTGGGCCTCTGAAAACAGAAAATATCCTGCTGGGGAAAAGGGGTCTTTTAACCCTATTAGACCAGGATGGGAAATTTTAGTCCCCAGAGTCCTGGTTTGCTGAATAACCCACACAGAATGAAATTTACAATGGAGGCATTCTTTGGTACTGCCATGTACAATTTTTTTTTTTTTGCATGAACAAACAATGGTCAAGAAAAAAATCTTAATGAATCTATTCATTTTTGCCATTAGAATACTTTTTTATTACAGCAATGCATGTCTTGGTACTCTATTTGGCATACAATAATATTAATAGTGGAGTACTTTTGGTTCCTGTCATATTAATGTTTAGTATATGCAGATTATTTTTTAAAAAGCTGGGAAATTAATCAGTTCCTTAATTAATGTATTATTTTACAGCATTCTTGTTAAAGCATTATAAGAGCAAAGTTAATAAAGGATGTGGGTATTTCCTAAAGCAAATTGTACTGAATGTTAAACAATTTTTTGCTCTGATTTCTTTTCAAATTGTTTTAATAGACACCTGCAGCAATGTACTGTTCATCTGGAAAAAGAGAAGACCTCAGTGACCTTGAAGAAAAAGGTAATTTAGCATCCCCATGCAAATCTAATAGGGAAAAAAGTTCTGTGTTAGACTGTAGGGGCAGGTCTCTAGGTCTTTTGCAGGAGATTTATTTGTCATCTGAGTAGCAGTTGATCAAAAAAGAAAATCAGCCTAGGAGGCACTTGATTCACCTAGTTGTGTCTCTGCAATTAAAGAGAAATGTGCTGTTTGTTTCACATGCTCTTGCATTCTCTCCATAGTTGTTGCACTGTATTTAATCAGATAATAAGAACGTTTTGCATTATAGTGTACTGCTTGTTTGTTTACCCTTATCCAAACTTCATCTGTTAAGGTACAATCCAAAGTTAAGGACTTTCAAATCCCATTGATTGCAATCATTTTTAATGTGTTTTGCTTAACTCAATATAACAAGTGTGTAGCTTTGATCTGATTGACATTTGTGTGCCCCTCTGCTTGTGCCTTTGGCCTGTAAAGCTACTGATGTCTTTAGTTATTATTACTGTAATATCCAGTTTAAGTGTTTCTAACAGTTTAGTCTTGTGCTCCTCTCTGTTGAGCTAGTTGCACATAAGATCTATGATAAAGACCATTCTAAAGAGACAACTCTTACAAAAATCACAGATAATCTCCTTCAGGCCAAGTCAGAAGGTTTATACAGTCATCCCTCCACATTCACTAGGGTTAGGGGCACAGGATCCCCGTGAAGGTGAAAAAAACATGAATAACTCTAGGCTCTCCCAAACCATATTTAACACACAAAATGTATGATCACCATATTCAACCCACCGTGGATTCCTTTGAGGCATCAGAGTTCCTTCGCAAGGCAGATGTGGCTGGCTGGTGGGGCTTACTGCCACCTCCCCTGCTGCCCCACACCATTTTTAAGAGGGACTTATAAGCCTCATTTACAGTCTCTCAGTCTCATGAGGCTTGCAGTCCCTATTAAAAACGGCAGCAGCAGAGTTGACAGCAAATAATCCGTGAATAATCAAATCCACAAAATGAAACCTGCAAATGTGGAGGGCTGTCTGTATTCAGTTTTTATTCTCCTTGTTCTCTCTGCAGCTTTTGACACTGTTGATTGTGCTCTTGTGCTGGATTCATTTCATGATCTAGGGTTTACTGATTCACCTCATCTGATTCATATCTTATCTTTCATTTAACATGGTAGTTGCAGGTCATGTATCTTCTTCTTGTCCCGATTCAGTTGGGATTCCACAGAACCTTTTGTTGTTTTCTCTGTGTACACTATCTTTAGTGTACACAGAATGTTATCAATTCATATGTTTCCAGCATCATTTTTTAATATTATTTTTATTCATTAAAATCACAAAATTGGAATTGCAATAAGATAATGGAGTTTTGGCAAAAGGTTTTTAAAGAGATAAAAGAGATTATAGGAGCAGATATACCAGTATGTCCAAATATTGCATTGTTGTCTATATATGATAAGGTTGAGTGTACTCAAGTAAAGAAAGAATTAATAACAAATTTGTTAACTGCAGCGAGATTAATAATAGCAAAAAAATGGAAAGCAAATGAAAAATTTCAAATAGAGGAATGGTATAACGAAGTGTGGAAAATTGCAATTAATGATAAACTAACATGTAGAATTAGGTTTATGAAAGGTTTGGTTAAAGGGAATGATTTTGAAGAAATTTGGAAAATATTTTTGGATAAAGTTCTGAAAAGAGATAGTAATACTACCCTGTCAAAAGAAGAATGGCAATTTTGGAAAGTGGATTAAATAAAAAGTTGGCTCTGGGGGGTGGGTATTTTTTTAGTTTTAGTTTTGTTTTTCTTTTATGTTGTATATTTTGTAATTCTTAGTAGGTGTGTGTGTTAAACTTGTGATTTATAGATTTAAATGGATAAGTGATGTCAATGTTGTTTTAAAAAAAAAGTTAAAAGAATTAACAATAGAAATAGATTAAAGGGGATGTGAAAAATATTGAATTAAATGTGAAATTATAATAGTTGAACAGATTTATAAATTTAAGGGTAAAGGTGCAAAATAACAATGAAAGTTAGTATTGCTTAAGAGAAGAGAAAAAAAGAAAAAGAAAAAAAATTATTTTTTTTTAATTCACTATTATGTATATCACATGGTGTTTAATTTTTTTTTCTTGTTTTGTATTTGTGATTTAGTTATATAATTAATAAAAAATTAAAAAAATTAAAAAAATAAAAAATAAATATTTAACACAATATATACACATATAGACTAATGATTATATGTAGACTAATGATTATAACATATAATCTATATCTTACTTATATATTCATCTTCTATCAATCAAAGGTTATGCATAAAAATAAAACAAAATTTTATACCTACCTATTAACCTTTCCTTATCACCTCTGCATAAATCATGATCGATTATAACTTATTTATACTTGACCAACAATTCCATATACTCAATACTTCAACATTTATATCACTACCTATACCCTTATTTCACAACTCTTACATTGATATCTTATTTCTCGAAGTTTTTTCTCCAAACATTTTTCCATATCTTAGCTTACAATATGTGAGTGGTTTTTCTCACTTAACCCACTTCACTCCAATTTATTTTACTACTGTTTTTCCCCATTTGGATTCCCAAAGGGGAATGATTAAATTCCATTCTTCAGTAATTTGTTTTCTTGGTTTGTCTGTCAATATCGATGTCAATTTATCCCTTTCCCATAGATCATATAATTTCCATAACCAGTCTTCAATATCAGGAACTTCTTTTAATTTTCATTTTTGCGCGAATACTAATCTTGCTGTTGTCACCATATATATTACCCTTTTCCTCAATGAATTCTTTTTGAAGTATTTGGTATCTAACATATTCAATAAATATATTTCTGGATTCATTGGGAAATTGATTTGGAGGGTATTAACAATACACTTACGAATACCCTTCTAATATTTCTTTGATTTAGCACAAGTCCACCATATGTGGTAGAACGTCCCCCTCTCAGTAAATTTCCAGCTTGTATTTTTCGTGTTTTTACTTATTTTAGCAATTTGGACTGGTGTATAATACCATTGAAGGTATATCTTATAATAGCTCTCTTTTAAATTTACACTTGTACAAATTTTTTTTACATCTTTCCATGAATTTTCCCAACTCTGTAACATGATTTCATGTCCCACATTTTGTGCCCATCTTATCATGCTATCCTTGACCGTCTCTTCTTCCATATATAGGCCCTTTTCACATGTGTTTTTGCTTGCGCGAGCGCCCCTTGAATGCCAAGCAATTGGGAGCATCGCTGCGCACGACGCACCCCCACTTGCGCGGCGCTCATGAGGCTGAAGCGGGGCCCAGGCGTATTTTTTTATTTTTGGCTTTAAGCATTGGTGTCTCTTTCTCCAGTTTCGTAGTTCTGTCTTGTAATTCATCTAGTTTCTTGTTTATATTCTTCATTTCCATGGTCATACTTTCTAGCCTTTGTCCAACACTCCCCATTTCTCTCTTCATTTCTTTGATGTCACTTGCGACTTCTTTTATGTCTTTTTTGAAATCCTTCCTCATTTTCCTTATTTCTTCAATGATTGCTGGCGTAAATTCAGTTGCTTTAGGTTGTTCTTCCAGAGCTGGTCTCATTTGAAGTTGCTGTTTAGCTGACATTGCTTTTCTCGTTCTTGATGCCATTTTATTCAAATTTCTTTTCTTATCTCTCTTCTTTCTCTTTCTCCTCTTCCTCTTCTCCTTTTTTTAAAATTATAATGTAATTTTATATTTGTATTTGTATATATGCGTTCTCCTCAATACAATAATATAATTGTCACCACAATCAATCTCACAATTAATAACTTATATCAATCAATTAAATCAGTCTCTTACTTAAACCCTTAATATTTTATATACCTTTACTCAGTCCCTTAATCCCTTAATAAATTAGATCAGTTCATTTATCTTAGTTTTAAACTTATCTTAATATTCAACTTATTTCTTTAACACAATATTCTATATATTTTCCCTTAATCAATTGATTAATTAATCCCCTTAATTAATTCTCCCCAGCAATTAATATAATTGATTATCACCAATAATTATTTTCACAAAAGAAAAAAGGAAAACAACATAAAATTAGTTAATATTCCACCTAGCTTATACTCCTTTCAACTCTTACAATCTATTTTGTATATCTTTATTGCTTTTTAGCAGTCTATTCAAGATCTGCATTCTAGGAATTCTAGGTTTTCACCCAACCAAGGGTTTCCTCTTCCTTGATTCAGTTTCACCCTTTCTCACTCGCTGCTCCATACTCTTGGAATTGCTTCCTTGAACATTTGCAGACTGCTCCATCCCTCAGTATTTTTAAATCTCAATTAAAAACCTTCTTGTTTTCAAAAGTTTTTGGAGTTTTTGGAGTTTAATTTAATATTGTTTTCATAATTTTTATATTTTGATTACTTGTACTTGTTAGTTTATGTTATATTATACTGTATCTTCTTGTTTTATCTGGATAATTTGTTTTACAATTATGTGGTACAGTTTTACTATTTCTTCCTTTCCTTTGTGTTTGTGCGTACATATGTATATTATGTGTATATATGCACACTTTGGCAGGACCCACTGTTTTTAGTTGCCTTATTTGTAAAGCACCATATACATAGATGGCACTATATAAATAAACAAGAGCAACAATGGAGTGGGTGGTAGATCCCTGCATGGTATTAAAATTAGAGCTGTCATATCAAGTCTGACACAATTCAGTTTTGCACTAACAAGTTTCCTTAGCAAAAGTATAGAATGAATGCTAGGTGAGGAAAGTACCTCCTTAAATGCAGTACTGCAAGTCTCTTCTATTACAAGATGTGATATAGTTTAGGATCATATAACCGAATTTCTTCATTCACTTGCCTTTCAGGTAGTAAGAATTGTCTATCATTTTCACCCTCAGTCTCAAGCAGGAAAGATGATAACAGGATAAAGAGAACATACAATAAGAGGAAAACAATGGTAAAGTTTATTTTTATGTCAAAATTTGGATTGTACAAGTGAACAGAAACACTGAAAGCCTGGTCTAAAATTAACCATACAGAACAAAATACTTTCTTAACTACCTAGCAAAATTATTACTTCTGGCATTGGCCCTTTTCGCACGGGCTTTCTGTCGCGCGACAGCCCCATGAGCCTTGCGGGAGTGGGAGCGTCGCTCTGCACGACGCACTCCCACTTCCGCCGGGCTCACGGGGCTGAAGCGGCGCGATCGCGGTTTTTTGATTTTCGCCTCAAAGCGAAAATCACCCGTGCTCGCGCAACGCTCCTAGCGCCCGCGCGCACTTACCTCCTGTGCGGAGCATCGGGGAGGCGGCTGGGTCACGCTTCCTTCCCTCCGCCCCTGCAGAAGGAAGGGGCGGGGCGCTAGCACGACGGATGCGACAGCCTCCTGCTTCGCGCGCACGCGCGGGGGGGACAGACGCACAGCCTCCTGCTTCGCGTGTGCGTGCAGGGGGGATGGACGCAACAGGCTCCTTTCTTGCGCACGCGGGGGGGTGGACGCGACAGGCTCCTGATTCGCCTGGGGGAGGGCGGCTCGCGCGACACTGCCACTTACCGCCTCGTTCTTTCGCCTGCGGAAGGAAGGAGGGGGAAACGGCAGCCTCCTGGAGGAGCCTTCTCGCGCGAGCTGCCCTCCCCCGCTCACGCGAGAAACCTTAATGCTAAAAGGGCCATTGTTTAATGTGTATATATTTGTAGTTGTTTACTGCCATTAAGTCAACTTTGACTTCAGCATATGTGTGTGTACATGTGTGTGTACTGATACAAGTTAGACAGGTGCACGATGGATTTATGGAATTAAAAAATTGGGCTTGACAAGCCTGCAAAGTGCATACCATGTCATCTTAACATCAATAACCTGTTTTTAGTACTACCAAATTACATGAAAATCATACATGTTATCTGTTCATTTGTCTGTCTATCTAGGCTGGCTTGGGCCCAGACTGAAGCCATTTCCACACGAGACTGTTGTAGTGCTATGATTCCATTTTCAACATCCTATGGAATCCTGGAGTTTGCAGTTTTGGGAGGGGCCGGCCTGAGTCATACTTAGAGAAGCCCCATTGATACTACTTAAATTAGTAGTTAGTATTAGGATTGCACTGCATGTCAGTTAATCAATTAAAATTCATGGGATTAATAGATTAACATCTGTTTGATTAGATAGCAGTGCTACTAAGTAGTTCACTGATACATGATCACATGTTAACATAATGGCAAAATAAGCAAGAGAGAAGGCAAGGAGAAAGAAGCTAGCACATGATGATGGCTGTTGTAACAAGACCTCCCTCTTCTGGATTGAACCAATAAAATATAATGAAATGTTCTGAAATGTTCTGAGGAGGAGTTGGAGGGGAAAAAGAAGGAAAAATAGTTGGGTCTGTTTCACATTACCCCTTTCTTTCACTTCATTGCCACCTTAACTGACATGCCAGCACCTACAGAATCCTGAATTTGTAGTTTGGCAAGGCATTAGAGTCCTCTGGCAGAAAATTCAGCCATAGCTGTTAAAGTGGTATCAAGGTGGTATGATCCTGTAATGTGAAAGGGACTTTGCTTGAAACAATTGGGATATGGCTAGCTGGGGTAAGGATATTAGGACAGAGAGGGCTCTTCTCCCCTACACTGTTATAGTGCTCTTGTTTCACTTTCAACATCCTTTGGAATCCTGGGGTTTGCAGTTCAAGGAGACCCATGTAGAATTCTCAGCCAGAGAGCTCTTTGGCCTCAGTAAACTACAAAACCCAGAATTCCACAGGATGTTAAAAGTGGAATAATAGCACTATAACAGTGTAGAGTGGAAAGGCTCAGAGCAGCAGGTTCAGTGAAAGGCTCAGGGAAGACACAAATGCATCTGAGGGAACTGTGACAGAGAACCAGTCTAACTTTGCTATATATTTAGAAACAAAACTTTGAAATAAAAACATGTTTTCTTTTTTGTGCGTCTACTAGCTGTTTTATACAATGTCCTGACCATACTTCTTACAAAGAAATGGGAACAAGCATGCCTATAGAGCAGGAATGTGTCAAGTGAAGCCTGCAAGCTATATGTAATCCAATTTTGAAGCATACCCCACAGAGACATCCACGGGCCTCAGACTACTGCAAAATTTAAAAAACAAAACAACCTGCAGATGTTATTGAAAAATGGCAGCTAGCCTCTTCCTCCCCCAGCTCCATCACCAAAAGCCAAAAAAGACCAAAAATTAAACTGTAAGACAGGGCCACCTTATCCATTAGACCCTTTAGGCACAGTGCCTAAGCTTCCTACAAAAAGAGGATTAACCAAACAATTCACAGGCACTGGGGAGGAAAACAAATGTTCAAAATAAAGATATTTTATATTTTCATCCCTAGTGGTACGTGAGGTAGGAGTCAAATACAAGAGTGCCCGGAGCCGATGAAAACCAACCTCAATGTGGCCCTGCCAGAAGGGATATGACATTGCTTCTGGCAGAGGAGTATGGAGGGGGGGTGATGAGGGTGATCTGCCCCAGGTGACAATTTTTTGGGGGCATCCCATGTGACCTGCCCTTCCTACCCCCCTCGCCCTGCCCCCTCGCACTCCAATCTACACTGCTGGCTTCTGGACTGATAGGAACCTGATGGTGCATCTGTGGGACAGCAGCCCAAGTGTAATGATGAAGTAACTGTCTCACCTGTTGCAGCTGTATATCATTAAAATCAGATACTGGCCTCTTCTAAGGATGAGCATCATGAGGCCCACCAGGTGTTGTTGGACTGTAATTTACAGCAGCCACAGCCAGCATAACTAATGGTGACAAATACTGGAGGCTGCAGTCCAACAACACTTGAGGGGCACATGATTGACTTATTCTCTGGAAATATAAGTTCCTGATATATTTGTAGAAACTTCCTGCAGATCAACCACCTGAGAACAGCTCAGTCCGATGGGAAACAAACATACTCAGTGGCGGGGGTAGCCTGAATAATTATCTCATAGTTAGGCTACATTTTCTCTCCTGTGCATGTGCGCCTTCAAGTCACCTGTCAACTCAATGCAACCCCATTAATTTCATGGGATTTTCTTAGACAAGGAATACTGAGGGGTGATTTTGCTAGTTCTTTTCTCTGAAATATAACCTGCAGCACTTGGTATTCACTAGTGGTCTCCCCTCCAAGTACTAACCAGGACTGACCTTGCTGAGCTTCCATGATCAGATAGGATCTGGTGCCTTTAGGGTATGAGATCATTATTTGATCTTGAAAACTAGGCCACATTCTGGCCTAAATGCTCTTAAGAGCCCACCAATGAATACCAGATGCTGTAAGTTATATTTCAGAGGAAGGAACTGGAAAATGCACTTCTGAGTATTCCTTGCCTAAGAAAACCCTATGAAATTATGGAGTTGCCATAAGTTGACCAGTGACTTGAAGGCACATAGACACACATGGACACCACATTCTGTAGAATGTTGTGAATAAGTAAAATCTGTGTATATTCTGAGATTCTGCAGAACTTAGAAGTGTAGGCATAGAATGCATAAGGTAATGTCTAAGAAGTCCTTCTTTTTCAAAAACAAAAGCTGTGTAAATTTCTGGGCCACATGGAGAAAGCTCATGGCCCTCCAGATGTTCCTGGACTACTCCAACTGCCATCAGCCCTTATTCCCACAGGTAATGGATAGTAAAACCAAGTTTAACATCTGAAGGGCTGAAGTTTCTTCACTTCTTTTCTATATCTTGAGGCTGTGGAAATAATTGTTAATAAAGTAGTGCATAATGCATAGTGAATGTCAAAACTGAATTGCATACCCTTCAACATTTCACAAACGAAAACTGGGGCACATGTGAGAAATCAGCATCAGAATGTGTTCAAGTTGGCAAAAGTTATTAATGAGAAGGAACAGACAAATTACGAGAAGCTACTGCAGTTTACTTTTGCCAGATCCTACTGGGAAGGGCAAGATTCCACACATACCCCGGTCTCTCCCCCCTGCCGAATTAATTGAGTGCAAACTACAGTACTTTGTACTTTGAACTTAATTTGCAATAACTGAAGTAAGCTGAAAATAAATAGGGAAAGTGGGAGGTTGAGAGAGAAACTGGGGCATTTTAAAAGCAGCTGAAAAGTAGGATGAGAGAAGATTAATCAGGACCGTTCCTGCCAAATCCGGACAACTGGAGGGTATTAAATCTCTGGCTAATAGTCTGTTTCTAATAGATCTGTATTGTTTCTTGCACTGTCCCACTAGAAGACAGACTGAAATATGCAAAATAAATGTATGGAGGCTCATGTAAGAATATCAGCTACAGGTTATGTACTCCTGTTCTACAAATCTTCTCTGCAGCCCTATTCTACTGAAGAATTGATTTCCAGGGAAGTGTGCATTCAACCACAGTCTATATATGCTTAACTTGAATGTTTAAAGATTATTCAGTTTAGTTTTTTGTGTGAACAATTTGGATAACTTTGAAATAGAATTCATTTTTAAAGCATTGAGTACATATGTAATGTCTTATATAAAATGGTATATTATATTTTCCCTTGACACCTGCTATTTCAGTTTCCTGACTCTGTTTTCTTCATAAGCTATTTTCTTCCTTTTAATTATGGTAACTAACATAAATTAACTCAAATTTTGTTCCAGTGTTTTGGTTATAGTACGTTTGTATTTCCTGACCTCCCAGTACAGTCAAAATGAAGTCCTGTATTGTTAACTTTCTCTAGCTTGGCATATTGCCTGCCTGTTGCTACATTTGTCACGTTTTGCTTTTCACTACAGGAAGTAACTCCACGGTTTCTGAAGATTAGGACTCTTGAACAAAGTGATATTTTTGTGAGTATCAGACATGCACAAGCCTACTGACCTGGAAAGTCTAATGCATTTTAGAAATTGTTCCAGTCAGGCAAGTCTGAAGATTTGCTGTAGCAGAAAATGCTAAGCATAGAGTGCCTCCTGTGTTCATCTGAACAGCTTCTACTGCTTTCTTCAGGCAAAAACTACACATTGTCTCATGAATGCGTATTCCCCAAACTGTATGTTTCCAAGGTAAACAATTAGGAGAAAAATGGATTTGTAGAAAAGCATCTGTCTATGCATCTATCTTATGCCTGACTATGCTTTATCCTTACCATAGCTACTGAAATATCCCTGCAAAACCCACCCTATCTGTTTTAGTCATACTTATTTCCAGTCTTGGAGACTATCTGAAAATGATTTGTGGTAGTTTTTGAACAGCAGAATCTGCAGGTGGCGGAAGAATTAATTATCCCTTCTGGCTTACCACATTTCTCCTTCATATAGCTCCACTTTCCATCACAACATGTGAAACAAATTATGTTCATTAACAAAGGTTAAAATTGGTGAAAAGACCCAGGAGATCACAGCATGTTTTAATCATTCTTTGCATGCTAATTTTAAAAATCTGTTCAGCAAGGAAAACCTAAATGGAATGATTGTTGCTTAAATCCTGCACAGTAGCCCAAAATTTGAGTTGATGAACTGGTTTGTTGTTCTTTTACTTGTAAAGCACCATGTACAATGATGGTGCTATATGAAAGGAAAGGGAAAAGGAAAGAAAGAAAGAAAAAAGAAAGAAAGATGTTTAAAAGCAAATCCAAAGAGTAGTGTGTAAATCTGAGATTTAGTTGGATTACAACACCCATCATTCCTTACCATTTGTGTTGCAGGAAAACTGAGACACGGAGACCTCAGAGCTTAGGAAAAAGAGTTTATTACGCGCGGGCTGTTGGCGGGATCTCTCCCTAAGAACAAAGAGCCCTGAAGAAAGGTTACACAGTGCTTTTATAGACTCAGCATAAGTTTCACTTTCCTCAAACACAGCATATAAATTTCACTTTCAGGTCGATTACATCAGTCAGGTACATCAAAAGGCTAGGCACAGAAAAACAACACTCCAAGATGATGTATTCTGTACCAGGTAGAATCAGGGAGGAACTATTCCCTGGTCAAGTTGACTCCTAAACTTTCTCATTAACTAAGCATGACAACATCGCATACCTGAGATAGGCACATTTGCAGCTAATTTATTTTCATCTATTTTTCTACTAAAAGCAAAGGCTATATATGTTAACCCTTTCATTTGCTATGCTAACTAGGGCTGGTGGGATTTGCAATTTAACAGCATCTACCAGGCCACAATTTGCCTACTCCTATTCTAAAGTGATAGACTGCCCATTAGCTTGGCACATTTATCTGAAAGATTATTTACATGGAATGACTTACCTAGGTTCTTAAACTGTATCTTTGCCATTATAGGGACTGGCAGATATAATGGATAAAGGCTGTGATCTTCAGCTAAGCTTGGTAAGAAATGATTCTGAACAGTAGAAGTAATTTTTTTTCATATGCCTTCTGAGGTTTTTAAAATAATCTTAATTTAGGATGTGGAAGCCAGTTGTCACAGGTTCCAATTGAAAAAAAGAGACTGTACTCTTCAGCAAAGTTAATCTGAAAAAAAAGTGAAATGTTTTAATTCAGTTCATATAAATCATGAAAAATTGCAGACAAATGCTTTCTCACCTCATCTTACACCCTTCCCCACCCCAAATAAAATTGTATTTAGCCACAGATTTCCAATCACCAATATCCTAACCATGTTGCTGACACATGAAAGCAATTGTAGCTCACCCCCTGCCCACTTCTGAATGGCCCTTCCCTAGCAGTGTTTGCAGTGTAAATCTTAATAACACGTTGGCAATAAAGATGGCTGAAGTACTGGGAGCATTTAAGGAAAAGTACCTCCTCACTGCTGTTCTGATACAAATTACCTCCTCTGCAGTCAGCTAAAGTAGAGATGCCACCACCAGGTTAGTTTCATATACAGCTGCAGTGTTAGCAGCTATCTTTTTGCTAAGTGCAACAAAATCCACAAAAGAACACTACCTTTATTGGCCAACCAAAATTCAGAAAATACATTATGCAAGCTTTTAAGCTTCCTGGGCTTATTCATCAGCCAAAGATGTTAAAAATCATGCAGGAGTAAAAAAAGTGACGATGTTAGAGCCATAGGCCTCAATTTTTTTTCAGGTATTATTTCTGTTGTCAGTTAAAAAGTTTGGAAGGCTCTGATTTAGACTATTTTATGTTGGTGACATACTTTTTAGATATGCATCATTTCGTGATACAGTAATTCAGTAACTAATTCAGTAATTGGAGGCAGCCCCCCTCCAAGCCTGGCCCGCTGCTACTGTCCCCAGGATCTTCCTCAGCCAGGGGCAGTGGGGTGGTGACGGGAGAGGCAACCTTTCCACCTGAGCCTGGCTTGCCACTGCCACCCTCACCAGAGTCTTCCTCAGCCCAGGGCAGGGGCAACGGGAGAAGCGGCCCTTCCCCCATTATGTTTGCATGGCACACTGACACATGGAAGGCGACACACTAACGGTTGTGTCACACAGTTTGGAAAGCTGTTGTCTAAAGAGATATCAATGCAGGCAGAGCCACTTCCCTTCTTGGCCATGTGGAGACCAGAGACAAAGGACAATAAAAGACAGGTAATAAAATTTCAACTCCATTAGCAATAGAAAAGTAACTTCCTTGGGATCTAGGCTGCCTCTTTTTATGCAAAGCTAACTGCCCCTTTATTAGGCAGAGAACACTGAACTTCTTGAGTAAAGTAAAAGTCTTAAATAAACTACCATGCCTCTCTGCAATGTAGGGTTGCCAGGAGAAAGATCCTCTACCTTTAACAGTTGTGTGGCAGTGGCTTGTCACTTGCTGAAATTCCCTTTTCTACACTATTATTAAAGGTATAGGGGCCCTGTCCTTTATTTCAACTGGCAAGCCTGCTGCAATGGGGCAGAACAGATTTTGGCAGGTATAAAAGGGGTACGTAGATATTACTCTGCTTACTGGCAGGGCATTACCTAGCCCATTCCCAGAATTTTGGAGCAGCACACATGGCTTTTAAAGGGATTAAGTGATGTTCCTAAACAAACCCAGTGGTAGACATTCATAGTCATGCCTTCGTTGAGCCAGTTCCTTTAAAGCTCTCACACAAAAGATGTGGCAGGCTCCAGCTATGAATGGAAGAACTTCTTGTTCAGTGACCCACAGGTAGCATTTCTAGGTGCACAGATCAGTACTTAAAAGAGAATAATAAATTATTGGTCAAGAAATCTGACCCCAGGGTAGTGTGTTTCTTCCCTGTTTCCCAGTGTACCAGTGAAAGATGTGCAGGTAATGTTTACAGTGAAAACTGCCATCTCCATTATCCAAAAAAGCTGACTTACTGCTTGCTGACCAGGATAATAGATGTATAGCTATGTATGTATACATTAGTCAATCACAAGCTCAATAATTTCTTGCTAGCTCACACTTGTAGTTCAAGATCTTCTTGAATGCATTTTTATAGCAGCAGTTATATCCTAAAAAATGATAAACTATCACTTATTATTTCTCATTGTTTTGCTTCATATTCCTCAATTATAAAAAATTCCTATTCTCTTCATATTTGACTGAGCACACACTCGTTCTTTAAAAGAAAATCTACATGGTACTTACTGTATGACTGCTCCCCCTGTCTTTCATACATTTAAGAAATTCACAATGAACAAACCATGTACTGAAGAAGAACATAAGAAATGCTACTTAATGAAGACTCTAAGCTTAAATGCTCTAACTATGCTTTTCCTTATTCACTTGTGACTTATTCACTTAAAAACTTTACAGTACCTACAAACAAGATAGAACATACTAAAGCTTCAGTCCAAGCATGCATGTGGCTCCCCTAATCTACTCATATATAAAAGTCAAAGTTTGTTTGTTTGTCTGTGTCAGGCACATGAAGACCTCATATGACTGGCTGTGTCAGGCAAAGACTTCATATGATTGGCTGCCTAAGAAGATTCTATGGAATCCTGGGGTTTATAGTTTACCCAGGGGCCTTTAGAATTCTCAGCCAAAGAATAAGCCAGTTGCTATGGAGATGAGGCCTAGCAGCAAGGAGGAGAAGGGCAGTGTATTTCCTCAGGAACCCAACCTCTATATGTTAATAACTCTGAATACAGATTGGATGGCAGGAAATGAGGAAAAGTGACAGGTACTGGACAAGACAGTTTGAGGAATGAGAGACACAGGATCTCAAATCTTTCTAACAAATATTACCTATGACAAAATAAAATCCTGGAGCAACACTGGGTATATATGCTAGTGAAATACACATTTGCTGGCATGTAAGACACACCATCATATAAGTTGCACCCCATTTATACCCCATTTATACTTATTATAAGATGCACCCCATTTATATGCTGGCATATAACACAAACTGGTGTATAAGATGCACCCCATTTTCAAACAGTATTTTTTGGGGAAAAAGTGAGTCTTATACACCAGCAAATACAGTATTTATCCATGTTGCAGAGGAACTGTGCTTTGAGCTCTAGCAGATGCATTATTGTAACACACTGTGACATAGTGAATAGAAAAAAATGTGTTCATACCAAGGCAGAAACTGGGGTGGAGTGGAGTGGTGAATACTTTTGTATCTCCAAGGTATCGCCACTAGTGTATTTCCTCACCCAATATACAGAGCAGTTAAAGCAGAATACTTGAATTATGCTTTGGATTGCTTCCTTATGACTGTTTATCTTAACCTGGATTTAACAACCACTTTTTGAAACCAGAGTATGAAGATGGTTTCAAATCCCTGCTTAAAAGATTATGCTGGTTAACGTTACCTATTATAAAGATTGATTCCAATGTAACTTTTGATTGTGGCTTGGAATAGCCAGTAGAGGGACAAGAGGGAAGGAACTAAAAAGTGTGTGTGCCCCTATGGGCAGTCCCTCAGCCAATAAAATTTCTGCTGCACAGACCTGGATTTTATTTGAACACAGAGAATGTTATTTCAAAGTAACTATTATGTTCACAAAAGATCTTAAGTTTCAGTACAGTTACCACTCTTGATTAAAAAGATCTTCCATGCTTTCATTGTGAATTAAATTTAAATATGCTTTCTTATTTAAGCATGTTATATATACACAAACTAGAATACGCATTTCTTTCTTTCTTTCTTTCTTTCTTTCTTTCTTTCTTTCTTTCTTTCTTTCTTTCTTTCTAAACTCAGGTTTATTTTAGGCATAACACAATACTGGGCAAAACAATAAAGTATGGTGTATGATGGCAGTGCAAATCTTTTCTAAATGCAACTTGGCTATTTCTTCCTTCCCACAGATCAGTGAAGGTGCAGAATGCATATTCATTCCCAAAAGAATTTTTCTAAAAACAGCACCTGCAAAATCTAGGCAAATAGCATTAGAGATGCTGGGCAGCTATCCTACAAAGACAACCATCCAAGAGAGCTACAATATGCAACAAGCATGGAGCACTTACAAGACCAAACTTATTGGATTACACCTTGAAAAGCATGCTAGGCCAGATTTAGCAAGTATTAGTAGCTGATAGGTATGCTCAGCAAACCACCACAAGTTTCTGCATAGATAAAAAATATTGATTTATTTGTGAAAAAAACTGAATAAAGTTATTCAAAGTACAATTTAGCCACTTTTATATATATATTTTATGGTAGTTCTGTGTTGGTCATTTATTTATCTCAATTTTTCTGCTTAAGATTATGGTTAAAAACACCTTATACAAGGTCATTCAATTGTATTAAATATATTTATAAGGAATGAACATCATAATTACAGTCCTCCCTCCACATTCACAGGTTCAACCTTCGCAAATTTGATTATTCATGAAGCATATGCTTGCCTCCCCCTCTCCTCCTCCTCCCATCCCCTTGCATTCCTCACCCCAGGCTTGCAAGGCTTGTGTTTGAAATGGACTTTTTTCCTCTTGGGTGAGCAAAGCTCCACTGTTGGAGGTGTGTCCTCTCTGCCACTGGCTGCACATTCTGCTGTGTAATGGTCACTGATTGGTCAGCTGCTTTCTTTTAATCCTACCCCTCCTATGTGAAGAATCTCCTTTCTCAAGATGGTGACCAGAAGTGGCTAGATCTCCAGAATTCAGCACCCCGCTCTTCTCCGTGTGCGAGGAAAGTAACAGTAAGCACTTCACGTTTTCTTTTTTTTTCTTCTCCCTGGGAGTGCTGGGCCCAGAGGCAAGGGAATGGGAGAGGGAGCTCTGGAGGGGAATGGGAGGGAGATCATGGGAGAAGTTATTCCTGTTTTTTACACTTTCACAAGGGTTCTGCATCCAAAACCCTCAGTGTGGAGAGGCCACTGTAAATATCTTAGGAGCAATAAACATCTCCTCACTCAGGAAATTTTTGTGTTCTTTTCCTAGATCTAAAATGATGGGAGGGTTAAAGCTCAGGCTTACTGATTATGAAAGACAATAAAGCTTAGCATAGATGTTTTAGGTGCTCCCACAGTAGTCTGACCAGTTAAAGTAGTGATTAGGTAGACTATTACTTATTTAACTAGGAAATTCATTGGTTGTTGTTTGGGAATGATGATAACCTATATGCCCGCTCATAATGCCCTCCTAGTTTAAGCAACTTTCAGCCCCCGCTGATGTCCTAATGCTTCTTTAAGGGAAAAAAACTTAGACCAGGCAGCCCTACAAAGCAAGGACTATTCTCTCTATAGTACAATGCACTATTGGTTATGTAGGAGTTTAATTGTCACGAATCCTCTAATTTTAGCTTGGTGAGGGGTTTGAGAATATTCTGTGCTGTAATTCCCTCAATCTGAATACTGTTGTGAGCATATAGGTCAATCAGATGCATATGAACACCACTCAATGGGAGCTCTGAGTTGAGAGAGTATCAGGTTTAATCAGCATCCAGCAGTACCAGGAGCTCAGAAATGATATAGGAACATATATAAACTCTTGAATATGCAAATATATTGGTTCTTAAACTGATGCTTATACAGCTCAGAAAAGTTCATTTTGGAGATTACAATTTACAGAATCCCAAAGTGGCTATGGTGGCCGACAATTGCTGGCTAGTTCCAAAAAGTAACTTTTTCAGTTCCAAAAGTAACTTTTCTAAGCTCTGTAATATATATTGTGGCATTCTCCTCTGCATCTTTGCAGAAACCTTTAATCTGCTTGGTGATTGTCTGAGTGACATTTTGCTAGCCTTCCCCAAGTAATATGCAGGTTTGGATGCCTGTTTCCCTTGTGCAGATTTATTGAATTTCCTACAAAATAGAAGTCATGGGTCTGGGATTATTATTATTATTATTCTAAGACTCTCAGCCCCGGCCCAGAGTTTGTTACCCATTGACTCACAGTGTTGTGGCCCTAATACAAAATTGTTGTGAATCTGTTTCCGTAATTTATTATGCTTCCAGGAGGCATTCTTCACTCACCAATTATCTCCATCTGGACAGTCACTATGCATAATTTCCCTTCCCATTTTTCCCCTTTAAAATATCAATTTGGTCAAAATATAATATAGTAATTTAAAAGGTTACATTTTAAAGTATCTCTGTTAGATGCTCTTTCTGTTCTAACTGGTAAATAATATGCTGCATTTTATAAACAGCTACTTGATTTCTTCAGGGTTTATGAAATGAAAAAGGGGGAGAATCGTAAAAATGGCCAATGTGCTACACATGGCAAAAACACAATTACTGTTATAAATATACTACTGTAAATATAATTGCTGTTTATAATTTCTAAATAAATTAAACTTTTGACTCAAGTATGGCTTGAAAGCTGCAAAAAATCAGGATCATGTGTAGTTCTATCCTTTCTCAAATTCTGTGGAAAGTAACAGAAGGAAAGAACAAATGCATAATCTGTTACTAGAGTTGGATCTTTAAGCAAGGGTTCTGCAGAACTGGAACAGATCCAAGGGACAGCAGGAAATATGGTTGAGCTTTGATGGGCCTGGAATCACTGAAGAAACAGGAATGAACTTTCCATCATTTGTTTTGAACCCCCATTTCCTCTCATTTCTGTGTAATTCAATCCCAGCTCTGGTTGCACTTTGTATCGATGCCAAGAAGAGGACATCTGAGACGGACCCTTCCCAAGTTACCTCTAGAGTCACCGCTTCCAGTGTCAGAGCTGGAGAAAAGGGAATTATTCACAAAGCTGAGTCTTTCCCCTTTGTCCCTCCACTCAAAGCAATGATTGGAAGGGAAACCAGGCAATACTTCCTCTTGGTTATCCTCTTGCTACCAAAATAAGCTGCACTCTTACTCCCATGACATACTTCCTCTAGTATGTATGCATCTGATCTACACTATAGCATGGACATGTTTGGCTACATCTGATATGTACATACAGTATGGACATATTTTATTAATATTACTAGAGAAGAGAGACACTGTGCTACAGTGCTTTGAGTGTTGGATTGGGGTTCTGTGAGACTTTGGGCCTTTCTGCACTACACTGTTACAGTGCTATTATTCCACTTTCAACATCCTGTGAAATTCTGGGGTTTGTAGTTTACTGAGGCCAAGGAACTCTCTGGCTGAGAATTCTAAATGTCCCTCCTTGAACTGCAAACCCGGATTCCATAGCATGTTGAAAGTGGAATAATAGCACTATAACAATGTAGTATGGAAAGGCCCTAGGGCTTGAATCGCCATTCAGCTTTAGAAGCCCACTAGGTGACCTTAGGCAAGTTATAGTCTTTCAGCTTCAGAGGATAACAATGACAATGTCTCTTTAAGCAAATCTTGCCAAGAAAACACAAGGAAAGGGTTGCCATAAGTCAGAGTGGATTTGAAGGTACACAGTAACAACAATAACAACATACTTCCTTTGGATATTGTAAAGTAATTGCAGTATACAACATACCTAAACTTTGGAAAAGAAAAATCTAAAATAAAAAAAAGAGTCAGTCTGTACTCAAAATGCACCACTAAAATAAGAATCAATTAAAAAGATAGAAAATAACTAACTGCAGGCTTCTTTGGAAGTTTTACGGCCCAATGGGAGGATGGTTCTTGGAATGACCTAAAGATGAAGGTTAAGGGCAATATCCATGAGTGATATTATTATTTTTGACTGGAGGGTTGTTTTTCTTCAGCTGTTCCCTGTAGAATTCAGGCAAATAATACAATGAAGAGTGAGTCTGAGCATAATCCAACACACAGTTATCCAAGATCATTTAGACTGTAATGGGTGGAAATCGATGCATCTAGATCAATTTTTATTCCAATACTACTAGCTAACTGGATTGTGTGCTTCTCTGCACTAGAGTATCAGTGACTTAGCATACAACATCCTGTTTGCTAATGTGATTTGAAGATTTCTTTGGCTGGATAGACTTTTAGCAAGATCCTACCAGACCTACAAAATCTGAGACTCACCAAGCTGAATGTACCCAGCAAGCTACATATTAGTCTTGTCAAGTCTCAACAACTTTTGACCCCGTATCTGTTTCTGCAGTCCTGGATCAAATATAAAAACTAGGTTTATTTTAGTCCCTTGTGAACAGAATGTTCTCTTCTGAACAGAATAGACTGTGATTGGCTTGGTGTATCACAGGCTGTACACATCTAGATCATACATACTCTCTCATTGAAGCTCCTGCCTGGTGGAGCTGCTTCCCAAAAGTCTGTTCCTTTAACCACCAATTAAGCAGCAAAATGCAATTTTTCATAGCTAAACTAAAGAAACATAGCCCAGGCTGAGCCATTGCAAAGTCTCCTTGGTAAATGCTTCAGTTTTTGTTTGCATCATTATGAAGTTCTCAGCAACAAATACTGGCTATGCAATATGCATAGGAGACCATAAATACCTGTTATGGACAAATTTGCCTAATTTAACATTTCTTATGCCACACAGAGAAAACAGATTATAATCATTAGCCAACAGTTTTAGATTTATGTTTTAAACTGGCTTTTTCTCTAGGGATTCAACTCCTTAATTAAGAATGTATTACATATTAATGTTCAGAATAAATTGTACATACTAAGTTTTAAAACCACAGAAAAACTAAAGCAGAAAGACTAAAGAGGACTATCCCCAAGACTCATACGTAGGAATACACTGTACAATAGAGGTCAAGAACCTATAGCTCTCCAGATGTTCTTATACTGTAACTCTCGTCTTCCCTGACTACTATCTCTGTCAGCTAGAGTTGATGGGAGTTGGAGTTTAAGACAGTCTGCAGGGCCTGTGCTTACTATCTAAACATAGATCATTGTAAAGTCTGTATTCTGTCTTTAATACAATTACTTGTTTACTGCCTGTGACTTCAAACTGCATTTAATGTAAAGCATGCTAAATAATACAGTATAGTATTGATAGTCTCCCTAAGGCCATTTCCGCACGGGGTATTTGAAACGGTGCAGTCTGTCCTCCAGGGAGGACGTCTGCACCTGGGAGCGGACTGGGTCCGGACTACTTAATGTAGATCCACACCTCAGCCCACTCTGGAACGACGCCAAGTGGTCGTCCAGTGTGCTTTTGAAAGACCAGAAAAATCAGGACTTTCAAAAGCACGGAGCGTGCCACTGCGAGCCTGCTCCCTTGTGCAGATTCACAGCGATCTGCCGGGGATGGGCTTTAGGCTGGCAAGCTTCAGCGATTGGTCGAGACCCTCGCCATTTTCGACGCCAGAGCAGTGCGGAGCAACAAGCACGCACAGCTCTGGAGCAGCCTGGACCGGCCCAGGGAGCCAGAAGATCCAGTAAGTAGCAGCACGGGGCAATTCCCTCGCCCCATGCAGCAATGGCCTGTTTCCCTAAGGAGGCAAATAGTTGTGGTGGTGGATGATTTTCACTGAGGGATTGGCACAGGGGAAAAGGTTTAATCCTCACCCATCCACCAGCCTTATGGACCATTTTTTAGCTCTTTTTTGTAAGCCATTTGAGAAATCCAGTCACAGATCTTCAGTGTCTCTCCTAGCTTGGCTTTCAGGTTTTCTCAGCCCCCTATCTTCTGCATGCTGATGTAGAAGCAAATATTTCCAGCCTCCCTTCATTTCCATTTACACTCTCTCTTCTGATTAATCGTGATGAGGGCAACTCAGAAATAAGCAAGTGGTGACCAAAAATAATAAGCAAAGAAATTAATAATTTGAATGTTCCACCTGACTGTCATGTAGTTCCTAAAATGGTTTATAATTGGTTAGTAAAGATGACAAAAACAAGAAGCTGAACGTCAGGCTTCTGACATACACAGAATCTGATTTTCCACAGGCTCATTATGAATTTCACAGGAACTTCAGAGCTTCTTGGAACAAAATGTGCTTGAGCATTATTAGTTTACTAGAAAAATGCCATCATGATGGGCAATGTGAGAAGGTAGGAAAGATTCATCCCTTGCACTCATCTGTAGGAATTCTATTGACAGTGTGGGGACTGGAGGCAACTTTTACCTTCACCACAGTCTGTGCACCACCTTCTCCATTCCCTGTCATCTGCAGAATCCCAGTTTAACTTCTTGCTTTTTTCTGTTACATGAGCAAAGGCTTCAGTGACGGATAGGACTATGAGAAGTGGGAGGTAGAGTGTAGATATTCTACACCATCCCATATCCAACCACAATTGAATTCCAGAGATTGAAAAAGTTACTTTGTATACTACAACTGCCAGAGTCACTTAGCCAGCAGAACTAGTGGCTGTATTGGTTGCAGAGATCCAGGTGTTATAGCCGAAATAATAATTTTTCAAAGCTTTGTTGAGTCCATTCAGAGCAGAACACATTAGGCTGAGCCTGTTGTGTTTTTTTCTCCAAAATTAGGCCCTCATTCCAAGTTGACCTCTGTCTTCATATCCTGAAAAGGTGATAAAGCACATTTTGGCTCTGGGAAGAAGAAAAAGGCTAAAATGTTTGTCTCTCCTTTCCTGCAACCATTAAGTTGTCTTACGAAGAGAGAAGAGACATCTCTTTGCCTTCTCTAAGGTACCTCTGTCTGTAGTAGCAGAGCTACCCACTGTTAGGTTTCTGGGAATTTTGCTGCAAGAATTACTCTGCCTCTAAGTGGTTTTCACCATATACATGAATGCTTATACAAGAGCAAGTAGAAACAGACCCCATAAGGGAGGAGACGACAACCCTGTCCTCTGCCCCAATCCTAGCCACAAAGAATGGAACTTGCTCCTATCTGCCTAGTTCATGGTGGGATTTGTGTCTTGCTTGCGCTGAAAGGATAGGAATGATAGGCAGAAGGTTTTCTAAATTTATTCAGATCTGAAAATATTGTCAGTTTATTTCTAATTTTTTTTAAGGAAAACCTTTTCTTATCCTCTTCATAAAGGTACTGATATCTGTGCTGTAGTTAGACTGGATGAAAAAGAACATGGAATTCTGAGAGCATTCTAGTGCTAACAATCTAAAGGCACTGTGTGACTATTACATCTTTCCCGCTTTCATACTGTGGTCAAAATCTTACATCACCAAGCACAGCATAAGGGTCCCACAGGTTGAACAGCACTATGGTTCCTCTCTCACCAACCCCAGGATTCAGCATTTCACTGAGATAGCCCCCTCCCCATGGCCAGCTAGTCTCTGTGGAACATGGGGGGACCCAGAGAAGCATCTGGTCCCACAGCCAGACACAGAATGATGGCATCATCTGCCAAGATCTGTTGGGTTCCTCCAGAAGTCTCACTAGATGATACCATCATTCTGTCTCTCACTATGGGGACACCGTCAACTGTTTCTCCAATTGCTCCCTCTCCATCAGTCATTGAAGGGCCATGGAGAAGGGCTATTGCAGGAAAATAGTTAGCCTTGCATGGGAATTCATTGCAGAGGAAGGAAAAGAATACAGAAATACCTTAGTTAACAAAGCAGATGTGTTCCTGGGCATTAATTTGTTAACAGAAAATTTGGTACCAGAGGCAGAAATAACATTGAAAAAAATATGGATAGGTTTCTACACCACAGAAAAAATGATCAGTTCAATTTGTTCAATAGGCATATGTGACAGGAAACAACCCGATTAGGTAAGCCTTGTATAAGTAAACAGAACGTTTTGAACCTTCTAGATATCATATGAAAGTTCTTCCCAAAACACATCCAGGGATGATGTTTTTCTTTCTTCATCAGCTTCAACTCTTCTGATTTCCATTTGGTGGCTAGGTCTGTGTTTGTTTAACATACTAGGAGTAGCTAGTGAGGCAGGCTTATCTGTTTTGCCTTGTTCACTCTGTGTTGCTGTTTATACATGTTCAGGAAGGTATTCTGGAGTCAGCTGCTGTTTATATTATCTGTTGTAGGCAGGCACACACAGCTCCAGTAGAATCCCATTCTTTCCCAGCTCAAGTTTTACTGCATTGTTCACTGCAGACATGCTGGCAACACCTGACTCAGAAAGTTTGTGTTTTTCCAGCCCTTCTTTACCATCTTCCAACCTCCAGCTAGAGAGAGGACAAGGAGGAAAAGGCGGAGGGGCAGATGTAAAAAGATTTTGTCAGAGGCTTTGTTAACTGAGGTGTGCCTATACCAATCTCCACAGGAGCCAGAGAGTGAGAGTGAGAATAAGAGAGGGAGGGATGGTGACACACACAGGTATGCACAGGGCTTATGCATGTGTATGTCACTAACAGGACACCAAACTTTTCGTGATAACAATAAAGAGGGAAGAACCTGGGGGGTGGGGAATGAAAGGGGGTGATGACAAATGGAAGATTGTGTCACCAGAATCTGCTGTAATAAGGAAGACTGTAATTTGAAGTCTCATCTAGAAGCATCCTGCACACCACATACTTATCAAATAGAACTTGCTGGAGTAAGCAAAACCCTCTTGCAACACAATTCTCTATGGAAACAGTTAGAAACTTGGAGGTGCACATTATCATCCTCTATTAGTAACACAAGCTGAAATTCATGTCCTCTAAGCATATGTATACTGAAATACAGTAAAAATTGTAAGTGCATATTTCCTAGTTGAGGCAATGTATGAAGGAGACAATGGACAGAATCCCCCTAGGAAGTTTTCTTGCACAGGGCCCACTGAACTAAATGGGAGTGGCACAATGACACAGCAGTACCCACCTCAAGAAGAGTAATGCATCTTGCACATAGCACCCAGAGAAAATGAAATGTTATGCTCTGCTTGCAAAAAAGTGGAAACCAGGGAAGCACAGTCTATTTTCTTCACAATGAACCAACTATGTATGCATGTCTATAGCAAATTCTGTCCTCTTCTCTCTTTTTTTAAAGACATTGATCACATATTGTAACGTGTGATGACTAGTAGGCAAGTCAAATTTATTCCTATTTTCCCCCAAGTGTAATCTAAATGTACACTCTAGATACGAAACTAGATGTACAAAAGAGATTTTACGCAAAGTGGTGTGGGAGAGCTATGGCAGTAAGAAAAGTCACACTCAAGCTACAGTAAAGGTATTATCAAGATACAAAAATGCCACTGAAGAAGAGATAATTATGTGGAGGCAAACTATTATTTTTCCCAAGCCTACAGAACAGCTTCTTGCAAAACATACTTAAGGAGTTTAAGTCCTTTTGAGACTCACATAATTTTGAAAAAATTATTCCTACTTTCACTGTATGCGTGCACTCCTCTATGTTTGTGTTAACATGTCCAGACTAAAATTGATCCTCTTTTTTGTTAAAAAAGCAGAGAGCCTTTTTTCCTTAATATATAAGATTATGGCCTGAATTTACTGAGTCCTGAGTAGAGTAAACCCATTAAATAAATGGCACTTGCCTTTGTGTTGGTCCATCACTTAACTAGAGATGTATTTTAGTTACCAACTTACCAACAGAATTTAGGTCAATCTCTTTTTTTCTTCTGGTATTGTTCAATATGCATTAGAACCAGGAAAACATACCAAACCATGAAACAGTCAAATGTAATTTGAAACTCATGTTTGTTTTTCTAAAAAGTTTTTTAAAATGCTGCAGTAGACATTATTACCATCCAAAGCTGGGTCCACCTTTTTTTCTGTCTGAGATTGGGAGGAAATCAGCTTCCACTGTTCCCATTCTTGCTGTCTCCCCCTTGCCCACTCCAGTTTGCCAGCTCCCAAACCAGCCCATCCATTAGACAGCGAAGTACCTGCCTCAGGTGGCAGATTTGCACTGCTGCTTATTCTCCCCTCCTGAAGAGCCCCTGCAACAACTTCCTCATCTCCTTTCATTCCTTTTCTGTCACTGTACTTGCTTTGCCCTTTTCCTCCTCTCTTGCCTCACCTTATACCACAACATATTCCTTGTTCCTCATACCTTGTCACCATGCCTTTCAGGTTCTATTTTGTCTTTCCTCCCCGCTTACTTCATACCTCTGCCTTCCGTAACTCCACTGCTCTGATATGGTTTAATTGGCAAAATATATTAATTGGCAGGTATGTTTAATTGGCATAAAATATAAATCATATAAATATAAAGCCATGTGAAGGAGGAACTTTAACTGGAAAAACAGGTCAGAAGTGACCCCAAGCATGCCTGACTTAATAGTTCTTTCAATAAGAAATAAGTCATCTCTGAGAAGAGACCCGCTGTGGTTTGCATATCCTACAGAAATGCAGGGCCATAAAGCCAGCTATCAACTGAATCTGGCACCTATTTGTTGACAGCAAGATTTCTAACAAATCTGTAGTTGCTTCATCCTCATACCTGTGATCTTCAATTAGGCAGACATCAAAATCTTTTGCCATCCGCATGTTAAAAATCATCAGCTGTTTTCTTCAAACATTAACAACCATTAATCCATCCTGTCTCCTTTCTCCACTCTGCAAGATGCAGGTAGACAATCATTAACATCTCACACCTCCAGGGCATATTTTTGGGTATAAAAGACACTGATTTTGGGTCCTCCACATGGCATTTTCAATTTCAGGGATCCTCTTTGTCAGTCAGACCTTTCGCTATCCTTGGACATCAGTCCAAGACACATCACCATTTCTCTGCTTCCCTCCAGATGGTAAATATAACCCAATATAACCTCTTTCTATTCCTCTAATCCTCCTCCCTTTCAAGTTAGTTTTGTGTGATTGCTCGTGTGTGTGTCTCTTCATGTGTGTGTGTGTGCATGTATATTTTCCCCCAGTAAAACACATTTAAACTATACCATAAGTTTTCTGACTGGTCTCTTTTGCAGTAACCTGGTAAACATAGGTGTCAGATCTTGCTAAGTTACCCCTCTCTCACAGGCCCATTTTTGAGCTAATTATTCCCCATATATGTTTTGGGCTAACACTACCTGGCCAATGCTAGCTTTACAAAGCAGAAGGTATTGCTTTGAACAGAGAATAGGCAGATAGGAAAGGGTGGTGACCTCATCACCACCATGAACCAAAGAGGAGGGGAACAAAATGCAAGGTGAGACACAAGGCAGTTGCAGAACAAGGCAAGGTGGGTTGGAGAGAGGGAGTATTATTGGGAGCCATAAAGATGCTTTTTCTTCTTCAGTGCAGAAGAGCACAGGCTGCCCCTGTTTCCATGCCATCAAGTCCCCTGGCACTTTGCCTTGTCTCCCTCCTGCCCTACTCCTCAATTTGTGGTGCTGCAGCTGTTGGTGGCACATCTGCCACTTACCTGTCTGTCGCTTACCTGTCTGCCTACTTGCCTTCTATTTACAGTAGCACCATCTGCTCTGTAAAATCCATGTTCCTTTGTAGATGGTAGGTTGGCAGAGAAGAGACAAGGAAGAGAAAATGGAAGCCACACCTGCAAGACAAAAGGAACAAGGGAAGGAGACACAGGACAGTGCAAGATGAGGTAAGAGCATGGTAAGGGAGAACGAAAGTCAGTTTGTGAGGTAGGAGTGGTGGAAGCCCTCCACAACAGTGGAATAGCGATGCACTGCTCCCAGGGCTCTACCACTTGAGGTGCCACTTCAGGCAATATAGTGGACAGGTCAGCTTTGTTACTCCTCCTCCTTTATTTGATCTTGTCACTTTCGGCCCATAACTCAGTTTGGTCTGCCAACTAAAAGTAGGAGGTAGGAAGCAGGGTTGGGTAGAAAGAAGATACCCAAGTGTTTTTGACTTAATTTCTCATCACCCTTTGCCTGCATGGCCAGTGGTGAAGTCCAAAACATTTGGAGATCTACCATCATACTCATATCTTACCTGACTTATCTTGCCACACCAGCAAGTTACATTGATTCAACTGAACTCTCTCAGACTCAGACTCATTCCCATCTTTGTGCTCAATGGCATGTTATGTTTTACTGGAATTGCACACAGTCCCATACACATTGTATTTTTGCCCCTGCAATACATTTCATGACAGTACCAACCATATCTTCAAATGAGCAATAAATATGTTTAAGAGTCCTCTGGCCATACTGGTTGAAGATTACTTTGAAGTAGGGATATGTTTGTGTAACCCTTTCTCAATTCAGCACGATTTGCACAATTATAGTGTTAGAATCACAAGCAAATTAAGTTCTCCAGATCTAGGAAGATATAGCAATCCTACTTGGAAAACAGTTCCACAGCCAGGAATAGCTACCAAGAAGACTCTGTTTTCATATTGTTATCCCTATGAAGCTGATGGGATTGAGAGAAAGACATTTCCTAAAGAAATTAAGAACGGAGCAGGTTCATATGGGAAAATGTGATCCCTCAAGTAGCCTGAACCCAAGTCATACAGCGTTTTATAGGTCATAATCAGCAATTTAAACTGTGCTAATAAACAGATTGGTAGTCAGTGGAGCAGCCATAAGAAGGAATATCTGTTCTTCCTCTACTGGGTAACCTATTTATTGTCTTCTACATGAATAGTATGCATATGCATGTTACATTTATCAGGGTTACACCAGAAGGATGACAGGTTCCTGTATTATCACCCCACTGCCAAGTGAGTTCTGGCATATCCTGACTATAATGTGCTGTCCAGAAGCCTTTGGCAATCTGTTTCAATGCCTGATTTCCCTAACAGAACATCTGTAGTGCTCTCTGTTTATTGCTCTGTCTTTTCATTTTATTTCTCCCTAATTCCTAGAATCTTTCCTCCTTTCATTGCTGAAGTGACAAATCTGACAACTATAGCTACAGTCAAATCTCAGAAGCCTCTAATTTCAACAATGATCTAAAGGCATAAACGCAGGAGAAATATTGGCTTTACGAATGAAATTCAGCCACCCTTATCTTCTTTTTCAGCAAAAGCACATGGTTTATCTTCTTCCTCCTACTAAACCAGCTTCCTGCTGCCCTTGTAAAAGAGACATTACCATTTACTCTTAGGACTGGTTCATAACATCACTGTAATTGCACTAGCTGCAGAGGCTAAGGTTAATTTGAGTCAGTACGGTGTAGTGGTCTGAGTGCTGGATTAGAATTCTGGGAGACATGGGTTCAAATCCTCTGCTCAACCTCAAAAAACACTGTGACTTAGGGGATGCCACACTCTCTCAGCCTCAGAAGACAGCAATGGCAACTCCCCTCTGAATAATAAAACTTGCCAAGAAAACCCCATAATAGTCTCATCATGGGGTCACTATAAATCAGAAGTAACTTGAAGGCATACAACAGCATCGACAACAAAAATAATGTTTAACTTACAGGTGGCTAATAGCTTAGACTCTCTTTTGCATTATTTTTTGCTTCCTCATCTTTAAATGAAAGCAAGTTCCAAAGCAACTTCATAAACTGAAAGATTTATTTAGACAGGGATCATTTCCAAAAGGTTCCAGGTTAAAATGTTGACATCTCTTACTTACTTACTTACTTACTTATTTATTTATTTATTTATTTATTTGGAAAGATCAGCTAGCAATGATGAAAGCTGCTTCTGACAGTACTGCAGATCCGTGATAGTGGAATGACTTCCTCTATGTTTGGTTCCCTTTTTACCAACCTACTCACCCCAATGATAGGCTGCCACCAACAGAGTTTGGCATGTTCCTTTTTCTAAAAAAATGACTTTGCTCCTGTTACTTATTCTGCTATTTAGTCAGTAATTCATTTTTATTACTTGCTGCAGTGTTCAAAAAGTAACTCATTGATAATTATATTGTTAATTCATTGTTCATTACTCTCTGAAAGAGCTGCAGTTTAGGATTGATAGGAAAATTACTAAAACTTGCAACAAAAAAACCCTGTTCAAATGTGTGTAAAGTGTGCTGTGTGGCACCATTTGCTGGATGGAGTGGTCTGGGCAATGGTGTGCCTCGGCACACTGAACCCGGCAGGGGCCGCATTGGGCATGGGAGGCATGTTCTGGGGTTCTGCAAGGCACGATCCGATTGGCTGCTGAGGCTCAGCCAGGTGGTGGCGGAGGATTTAATCCCCCACTTCCACCTGGGCAGTCTCTTCCCTGCCCGGCTGCTCCCACTTCGACAGAGGAGTTATCAGCGGCGTTCTGGCGGTGGAAAGCTCAGCAGCATCTGGTGGTGGACAGTCTGAAGCAACGGCACTCTGTCCCAGCATTGGCAGCTGCAGAGGCCTCTTCTTGGGCCTAGTGGCAGACTGGGTGCTGCGGAGGGTTGCCACACACTGTGACTGGAGATGAGCAGGGCCAGTGGGGGCTCCTTCAGTGGGGACTGCTTGCGGGCAGGTCTGCAGCCCCTGTGCTGGCAGGCAGTGGCTTGTTATTGTTGACCCACACATCAAGGGCAGGCAGGAAGGCTCCAAGCTTTTCTGTGGGTCTGGAAAAAAGATGCTAGGCGGCTGGTTTGCTGGCAGTTCAATCAGGTCAAGTGCCAGAGGGCCAGGTGCAGGTTTGAGCACAGTTGCGAGAGCTACCTTGTCTCCCACCCCAGGGCGTCCTGCTCCCGCCTTGGAGGCAGTCTGTCTGCCTGCCCCGGCTGACTTGGCAGTGCATCCTTGGGAAAGAAGGACAGCAATTCCTCCTTCTCCCCCACCGAAGGTGCGAGGACCCCCCGGTAGTAGTGTCCCTCCCTCCTATACCCCTGTTCGCTTGGCTGCTCTCTAGCCCCTCTTGTCTGCCTACCCTGACAGGGCAGCTGCCCGCTTCATCAAGCAGGGGTTTTCTTTGGAAGCCTCCCTGCGGAGGGACCATGGGTGGCTTTTGAGGTGGGTAACTTAAAATCTGCCAGGGAACTCCAGATGGTGGCTAAGAAAATTCCAAAGAACTGGAGGCAGGGAGGGTTGTGGACCCATTTCCTCTCCGCCTATGCCCAATCTCAGGGTGTCCCCAAGAAGACCCCTGGGGAACTCTGGTTGATTCACCACCTGTCCTTCACTAGGGGTCTGTCTGTCAATGATGCAATTCCCCAAGAGCTATGTTCTGTCCATTATGCTTCTTTTGATCAGGCTCTCCATTTGGTACGATTGTGTGGCTGGAAGGGCACTTTTAGCTAAGTGCGATATCCAATCTGCCTTCTGTCTGCTCCTGGTCCACCCTGATGACTACTGCTTGTTTGGATTTAAATTCAATGGGCACTGGTACTATGATAAGGCCATGCCCATGGGATGTGCCATCAGCTGTGCTGCCCTCAAGACCTTGAGTACCTTCTTGGTGTGGGCAGTCAAGCGCTGGGCTGGGTCTCCCCTGGTTACCCACTACCTGGATGACTTCTTGTTTATGGGGAGGGCCAGATTTGGTGAATGTGCCAACTTGTCGCAGGCCTTTCAAGGGCTAGTGGCCAAGCTGGGGGTCCTGCTGGCCCAGGAAAAGACTGAGGGCCCCTCCACTTCACTCCCTTACCTTGGCATCCTGCTCGACTCGGTTCAAGGCGTTTCATGCCTGCTTGCTGACAAGCTTGTGGCCATCAAAGAGCACATTGCTTCCATTCTGGGGCACAAGAAGGCCACCTTAAAGGAGGTCCAGTCCTTGCTGTGGCATCTCAACTTCACTTGTAGGGTTATTTCCCCCGGGACGGCCTTCTGTGCCAGGCTAGCCAGAACTACAGCAGGTGTTAGGGTCCCCCACCATTGCATCCACATCACCTCAGGTGTTAAGCAAGACCTTAAGGTTTGATTATCCTTCTTGGATAACTTTAACAGCGTGTCCGTTTGGCAGGATAGATTCATGCCTGGCTCTGCATTGCAGATCCATTCTGATGCAGCTGGGTCTGTTGGTTTCAGGGTTTTCCTTCAAGGGCACTGGTGCGCCAAGCAGTGGCCTCAACCCTGGTTGGGGGGCAAGGTGATGCGGGACCTCATGTTCCTTGAATTTTTTCCCATCCTGGTGGCAGTGTCCATCTGATCCCAGGACCGCAGCAATAAGAAGGTTTGCTTCTGGTGCGACAACCAGGCAGTGGTTGCTGTCATCAACCGCCAGTCTCCAAAATCCAGCAGGATTATGAAATTAGTCAGGAAGTTTGTGCTTGTCTGTCTGTCTGCTAACATATCGTTCTCAGCTTGGTTTGCTCCAGGGTTGGACAATGAGATCACAGACTCTTTGTCTCGCTTTCAGGAGGACTGGCTCCGGAGGCTGACCCCCTGCCTGTATCTTTTCCAGAGGAACTATGGGAGCTTGGCAATGGTGCATAACACAAGGAGTTTTCCAGTCCATTGCCCCTCAAACTTTCCAAGCATACTGTAGTGCATTCAGCAGATTCCAAGGGACCAAGGGTATTGCGGGGACCCATGAGCCATGTCTCTGAGTCACATGTACTCCATTTTCTGGTTCACTTGTTGGACCTTGGCCTATCCCCCCCAATCACTGTCTGTGCACTTGGCGGGCATCTCCTTTTTCTGCAAGGCTGTGGGATGGGCTGACCCCTGTGTATCTTTTTGTGTCAAGAGAGTTTTGGAAGGTTGGAGACAGCACTGTTGCACCCCAAGGGCAACAGGCAGCTGATTTCCTTCAGTCTCCTCCATGACTTGGTTAGCATCTCGCCTGTGATCTGCTCCTCCCGGTTTGGAGCATTGTTGTTTGGGGCAGCATTCACCACTGCATTTTTTGGCGCTCTTCAGGTGAGTGAGCTGGTCTCCAGCTCCAAGCAAGACATGTCCGGCGGGGCATTGCAAGTCTCTGATATTGCCTTATGGGAGGGTTTGCTGGCCATCTGGATCCGGCGTGCCAAGAATGACCAATGGGGTTGCAGGATCACTGTCTGGCTACATCCCCTTTCTGGGCTGGGTCCCTGCTCAGTCAAGGTGATTAAGAGGTTTCTGTGGAAGAGGCCTCAGGGGCATGGGCCCCTGTTCATCCATTGGGAGTGTTCTGTCTTGACCAGGTTTCAGTTTGTGACCATCCTGCATGTGGCCCTGTCTCGCCTCAGGTTGCCCTCCTCCGAGTTTGCCAGTCACTCCTTTCGTATTGCAGCTGCTACTGTGGCCTCGGAGTGTGGATTGTCAGCAGGCAACATTCAGAGGAGGGGATGTTGGAGATCCAGGGCCTTCTCTGGATACATCAGGCCAGAATTGCAGCTGTGAGTCGGACCCTCTGCCTGCCCCAGCCTGGGTTGGCTGCAGTTCCCCCCGGGCAGGAATTTTATTGGCTGCAGCTGCTCTTGGTTTGGCAAAAGGCGGCCTGGGGCTGCCTTGTTGGCAATCACATGGGATTTGGATCCTGGTTGGTTTGGGCCAAGGGCTGTAGGCATTGGTGCAGTGGCTCTTGCGGTTTGGTAGGGGTGCAAGGCAGCAGCGAGCATGTCCGGCTCGGGGGGACATGCCTTCCTTGCACCGCGGGGTGGCGAGGGGTGCGTGGCTGGTGGCCCACACCCCACCATCCCATCAGGATTCCAGCACAGGGCTGGAAGCTTGGGTTCATCAGTCAGCGGGTTGACTGATGTCAGGATCCAGACCCATACATGGGCCAACCCATTAGTATGATGTAGCCAATAAAGTTGTGGCCTTCTGTTCTCCAGCCTGGTATCATGTGCTCATTCGTGGCTTCCTTGCTCCTGCCCATGTAAATGCCTGTATGCTGTTCTTTTTTGATCCTGCAGTGTACTCGTTCTGCTAGAAGTGCAACAATGCTTAGCACTGAAGAATCCAGAATGCCTCACAGTGGGGAACAGCAATAGAGCTGGCTAGTTTGAGTGACCTGAAGTGTCCTCTCTTCTTCTTCGACTCCACCTATCCTGACCCCTCTGTGATGTAAACCAATACTCTTAGGGATGTTTTTCTCTGCCTCTTCTCAATACCCTCCTTTCTTCCCAGCAGTCCTGTCCTAGAATGTGGATAGACTAGACAGAACCCAGTAACTTTCCTATCTTAGAATGGAGTTCCTATAAGAAAGGTTTTTATTTTGCTTGGTGTCTTTGCTCCTCAATCAGTATAGATGCTCCCCGCAATCTCTATCACTTTGGTATCTATGTTAACGATTCATATCCTCTCTTCTCCTTTGAAGCAAAAAAAGGACTGTATTTGCCACATCATGTACTAGATGAAGTGGATTTTGGATAATGAGTTCTTGAGTTATGCACTGTATATAGATATAGCATGGCATAAAGAAGGCATAGAATAATGCAAACTTGACATGTTTATATGAAATATTTTACTCTGCTATTCGTTTTATCTTCTGTGTTTTTTTAATCTGCTTCTTTAGCCATTAATCCATTGTCTTATTGTTGCATGTTGTAATTTTAACAAACTGTATAACAGGAGGACTCCAGTTAGCGTGCAGTTTAAAAATGTAATAAATAAAATAAAACCGGGAGCTGGGTTTTTTTTTTCCAGCCAAACAGCCAAATTGCTGGCAAAGGTAACACCACATCCCAAAGCAGGTGGGCCTCTCACTGTTGGCATGTTCTCTATCCCTATGATTGCCTAGACTAGTAGTTCTTAACTTTTTCTTACCACAGGCCCCATTAAATATATTTTGTTGCTGTAGTCCACCAAAACTTAACTCAAGGCATCCTCTGGCTATATGTGTAGTGGCAAGAAATGTCATGTGCTTCCTCTCAGCCACTCAGCATCATTCATTTGTACGTTTTCACCATGTGCAGGAGTAGCAAATACAGAGGAGTTTTTTTGTTTTGTTTCTTTGGGCTATGAAACAACATTTTTGAATGGTTTGGGATATTGTAATGAAACTTTGTACAAATGATGTCTGTTACTAGCAAAAGATTTTTGTTCTTTGAGATCAATGTGTGAATTTTTTTTCTTTCTTTCTCTTTCTTTCTTTCTCTCTCATTTCATAACATTTCTTCAAATCTTCATGGACTCCTGTGAGGGCATTGCGGATCCCTCGGGGTCCACTGACCCCAGGTTAAGAACCACTGGTCTAGACCCATATAAAGAAATGCATAGGTTGTTTCTGAATTTGACAGAGTTGTTAAGTAGTCCCCAAATAGACACATAAAACTGCAATGCCAAAGAGTCAACAGGGGATACTCAGAAGTGTGGGACAAACCCATTCACACTGTCTCTCATTTTCACAGGCATTCCACTTGAAGTGTGCCATGTTAACCTTTGCTCCTCTACATTTGCTTAACACTGGTGCTGCCTACAATCCACTATGTTTTCTACTGAATTATTATTGCTTTTTTTGTTGTTCTAATTCTGTTGCACACATGCTGGAGAGTCATACAGCAGAATCAGAGAAGAGGCATTTCTTCAAAATCTGTGCATATCATTCACAGATTTTAGGGAGACATCAGAAATACTGGCAAAACATTGCTGCTTGTTTTTGTGACCTTTGCAAGCAGGACAGTGAATTTAAATGGATGAAAACAAATTACATTCAATATGCTCCTTACTCTATTATATACATTTGCCAAACAAGTCAAGTATAACAGCAGGGATTGCTAGTCTCTGCAGGCCTTCCAAGAGTGCTGAATATTGTAATTATCAAAACAGCATAACAGCTAAAATTGGAAGTATATTAGTATTAACAGAGTTAAAGAAGATATTAAGAAATATAGAAAATAATCATCATTGTTCCTTTTAACATTCCAGAATTTGTGCTTAAAGCTTACAAGGGGGCATGATGTGACAATTATCCATGATACTGGAAGATAGCTTTCTTTTTGAAAGAAATAAAAACTATACAGATTGTATGTAAATTTACGTAAGATTACTACAAGTAACTTTTGTGAGCTTTGAGATGAGAGACAGTGAAAAATGGCAAGTAAGTATCAACTAATACTACAATACTCTTCCACTACCATGTACTTTAATCCAGTTGTTAGTCCACCAAGAATAGATACATTGAACAAATGGGAACTTAGTAAGTCAATACAGTCCTCTCTCCACATTCACAGGTTTGACCTTCACAGATTTGATTTTGCATGAGGCATGCATATACCTTCCTCTCTATTCTCCTCCTCCCATTCCCTTGCGTTTCACCAGGCATGGAGAATGAAGGCAAGCACCCATAACAAAGGGCAAAGAAATGGAGGAGAGGCATGTGCATACTTCCCCTGCAGAGCTCCCCGCTCCCATTCCCTTGCCACTGGCCCCAGCATTCAGAACTCACACTGAAGCAAAAGGCGAGGGAATGGTGGGAAGGCTTGTACAAACCTTCCTTCTCCTCTTCAGAGCTCCCCCCTCCAATTCCAGTGCTCCCAGTGTGCAAAAGGCAAAGGAATGCAAGGGGGGAGCCCCAGAAGGGAATGGGACAGGGATAATGGGGGGAATTATTTGTGTTTTTTTCATTTTTGCGAGGGTTCTGCACCCCGAACTGATGTGAAAGTGGGGCCATATTTACACTGTAAATTTACACTGTAAATTTCCTTGATTCAGGGATATACTTCATAGGGGGGCCATATTTCACTGCCACTCCCCTCCTGAAGGCTGCACTGGCATACTCGACTCAACCAGAAGTGAAAACACATCCCTTCTGGTTTTGTTTCCATGGATGTTCAGTCAATTTGGAGGGATTTTTTGGTTTTCAAGGTTTGTGAGGTTCTTGGCCATTGTAGGGGACAAACTCCAGTGTTCCACAGCATTTTAAGCCATGGGCTTTTTTTAAAAAAAAAAACTTGGGGAGATCTCAAGGCTACACAAAATGGGTCCTGCAGGTTGTATGCAGTCTATTGGCCATACCTCCCCACCCCACATTGATTCAATGGGTCTACTCTAGTTGGGAGTAACAATTTGGTTTATGCTTAGGATGGAAATCATGTGGTCCTCCACATGTTGTTGGATTGCAGCTTTCAGTATTCTATACAATTGACTATGCTGGGTAAGGTTGATGGGAATTATAGTCCAATGACATCTGGAGAACTGCATGATTTCTATTACTGGTTTACGCTGATATTTCACACCACCTTGTTGCTGTTTCCCTCACAGTTTGTAAATAGTTAGGTAACATTGAATAACTGTTTAACTGTTTTTTAAATAATGTATATCTTGAATTTTGAGTTTTGGCATCATCAGTATGCTCATAACACCCAACTCTATCTCTTCTTTCCATCCAGTTCCAAGGAAATTCTCTCTGTGTGCTAACCCAGTATCTGCTCTCAGTAACTGACTGGATGAAAAGAAACTGAGGCTTAATCCAGACAAGACAGAGATGCTTCTGGTCATTTGAAAGGCAGTTCAGCGAACAGGTATTCAGCCTGTGCAGGTGGGGTTACACTCCTTCTGAAATCTCAGGTTTGTCACTTGTGCCTACTTCTGGACTTAGATCTGAGTGTGAATGCCCTGGTTTTGGCAGTGGCCAGGAATGCCTTTGTACAGCTGCTACTGGTATCCCAGCTGTGCTTGATCCTTGAGATGTCAGATCTGGCTATGGTGACCCATGCCTTGACTACATCCTGTTTGGATTACTGTAACACTATGTGGATCTGCCTTTAAATGATGTTTAGAAACTTCAGCAAGTCCAAAATGTGATAGCCAGACGGCTGACTGGGGCTGGTTATAAGGAGCATATAATTATCTTCTTGACACAGCTACACTGGCTACCAGTCAATTTCTGAGCAGAATTCAAAGCACTGGTTATAACCTTTAAAGTCCCATATGGCTTGGGTCCAGACTATCTGAAAGATCATATCTCCCTGTATGAGCCTGGTTGAGTTTTAAGGTCTGCAGGGGATGACTTTTTCCTAGTCCCATTACCAACACAGGCACATCGGGTAAGGACATGGGGAAGAGTATACTCAACTTCTGCTCCCTGTTAATAAAGGTAGGAACCCATGGAAAGAAGGGTCTCTTAAAACAACAGACCCATTTGAAACTCTGCATGACATCTTCTGCATGCAGTGCAAGGAGAGGTCATTTTTTGGCCCCTCTAAAGAAAGTATAGCAGCTTGGGGATTCTGGGTGGTCCTAAATGACACTTCAAGCACTGTTCAGGAACTCACTAGCAAGGCTGAGAGGCAGACCAAGGAACTGGAGCACTTGCAGGCACAAAATAGTACCCTGTTAGCAGATAAATTGCCCTTTTCACCCATTGTGCATGAGACTCACACCAAATATTTTGATCATGTGTTTCCAACCATAAACATGTTCAAATATGAAAACAAAAGGGACATCATGCAGGATGGGGGTGTTAAGGGTGGTAACATCCCAAGCTGGGGAACTCCCTTTCACAGGAGGTTTGTTTGGCTCCCTCTTTGCTGTCTTTCTGGCAGCAAGCAAATACCTTTTCATTTTATTTTATTTAACTTGTTGCAGCAAAAACAGTTTTTAATGGGCTTTATTATGTATGTATCTTTTTATTAATTTTTAAATGTCTTTAACTTGTGTTTTTAAAGATAATTGTTTTTAATTGTTTTTTAACTTTTTTATTAATAGGAGTTTTTTTTTAACCTATACTTTGTCTTAATTTGTTTTAAGCTGCCTTGAATCCTGTGCTGGTAGAGAGACGGAATAAAAATTACACACGCACATACACACTGCCGTTTTCGTATGTCTATAATCTGTACTGGTTTTAATAATTTGTAAGCCTACCTGAATCCCATCATTGGGAAAAATATAAATGAATAAAATCATCAAAATATCATCACTGTCACCATCACTACCACCAATTTTAATAACACACCATGTTAAAAATGAGACTGCTACTAAAACTGATATCCCAGTTGTTGCTGTGTGCCTTTACATGACTCCAACTTTTTTTTTAATTTTTATTAATTATATAACTAAATCACAAATACAAAACAAGAAAAAAAATAAAACACCATGTGATATACATAATAGTGAATTAAAAAAAATTATTTTTTTTCTTTTCTTTTCTCTTTTCTTAAGCAATACTAACTTACATTGTTATTTTGCACCTTTACCCTTAAATTTATAAATCTGTTCAACTGTTATAATTTCACATTTAATTCAATATTTTTCACATCCCCTTTAATCTATTTCTATTGTTAATTCTTTTAACTTTTTTTTTTTAAAAAAACATTGACATCACTTATCCAATTAAATCTATAAATCACAAGTTTAACACACACACCTACTAAGAATTACAAAATATACAACATAAAAGAAAAACAAAATTAAAACTAAAAAATGCCCACCCCCCAGAGCCAACTTTTTATTTAATCCACTTTCCAAAATTGCCATTCTTCTTTTGACAGGGTAGTATTACTATCTCTTTTCAAAACTTTATCCAAAAATATTTTCCAAATTTCTTCAAAATCATTCCCTTTAACCAAACCTTTCATAAACCTAATTCTACATGTTAGTTTATCATTAATTGCAATTTTCCACACTTCGTTATACCATTCCTCTATTTGAAATTTTTCATTTGCTTTCCATTTTTTTGCTATTATTAATCTCGCTGCAGTTAACAAATTTGTTATTAATTCTTTCTTTACTTGAGTACACTCAACCTTATCATATATAGACAACAATGCAATATTTGGACATACTGGTATATCTGCTCCTATAATCTCTTTTATCTCCTTAAAAACCTTTTGCCAAAACTCCATTATCTTATTGCAATTCCACCACATATGCATATATGTACCAATTTCTTGACATCCTCTCCAACATAATCTTGAATATTTCTCATCTATTTGATTTAATTTCACTGGAGTCAAGTACCATTTCCACACTAATTTATAATAATTCTCTTTTATTCTTATTGATAATTTTTTTAAATGACGTTGTTTCCAAATTTTTCTCCATTCTTGTATATCTATATTTTGTACTGTCTCTTCCTCCCACATTTTTCTAAGAAAATCCTCTTCTTGTTCTTTTGCTAATATTTTATATATTTCACTTGTAATACCTTTTAGTATTTCATTTTCTTGCATATTTTCTCTTTGAATAATAATTTGTTCAAATTTAGTATATTCTTTAAAATCCTTAACATATCTTTTCATACTCTTTGTCCATTGCTCTAATTGTATATAATTTAACCAGGATATTTTAGTTTCCTGTAATCTCTCTTTCATTCTATCTTTATTTATCATTATTTTCATCCAATCTTTTAATCTATAAATTTTTTGTTTTTTTATTTCTTTCTCTATTATTTCTCTTAAATTTATTGGAAATTTTTCCATCATCACTATCGGAGTTAATATTGATATATTCGGTAATAATTTTCTTTTATTTTTTTTCCATATTTCTATTATATTTTTTATAAAAGGATTTTCTATCTTCTCCATTTCTTTCTTTGAAAAATTCCTAAAAAATATATTTTCTAATTTTGTCTCAATATTCATATCTTCTATCTCTAACCAATCTAAATCACCCTTTCCTGAAACCCCCTCTATGATATATCTCAATTGATTTGCATAATAATACCATTTTAAATTTGGAAGTCCCAGGCCACCTTCTTTTTGACTTTTATACCAATATTTCTTGTTAATCCTCGATTTTTTATTTCCATTACAAAAATTATTTAATATCTTTTGCCACTCCTTTAATTCTTCCTCTGATATTTTTATTGGTAACATTCTAAACAAAAAATTAATTTTAGGTAAAATTTTCATTTTTACCACTGCTATTCTACCAAACCACGATAGCTTTATATTTTTGTAGTCCTCTAGTTTCCTTTTTGTTTCTAATCTTAATTTCTTGAAATTTTTTTCCTGTAATTCTTGTAAATTTGTTGTAATCTCTATTCCTAAATATTTAATTGATTCTTTTATTTTAAGTAATCCTCTTTTACTACTTATAAATTTTTGTACTTCTTCTTTAGTATAATTAAATAACATTATTTCTGATTTGGCCCAATTTATTTCTAATCCCGTCTTCTCCCCAAACTCTATTAAATGTTTATCTATCCTATCTATCTTTTCAATTGGGTCCTTAATTGTCAACAATGTGTCATCTGCAAATAAGCTTATTTTATTTTTTTCCTTAACTCCAATTCCTTCCAAATTCTCATCATTTCTTATCACATTCGCTAACATTTCTATAACTATTGCAAATAAAACTGGAGATAATGGACACCCTTGTCTCGTTCCTCTTGTTATTTGAATCTGTTCTGTAAATCCATCATTTACCATCACTACCGATGTATTATGTGAATACAATTGATTTATTAACCCTTTAAATCTCTCTCCTAATCCTATTTTATTTAAAATTGTTTTTAATGCCGGCCATTCCACACAATCAAAGGCTTTAAATATATCTAGGGTTAAAATTCCAGCTTTTTGTTTATCTCTGTCCATTATATTTATTTTATTTATCGTTTTCCCTATTAAATTTGCCATCTGTCTTCCTTGAATAAAACCACATTGATCTTTATGTATATACTTATAAATAAATTTATTTAACCTCTTCGCCATTATTGCTGTCAAAATTTTTGCATCTTGATTTATTAAAGATATTGGTCTATAAGAACCTGGATCCATAGGATCCTTATTTGGTTTTAAAATTAATATTATTAGTGACTGCTTCCATGATAATGGAATTTTTTCACCCCTCAATATACTATTATATAACACTTTTAGTTTAGGAATTAAACCTTTTTTAAATGTTTTATAATATTCTGGACCTAGTCCATCCAATCCTGGTGATTTTCCTCCTTTTAAATTATTTATTACTTCTTCTATTTCCTCTTCTGATATCATTTCTTCCATCAATCCTTTATCTTGTTCTGTTAGTCTTACTTTCCAATTTTTATTAATATACTCCTCTATGTTCTCTAAAGATTTATCTTCTGCTGAATACAATTCTCGAAAAAATTCCTCAAATATTTTTAATTTCTCTTTCATCAACCTTTTTTCTTTACCAAATTTATCTTTAACTACGCCAATCATATTTCTAGTTTTTTTTTATTGTACTGATTTAGCCAGCATTTTAGAATTTTTATTACTATATTCAAAATATTCCCTTTCCAAGTATATTAGATTTTTCTGAACTTCGTCCATTTCTATCTTTTCTAATTCATCTCTTTTTGCTTGTAATATTATTAATTTCTGTTTAGTTCTATCTATTATATAATCATTCTCTAGTTCCTTTATTTCTTTTTCTAATTTTAATTTTTTTTCTCCTAATTGTCTCTTTAATTTGCTTGATTCTTTAATGCATAATCCTCTTACCACTGCCTTCACTGTATCCCACAATACATCTTGTGTTACTTCCTTATTGTTTATATCCCAAATTTCTTGCCACTCCTTCTCTATTTTATTTACTATCTCCTTATAATTAAATAACTTAGTATCCAGTCTCCACCTTTTTGCTTCTCTATAATTCCTTTTCATAGTTATATCCAAGTTCATCAGAGCATGATCTGTCACTTTTATTGTTTCAATTTCTGTATTTATTAATCTAGGTATCATATTCTTTGAAACAAAAATATAATCTATTCTTGAGTAATTTTTATGAACTGATGAATAATACGTATATTTCTTTTCTTCACCCTTTATTAGCCTCCAAACATCTATCAGTTCATTTCTACTCACTAATTTATTCAAAATTGTTATATTATTATATCTATCTCTAATTGATGGATCTGATTTATCTTTCCATCTATCCATCACCATATTAAAATCACCTGCGATTATTGTATAATCTCCTTTCATTTTTTTGATCTTATTAAATATTTCTTCATAAAACTCTTTTTGCTTCTCATTAGGTGCGTAAGTATTCATTATGACATATGTTTCTCCATCTATTTCACCTTGTATAATTACATATCTACCTTTTTCATCTAACTCCACACTTGTTACAATGAAATTGCATCTTTTGGAGATTATTATTGCAACTCCTCTTGATTTGGATGTACCAAATGCTTCCTCATAAGTGGCTACCCAGTTCAATCTAAGCTCATTTTTTTTATCTCTTTTTCCATGTGTTTCTTGTAAAAAAATTATATCGGCCTTATCTTTTTTTAATATCGATTCTATCCTTTTTCTCTTTATTATTGACCCCAAACCTTTCACATTCAATGTTGATATTCTCAATCTATTCTCCATTTTTCATATTTTGAATTTTCTAATCCCACTCCCCATTGGCTCTTTAATGTGATGGTGCTCCCCTTCCCCTTTCCTTCCCCCCTCCCACTCCCCTCCCCCTTCCCACCCTCCCCTCCCCTCCCCACACAAACATTTGTCCCCCCCTCTTCCTCCAAAGCGCTTCTGCCTTGGAAACGACCAGCCATGGTCCTGGGGGGGGGTGTGAAGGTATGCCAACTCCCGGCATAGAGACCAATACCCTCTCCCGATTTATTTTCTTTCCCATATTTTTTTCCCTCTCTTCCCCCTCCCTTCCCTCTCTCTACCCTCTTGCTTTATATATATATAAATCTACCTCTATGCATTTATAATCTATAAGAATATATTTTACTCACTAGTCATCTACCCTTCTCCTACTCTATGAAGTTCTCTTTCTTCTTCTTCTGTTATATCATATTGTTTCTTCCAGTCCTCCTCAGCCTCTGTCCTTTCGTTTATCTCCCGAAGTCTTCTTCTTTGCTCCTCCTGTTGCTCCTCCCGCTGCTCCTTCTTCAGTTACTCCTCCCACTACTCCTTCCTCAGTTGCTCCTCCCGCTGCTCCTTCTTCAGTTGCTCCTCCCACTGCTCCTTCTTCCGCTCCTCCAGCCGCACCTTCCTCTTCCTTTTCCTCTTGCTGGATCAGTTTCAGTTCTCTCAGGAGTTGCAATCCTTGTTCAAGAGAATTTATTCTGTGGTATTTGCCAGCATATTGGAATTTCAGAAAGATGGGATATCCCCAACTGTATCTTATCCCAGCTCTCTGTAAAACTATGATGCAGGGTTTCATTTCTCTTCTCCAATTTATTGTTTCGCGGCATAAGTCATTATAAATTTCCACTGTGTTATCTCGATACTTTAATATTCCTGGATTCTTTCTGATAGCTCTCATCAAATCATCCTTTTTGTTGAAATTTACCACCCTCATAATAATATCTCTGGGAGTTATTCCTCTCTTTGCAGCTGACACACGATGAATTCTCTCTATGTCATGATCTTCCCATAAAATCTCAGGAACAATGCTTTTTAGCCATTTTAAAACTTCCTCTTTCAATGATTTTTGGCTTTGTTGTGTCAGCTCTGCAAATCCACGAATTCTGACATTATTTCTTCTATTCTGGTCTTGAAGCAAAATAATCTGTCTCTCTAACAAAGAAATCTTGTCATCATGTTCTGCTAGTTTAGTCTGGTGATCTCTTTGAGTTTTTTTTATATCATCCACTTTAAAATCCAGTGCTTTTAAATCCTGTGAGATTTTTTCCTGCATTTGCCCCATTTCTGCTCTTATATTAGATGTTATTGTAGTTACTAGAGTTTGATTAGACTCTGTTATCAGCTTCTGTATAAAAGTTTTGATATCATCAGCTCCGTTAGCTGCTTTTTGCTTGGTCGCCATTTTAATGTCTTTTTCGTCTCCGTTAGAGTTTAAGTTTATATTTTCAAAATCTCTAACTAGACGATTATATGTTTTTTCTGTTGCTGTAGGTCGCTTCCAAACAGGGTGTTTATAGACCTTTTTTTTAGGCGGCATATATCTCAAGGACCACAAAGGGGGGAAAAAACTGTTTTGCTTTCGGTCCGTTTCAACAGTTATTTGCAGTTTAAACAGAGTCTTTTATTTTCCCTCCAGTTGGAGAAGAATCGAAACCAATCCACTATCTTATCTTACATTCTTTCCCACATTATTCAATTAATTACTCACATTCTTTCTTTGTTTTGAAAAAAGCTTCTGGAATTATTTTATAATCATCTATTCCGGGAGACGAATATTTAGCCTCTCTCTGCCATCGTAGTTGGCTCCTCCCCCCTACATGACTCCAACTTAAGGCAGCTCTAGCACTGGGTTTTCTTGGCAAGATTTATTCAGAGGACATTTGCCACTGCCTTTCTCTAAGGCCAAGAGAGTTTGGTTTATGCTAAGGTCACTCAGTGGTTTTCCATGGATTCATGGGGGATTTAAATTCTGGTCTTTCAGAGTCCTAGTCCAACACTCAGGCTACCACACCATGTTGGTTTTCCACATTCTACGAAGTTGTGCATTTTAATTAACTCATGTATTTTTCCCAAAATATTATACGTGTGTCTTCTAAAAGTAAGAAAGAAAGGAGTAATTTGTGTGACTATCTGGATGCTGTGAAATGTAGACTACCATGCTCAAGGTGATCTTGAATTTGCAGTGAAATGGTGGCCAAGAACCAGCCCACTGATACTAGTAGCTGCATCCTTCCTTACAGATCTCATGGTGGTTTGGGCATGCAGCTGCTAAATCTATATCTGAACAGAAGCACATTTCAAAGTATTCATGGTCTACTTCTGTGGGCATGTGTGGTCTAATTTTTCATGCATCACCTAAGCTGCAAAAACAAAAGAAATGTTTCCTGTTCTCAAAACTCACAGGTTCATTTGGCATCGCCTCTTCATGTTTCCAGTCTAACAAACTACACAGGATAAAAATGTAACCACTGATGGCTAGCTCTGAGCCTTGCTTTAAAAAACAAAACAACCCCCCCCCAATTGAATTGTACTGTGTGATGTACAAACTTCTAATTCTCATATTGCAAACCTGTGAACTAAAAGTAGATGTTCAGGGTATATAAATTCCCTGTTGTATTTTAATCAGACCTCTGAATGAATTAAGCTGTTGACTGTTTAGTACCTCATGAGTCAATTATGACTACATATTAGTAACAATGGGGAGATGTCTGAATGCCAATGTGACTCTTACATAAGAGAATATATTTGTTTGATTTGATGAGGGTGTACAAATAACTATAATTCAGCAGCAAAGTCCACTATATTTAATGGGTATAAACATCTCCAAGGGACAAATTTCCCACACATTCTAGAGAAGTACTAGAATGTCAAGAAAACCTTATGAAAGGGTCATCATAAGTCAGAGTTGACTTGAAAGCACATAATAACTTTGTAAAAATGCTACAGAATACACTGAAATGAGATATTCACTATCTTTATCATTTATAACCTGTAATCTGTGCATAATCCTCCCAACTGCCTATGCATGTTAGGTATTTAAAGTGTTTTGAAATAATTTGAATTGAACAGTTCGATGCAGCAGCAAGTATGTTAGATTTGAATCAAAAGACCATAGTTCATGTCCCCACACAGCTATGAAGTTCTGTGATTATTCCTAGGAAAACCATCTGCCCAACTACACAGAGTTGGTACAACTGAGAAATGTCTGAGATTCTCAAATCCACTACTTTAGGTCTTCTTCCTCTTTTAGCAACTTTTAGCAACTTTTCCATTTGAGGAGAGGTACTTGCTTATTTCCCCAGTAGGAACAATGCAGAGAGTTTATTTTTTTCAGGCTGAATCTTCATGTAACTTTTGTATTAGCATTTGAAAAAAAATCTCTGTTTATATATTCCCCCCAGTACTAGCACTGCAAGCACTGTATAGAACTAGTCTATAAAGTTCCACTTTCTTCACCACATGGCTTATCTGATGATGGCCTTTCCTCATCACTGCGCTGTGAGGAACTAGAAAGGTAAGATTGGTGTAACAAGGGGAAGTCATCAAGAGGAGGCCATTTTCAAGCTCTCTCCATAGGATGGAAACTATCCTAGAGAAGCACAAAGTGGAAGTACAAGATGCTCCCACAGCCCCTTCTCTCTTCTTTCCCTTATCTTCAAGCAGCATGAGATAATATATCTCTTTACAACAAAAAGTGTTCTATGCCACATATTTTACACCCTCTCTCCTCCCAGTTTTAGAAAACAGAAAATTAAAAGGTCCCCTTTTTATTCTTGGTAGCTTGATTCTAAATATAATTTCATATTCACATATTTATATATATGGGACTTCATCTGAGCTTATTTCCTGTTAATATTTATTAGACATCCTCAGTGCCCACCAATTATGGGTAAAGGGTTAAAAAAAAATCTAGGAATACTAGGGGTCCTTTTCAAATGGGTTTCACTGCAAAAATTTACAAAACTACATTGCTGTCAGTGAAGAATGTAAGAGCACAGTATGGTACATCAAACTTACAAATAATGAACTAGGTCTATGCAGATTCTGTTATAACCAGACAGAACATAATTATTTGTTTTTCTCTTCAGAGCACAGTTCAGTGCTTCTTTGGATACAGCATGTCTACAGAAGGAAAAGAAATTACCTTAGCAGAAGACCCATTAGCAATATTTGTCTTCCATCCCAGTCCTAAACACACTAGAGTATACCTCCACATTGCTGTTTCTTTTTTAAGTATATGATATTCCTAGTCTGTGGACAGTCTTCATTGATTCCCTAATGGTCCACACAGGAGACAATGGGAAAGGAATGGAAATTGCAAGCTCAGCACAAGCAGTATATTATTATTCTGCCATCTGAGCTCTTGCGCAGCTCCCATTAATTTCAGTGAAACTTGACCAGAAGAACTTCCTAGTGGATTGCAGTGCCCTCCATCTGCCATCATCATGACAAAGTACAGAAACCACTTACAGAAAATTTCAAAGAGACTATTAAGTGGATAATACTCCTTTGCTACTTATCAGAGACAGCTGATTACTTTGGGTTGCAATTTCTTTTGGAGGGGGTACTTTATTTTATTCTCATTTTTAAAAAGATCTGGTTGGGGGTTGAAGTACACTTTAAAGAAACTTTAAAATTAGCCCATGCACCAGGACAAGTTGGTCTCATTTTTGCACATAAAGTCTTGCACATAGAAACTAGAAAACATTCAAACTGATTTAACCATGCATTTGCAGATTTGTTAATGTTTCCAGCTTAAAGTTCTCCTCCCAGCATTATGTTTGCAAACTAAATGCAAATCCTGATAATAACATATTGTTTGCTTGATTAAGATTCTTGTTTTCCAATAAAAAACATGAGATATATCTGTACCAGAACTATTCTTTTTTCCTTTTTCTCAAAAAGATATATATGTGGTTCAGACCAACAAAAAATGTTTCAGAAATATAAAAGTATAAAAATATTTATTCCTTGCTATGACATATCAACTCATACTAAGGAATTTGGAGCATGACAACTTCTGTGTAAAGGGAAACAATTTAACTGGCTTATAGTTATACTACAAAGCACAACACTTGCTGACATCCCAAAGATCATTTGATGCATTGTCACCTGGAATAAAGATTTTTGCACCTTATCTGTACTTCCAATATCTTGGATTGTGTTTCTTTCTTTGTTTCATTGGTTGTTGATAGGATACAGATTTCTCTTCTGTTTTGTGAAGTGAAGAATACGAAAGCTATTTACAATGCCTTCAGAAAGAGTGTGTGTGTGTGTGTGTGTGTGTAAATATAAACATAAAATATAAACAAAGCTACTTCAGATGTGAAAACATAAGATCTGCTTGAATGGGTCAGACCATACATAACCTGCCAAATCTGTAAAACACAGCTCACATATTATATAGTTCAACATCTTTGCTTTTTGTGGCACTCAAATAAGAAAGCTGGTGAGTTTTTTTTAAATCCACACCAAAATCAGGCAGGCCAAATACTAAGACACAGGGATAAATTGCTATATGCATTCAATCATTTGTATTTTCAGTTCCTCTAAGAAAGTATACTACACAGAAAGAAAAGAGTGAGGGGAGGAAAAACACAAAGGAAGCAACATCTACAACAACCACAGAAATCATCACACTATATAGGTTCTTTTCACAGAGAGAAAAGAGACTTCTTGGTACTGCAGTTTGTAATCTGTCAAATTAGGGACAGTCTTTCAGTCTGCTCCAATGTGAACTTGCTTTTGCTACTTTCTAGGATGAACAATGTATTTTCAATTTACACAGATGTTCTATATAAGAGATTACATAGAAATAACTTCTGTAAGGTCACATGAGGTCTGTCTACTCCAGGATAGTTTCCTACAGTAGCCAGACAGATACTTCTTCAAGTACTTGAAGACTTGATTATCTTCCTCAATTTAAATCTGCATCAGAAGGACAGTGCCTCTAGAAATCAGAAGTGTAATGCCTCTAAAAAATGAAAGTTCCATTTAGCTATCATGGCCAGCCAGTTCACTATATGTTTCTTTCATCCACTATGAAAAAACAGCTATACTTGTTCAGGTGAGCTGAATCCCAGGGAGGCTGGGTGGGTAGATTTACTAGTTAGGTATACAGACAAAAAGTTGACTGGGTACAATCTGAAGAGGCAGCCAATTGATAGGAAACAGATTTTACAGGAAAGAGACAGGTTTTCTAAGCAGATCCCATGAACTTCAGGAAACATGCCACTTGCATTAATGAAGTGGTCTAAAGACCAAAAGAGGGCATATACCCAAAGCCAATTCAACCACACTAAACACATAAACACACATTTTTTAAAAAAGGCTGTCACCCAATCACTCCAACAGTTTAAAAGGGAGAGAAAAAAGAGAGGATAATTCACAAAAAATAGATACCAGAAAGTATGGATTATTCCTGGTAAACAGAGACTGTAGTAGGACATGCAGGCATCTACACAGAGACCTTGCTTGGGCAGCTAACAGTCCTGTCATCCCCCTGCGTTGTCACTCAGATGGGCTGCAGGCCCATCAGGTGACGTGATATAATTCATTTCAGCTCTCATTATGGTCAAACACTGTCCCTTCTGTTTCCTTCCATTGTTTCCTTCTGTTTTCAGCTACCAAGGCTACCAAGGCTACTGGAATGGGTCTGGACTATTCTGGACATCCTTAACAGTTGGCAGTTTCAGCTCTATTGACTTACCAGTCTGTGAGGATTTACAAGATTTCATGTGCTCCCATGTTAGGCTGAGGGATAAAACAATTTCCAGCCTCTATCTGTCAAATAGACCAGTGGGCTTATTTACACCCCCCGCAGCAGAAAACTTGAGCATCCATTACTTCAGTCATTTCCCTAGAAGCGAAAGGTTGTTAAATATTTACATTTTAGTAGGTGTGTGTGTATATCCAATAGCACCTGACAGTAAATATCCTATATGCACCATAAGCCATTAAGAATTAAATTATTGCAGCTGTTTCATAGCAATGGCATCACCAGCAGCAGGAATAATAGCAATATCAATGCAACTGTGCACTACATAACTAAAGAGTACATGGAGAATTTAAAGAGACACATACTTCTTTATAGACTTACAATTTAACTTAGGCCATTTCCGCACTAGCCTGTTATAGCGCAATGATTCCTTCCTAAACTGCAAACCCCAGGATTCCAGAGGATGTTGAAAGTGGAATCATCACGCTGTAACAGGCTAGTGCGGAAATGGTTATAATAGTTTTCCAAAACTGCAAATGGAGGAGAGTGGAAGTGAGACAAGATCCTCTTTATGATATCTACTTTCTCTTTTCATTACTCCAGAGGGAGGCAATGGGCCTTATATAAGGTGCTGGGTTTTTTAATAGGTTGTTTGCTTTTAAAGACTTCTGTTTTTAACTTTTTTTTCCATAGTTAATTTTTTATTGTGTTCTGTCAATTTTCAGCTAGGTTTGTTTTAACTGCTGTAAACAACTTAGAGTCTAGAACTGGGGAAAAGGCAGGAAATAGTAGTAATGATAATAGTAGCCGCTATTATTAGTAGCAGTATTGGGAGAATACAGCCATGTGAGCCTTCTCCTCAAGTCTGAAGTAGCCCCACTGATTACAGTAGAATTATTTTATTGTTTTATTTATCTAATTTATATTCTGCTTTTCTCTCATATGGGATCCAAAGTGGTTCACAGCATACATTAAAACAATACAGTTAAACAATCTGAAATACAAAAATTTTAAAAACATGGAGCACAATCCACTTAAAAATACTACTTTAAAACAGTCAAGAACACATTAAAATCTGCCCATTGCACTACCCCAAAGGTCAAAGACTGTTGGAGAGCAGGGAAGAGACCAACCAAGTTTCCCTTGGCAGAGAGTTTCATAGCCTGGGAGCAGCCACCTGCATCTTCATCATCTGTACCTGTGCCGGTGGAGGAACTGAGATAAAGCCCTGTCCCAAAAATATTAAAACTTGGGTAGTCCTGTATAGGGAGACACAGTCTTTCAGGTAGCCTAAATTATTCTGGGTATATGCCTGTAGGCTTCGTTTCTTGGCTTCCCTGACAATACCCTGAAGTAATATATATGAAGCTTATGGTCTCAAACCATGAGCATCTGTCAGTCACACATATCTATAGGTGAAAACTTGACCTATTGCAGTCAATAAGAATGTAATTTTTTTTCCTTTTCATGTTGTTACTGTGGTCCAGGCCTACCCAGAGATAGCACTCGATATCTCCTTGATATCAAATAATTCGGCTTTCCTCTGCCACCCCACTCCATGTGTTTGTGAGGCCTCCAGACAAGCACGTAAACAGGCACGGCCGATAATTGCTGGACATTCCATTCTCCACCCAGGCAGGCCAGATACAGCTGGTTTGTCGCGTCAGGGACCTCTCCGGCAAACACCTCATTGCATATGTGCGATACTAACAAAGGCTCCCTGCCCCAAGCAGGCAAACTGACAAAGCTGTACTAAGCGCTCCGTATTTGCATACTGGCTACACTATAGTTAATTCAGCTCTAAGTCAATCATGCTAAAACCTGACCTTTCCAAAGCTTTGTCCCGCTCCTAAATCGCATTGTTCTCACCAAGTAAGGTATGGCCTGCAGTTACAATTCACCCTATAAAAACCCCTGATTCCAAGACCCTCCTCGGATCACTCCCGAGTTCCATCCAGCCTTGCTGCCACTCTGCTTGGCGAGCTCCCCTCAGCTAAATGCGCTGAGCTTCTTCTTCGCACCCCAACTTTGCTCTCAAGGTCCAGGACTACGAGACAGGTGTCGTATCACCCGCTTCCCTCTAAAAATCCCCATCCAATTCTTTAGCTAGCTGTGTGACTGTGGTGTCTTTAATATTTGTCTGTATTTAATAAAACATCATTCTTGCTATTTCAAACTGTCTGACTGCTTGACTGACCTGACCCCGTAGACGTTGGGTTGCAAGATCCTGCTAAGTTACTCTGCCTCTCGCTAGCTTCAGTGAGTGCTCCAGCTAATTTTCCCAAAGTTGTGTTGTTGTTTGGTTATTTAGGTGTCCCTCCTGGGACCCCCAGAGATCAGAGTAACAATGTGCATAATAAATTTAATTCCTATCCAGTACGTAGCAGCAATTTGTTAAAAACAAAGTACTAACTGCTTTTCTCTTGGCCTAAACATTCATCTTTCCTCATATTTTAGCAACAAACACACATGAAAACACAAGGGCTATCGCTGACAAAAACTGGTTAAAAAAGAGCACTTTGAGAGTTCCCTCATCTTTCTCATTCCTCCTGGTGTCCCCCACCCCTGTGCTTCCCATCTTTCTGGGTGGCATTTCTTCCTCTTCTGTAAAAGGTCATGACATTTCAAGGCATCTACTTCCTTGAGAACTACAACAAAATCTTAAAAACCTTGAAATAATGAGTTGTATCTGCACTGTCAATGAAATTCTACCACAGATAGAAACAAATACTGCAAATGCAAGACCAAGGAGAGTCTGCCCACTCTCTCTGTCAGTTTTGTGGTTACTGGAGTTCTGGAAATTATTATAATGCACTTTACAAAGGCCAGAAAAACACAATGAACCATGTGCGCTTGTCATCCCTGAAACCTCTTTGTGGTTCTCAGCCTTTCTCTGTGTCATACAAGATGATTTAAAGTTTTTTTAAAAAATCTATTTCTTATTTGTTTACTTAGAAAGCAAGGTATAGCATTGTCTTCTGCCTTATTAACCGTGTGCATTGGTTCCTTAGATCACTTAAACCATTTTAACAACACAGATTTGCTTTTCAGTGAGAGGAAAGAAAAATGTATGCAATTTGGTGCAGGTGTCACTGACTAAGTACTAGTATTTGTTAAGAGTGTAAGCCATTAACTCGCTGTTCTCGGTTAAAACTGAACCTCAAATATGAGCAGAGATATTTTGAGCCGACTAAAAAGAAAGATGAATAAATTACTAAAGAGCAATAAGGGGAAAAATTACTGCTTTGTGGAACAGTTCTAATAAAACATGGGATAAAACTAAAAGACTTTTTAAAAATCAGACCTTTAGAAGTATTAGCCAGGAAACCACAGTCTTTGTAATGGTCCAAAAAGTGATCAGCAGAGGTGTGACATCATTTCTAGTCATCCAAGAGTGGCTCTGTAATCCACTGGAGCTCTGGAGGAGTCTGAAATGACATACCGGTAGTTCTGCTCCAGAGCCATGCTCAACCTAACGCACATGTTTTGCACATGGCTTTATATTGAGAAATGACCCAGGGGTTGGGTAGTCAAATAATGAACATCCCTGAGTGAATCAGACCTTGAAAGAAAGAAAGAAAGAAAGAAAGAAAGAAAGAAAGAAAGAAAGAAAATATGGATACTGAATTATACAGTTACACAAATTAACTGTTGTCATTAAGTAATATCAAGTCAGCTTCAGTTAATGGTGATCTAAAAATGAGTTAAAATAAAATAAATACTGGTAAAATTAATACTGATTCATACTTGTAGGAATATGTACATCTCTGTGTGTATGTCCCCTCAAGTCACCTGTCGACTTATGGCAACCTCATAAATTTCATAGGGTTTTCTTAGGCAAAGAATACCCAGAGGTAGTTTCTTCCTCTTAAATATAGCCTATAGCACCTGGTCTTCATTGTCAGTGTCCCCTCCAAGAACTAACCGGGTTGACCTTGTCTAGCTTCCAAGATCAGATGGGATCTGGTGCTTTAGAGTATTTAGGCCCTTTTTAAGATATGTACATATTTACAGAAATTCACTACTCTTTGTCATTTGTCTTGTTCTTTCTAGATTTTTCCCTTGTGGGTTGTTGCACTGCTTTCCATATCGCTTCCGTTATTCTAAAATGATTTCTAATGCATTAAGATATTTTCCTGCTAGGATGAAAATGCATCAGGGTCAAGAAAAATACATTAAAATGTATTCTTGTTCAGCTTTGTACAAAAATATGTAAATACATCAAAAAGCTATAAATTAACATATGCAGGAGGTGATGCGTATCTCCCTAACATATTAACAGCAGATTTCAACTAAAAAACTATTTTGTTTTCCAATACACATTAGAACGGAAGCTACATGTTATCATTCACAGAGCTTTGTGATTTTTCTGTGTAAATTTTCTGTAGTGGTTGCTTTATGTTCATATATTCTTGGCTGTTACGATAGTGCTTGCCATCTGGGCAAGCAGAGATCATGGTTACAACGTCAGGCAGGAAAGACATTGGCGGGTTTCATCAGCAATTTGTGTACACTGCCTTCAAGTCACCTGTCAACTTATGGCAACTCAAGAATGTCACAGAGTTTTCTTAGACAAGAAATATCCAGAGGTGGCTTTGCCAGTTCTTTCCTTTAAAGTTGTTGTTGTTGTTGTGTGCCTTTAAGTCATTTTTGACTTATAGCGACCCTTAAGGCAAAGTCATCATGGAGTTTTCATGGTAGAAATTGTTCACTGGGGAGTTGCCCTTGCATTCCTCTTAGGCTGAGGGAGTGTGACTTGCCCAAGGTCATCACATAGGTTTTCATGGCTGAGCAGGGATTTGAACCCTGGCCTTCAAGTGTCCCAGTCCAATACTCAAACCACTACACCAGAGCTTTCCAAACTTTACATGCCGGTGACACACTTTTTAGACATAAATCATTGCGTGACACAGTAATTCAGTAAGTGGAGGCAGCCCTTTTCCGCTCCCAAGCCTGGCCCGCCGCCACCCTTACTGGGATCTTCTTTGGCCCGGGGCGATGGGAGAGGCAGCCCTCCACCAATTACGTTCCCGTGACATACCTACACACTGCAGCTGACACACTAATGTGTTGCAACACATAGTCTGGAAAGCTCTGCACTACACCATGCTGGCTCTCCTCTCCTCTGAAACAGAATTCCCCAAAACAGAGCAGTAAGCCTTTCAGGACCATGGACAGAGTCTGTGTGGCACAGAAAATACACCAATGAAAGTCTTTTCATATTCACTGAACATGATTACATTTTAAAGCAGGGAAACATAGCCTGAGAAGTGCAAAGCTTAAAGGCAAACCCTTTGGCCTGCTGTCTACAACTCTTTTCCTGCTGGCACACTGGCTTAGTGGCATGATGGCCCCCCAATGGAAATGGATTTTGAGGCTACAAATTCTGAGGATCAAGGCTTAGGAACCTTGATCATCTCACATTTGGGAATCATGGAGATCTTGTTTGAGATTCTCTGGTTCAGTGCTTAGTTTTGGCCCCAGTGACCTCTCACAGTCTTTGACTTGGTCAATGCTAGGGTTTGGCTTACCACAACATCCTTACTTGGGCTAATTCTAGAAAATTGATATTGAGTCCAACTAGCTCAGCTCTGTTTGTCCAGGCCATACTACCTACTGTGATCAATAGTGGCTGTCTGGGATCTCAAGAAACAATAGTTCCCTGTGATAGTTCTTTAATTGAAGATCTCCTGCTGGGAGGCAGCTGAATATGCCACTTTCTACATGGAACAGCAGATGTTTTCCCAATGAGCAAGAGACCCTCCTCCCTCTTTGCAAACTGTTTTCCCCAAGACACTTTTTATGCATCCCAAACTTATGTGTACTATTGAGAAGTATGTCTCACTATGTTCAGTGGAATTTACACCCACCACTTGCTTAAGGCGAAACTAGATATGGCATCAACAGATCTGTAAGTTTAAAAAAAAGTTTAATAGCAGCTGTGAAATGGGGCAAAGAGAATTCTTCAGAGTTGTGCAAGGGATTTCAGTCTTTCTCCCTACCTTTTCTTTATTAAAATCCCAATGCCCAATCTGATCTATATGTCCCTTGAAGACACATACAGACATTCACAAACACCATCAGAATCTTTATATCTATAGCAGGAAGGGGCTGTTGAGGATCTTCTTCATACATACTTCAAATATTTAGAAGGAGAAGCAGCACTATGCTCTTGCCCTGCAAAATTTATTTATTGAATGGAACATCAACATGAGAACTTTGTAGGCTCTTCATACCATGAGAGCCTTGAAAGATTAAGGTTTCTACTGTAATAAAGAGTCTACAATGACACATGGTTGGTCTATTTGCTGATATTACACTCACTGTTTGTGTATCAGGGGCATGGCAGTAGGCATATTTTTTGTCAGCATTGTAGCTGGTGCTGGGAGGTGTGTACATCAGGGGTCAAGTTGGCAGAAGGTACTTCCCGTTCTTCACAATGAATATACCAGCATCTCTAATCATGTTGCCCGCCAGACGTGTTGGACTCCAATTCCCAGAAGTTCCCAGCCAGCCCCATAGATTATTGGGTACTTAGGGAAGTTCTAGTCCAAGAAATCTGAAGGCCAACTGAGAGGGGGTCCTTATGAATAGCTGTAATCAGAGGTGGGCAACAGTGTCCCTCCAGATGTTGCTCAACTGCAGCTCTTAGTATTCCTTACTATAAACTATGCTGGTGAGAGGTGATGGGAGATAAAGTTCAAAAACTTCTGAAGGTTCGGAAGCAAAGGCATATAGAAATTGAATAAGTATCTCCACTGGAGCATCTCTACCATGTATGGCTTGGGAAGTCTGGTCTATACATGCCAACTAATGTAGTGACAGCTTCCTGGATAATTTCAGCATGCTGGCGGGGAGATGGGAATGGCATTTTTCAAATGCTCACTCCTGGGAAAGGAATTTCCCTGCAAGCAGAAAGCTACCACAAAGCTGAATTGGGGAACAGTGAGGAAAGAACAATTCTTTCTAAGGCACATTCTCTCTGCATGGAAAAATCACTGAATAGTGATTTCAGTGCCTCTAACTGAAGGGCTGAGAGCTAGCATGGTATAGTTGTTTGAGTGCTGGACTATGACCCTGAAGACCAGAGTTCAATTTCCTGCTTGCCCATTGAAACCCACTAGGTTTGGGCTCGTCACACATCCTCAGCACCAGAAAAACCCATAATAGGTTTCCCTTAGGTTTGCTGTAAGTTGGAAACCACTTAAAGGCACACAACAACAACAACAACAGGGCTAGGGTCTGTTCTGCCATCCTAGGATACTGTCCTAATTTTATACTGCACATTCTAGTCATGAAAGATTGAAGGGACTGCCAGCTCCTTTTACGACATTGTAACATTCATGTATATACCTTCAATCCAACATCAAGGATGCTTCACTAAGACATTGACTTCCAGGTATGAACCCTGTAATATTGTTTGTGTGTTTTTTAAAGGGGGGATGTTATTGCATTTCTCAGCTAAAGATAAAATATGGTTGTGTATGCAAGGTAAGAAGGGGGGATTTGTTGGGGGTTGAGAGCATGCAATGTTCGGAATGGCTGGTGATCAGCTGGATGTCTGAGGGAATTTTTGAAAGGCAAATGTGTACAGCAGTTAGTTTGGGTTCGAGTTGGGTCTGTCAATGGTAGGAATTGGTTGTTGGGGTTGAGAAATTTGAATTCTTAGGAAACTGAGGGTCAGAAATAAAGGAGAATTAGAGTCAGAGCTTAAGAGTTGCATGTGTGAGACAGTGAGAGATGTGAGTAAGATGTATTAAATAATCTAGGATGTTATGCTCAATTTCTGTTCAATAAATCATTATTTTTGTATTATACACTTTTGCTTCTGGGAACATTGGAAAGTTGAGTGTGGACAAGGTGTCTGTGGCAACAGCAGAGAAAAAAGAGTCTGGTGGGGAGAGAAGACCAAATCTCAAACAGGAACCATGATGGCATTTAGGGGGTCCCCACAGTTGGTGGTCACAGCAGTGAGACAGGAGGAGCTCCCCACACTGGTGGCAGAGGTGGGCATAAGGGGAACCCCCCACATTTTGTGGCAGTGGTTGAGATAAGTGGAAATCTCCCATTTGGTGGCAGCTGAGGGATGGGCAGAACCTCACAAGCCCCCTACTCCTTTCCCTGCGGCTAGAGCCAGTGGCTTAGTAAGGAGATCTCGCCAGGCATCTTATGGGCAACCAGATGAGGAGGAAGCACCAATATAATTTTGGGCACCCAAGGCATCACACAGCCATAAGGAAGAGGAGGAAAGTGACAGAGTCGGGAATTGCCTTTGAGGCCCCTCCCTAAACGGCAAACGCCAGGATTCCATAGGATGTGGAAAGTGGAATAATAGCACTATAACAGTCTAGTGCAGAAATGGCCCTTGCGGCCCCGCTTGTCGCTCACTGCTTTGAGAGTTTTCCTCCTGACCACGACAGTGAGGTGATTCTGGGAGTTTTAGCGGGAAAAGTCAACTCCCTCAACCGGCCGGCTCTTGCCGCGTGATTCCACGCGCCTTGCGCTGCCCTGACTAACCGGCCAAAGGGCTGCCTTCTGCGGGGGCGCGAGGTCGAGGGCCTCTCTGGGCGCCGCTCCGGGGCGTCTGGTTCCACCCTCTGCGTCACGAAAGGCGGCGCGGGAGGGAGGGAGGGAGCCTCCGGGGTGACGCGACTCGCCCTGACTCGGGCTGCGGCCGCCCTCCTCGTGTCCGGGAGATTTAAAAGTCTGCGCTCCCTGACTGGGAGTTTCAAACGCGGGAGGGAGGCGGCGGCGGCGGCGGGGAAAAAGCGCGCGCAAAGGTAGGCAGACGCTTCGGCAGGAACGCGAGGACGCCATGCGAAGCCAGGCGAGCGCCGGCCGGCGACAGCAGCCTCCCCTCGCCGCCTTGGAGGCAGGCAGGAGCAGCGCCTGTCATCCCAGCCCCAGGAAGCTGCAGCCCGGCTCGGGCACCCCTTGGGGCTTGCTGTTCTGCCTCCTCGCCTTCTGGGTGAGCTCCTGCAAAGGTAAGGACTGCCCGCATCTCCCCCCCCCGCCCCACTTTTCCACGCGTGTTGCGCCCATCTCGGAACTCCCTTCGGTAGAGGCTGCTCCTTATCTCCCCCCTGCAGATTTCACCCCGCGTGGCCTTTCTTCCTGCGCTTGCTTGCTTGCTTCTGACCTCTGGAAAATGTTAAAAGGCTTGAGTGTATTGATGCTTGAAAACCGATCTAGCCTCTTTTCTCCATCTCTTTATAACTTTGGCGAGCCTCTCCCCGTCTTTCGCTGAACCTGATCAAACACAGAAGGTTGCAGGATGTTACACCGACCTCGCTTGAACCAGGAAAGGAGAACATTTTTGTCTGTGGCCATTTCCGCACTAGCCTGTTATAGCGCGATGATTCCACTTTCAACATCCTCTGGCATCCTGGGGTTTGCAGTTTCGGGAGGGGCCGGCCGGCTCCTCCCGAAACTGCAAACCCCAGGATGCCAGAGGATGTTGAAAGTGGAACCATCGCGCTATAACAGGCTAGTGTGGAAATGGCCTGTCTTCTGTTTCCTAAGCGTGTAATATGTTGAGCTTTTTAAAACGTATTCTCTGCCTTAAGAAAGAAAGACATCAGCCACCAACAGGTAAACAGTCCCAAGGGCTAAATCCAATCTAAGAGCCCCAGCTAGTGGATTGTGCTGTAGGAGGAATAGAAAACATGAAACAAGTTTTAGAATCTTGTCTCATTCAGGAAGGTCGGATTAGCTTGAGCTGGAAAATCATTTTCTCTGTAGGCACTGCCATGTTCTCATATTGGATGTTCTCACGGTTGTAGCATCAGAAAAGGCCAATACCATGGAATTATGTTAAAAAGTTAAATAGTATTGTGAACAGGAATAACTCTATTTGGTACAGAACATCATTCTCTTGCCTCTTCTGCTGCAGTTACAGAGGTACCAAACATAAATGATCATTTCTTTTTATGATGTAATCTGTAGACTGGTCTTCCAGTAGTTCTTCATGCATTCACAGCCCACCATTTTCAGGTATTGATTTAAATTTAAAAGTGTTAATTAAAGGCTTCACTAATAACAAGTCTATTATTTGATGCAGACTATTGTCAGACCTAATTTTGTGGCTGTAGGACTTCTGTTGCGTAACAGAAACTCAGCTACATTTTACAGTCTGTATAATGGAACACAATTTGTTAACTAACTTAACTTTCATTTACTTCAGATCAGTAATGTTATAATAGATACCACTGTGTGACATTCATGTTCAGTGTCTACAACTGGCACTGCATTGCGGTTTTAATTGATGTGAGCCACCTTTGGAGGTTTTTTGTTTTGCTTTTTGTCTGCAAAATGCTATAGACATACACACACAAAGAAACACGCACACAGGGAGAGTTTTTTCTCTTCACAGTCTATTCTATGCTTTAAATGTCTAATTAGAAGTTTAAAAACTGAGTAAGTGTAGTGAAGGGAGAAAATAATTATTACGGGATAATATATGTCACTGGCTGTAACTAGAAGTGTAGATCCCATGCATAACAGAATTATTGGGAAATGTAACTGAATGTTTTATGTCTGCCCTTTACTTTAGGATTTGATTGCACATTGCAAGAGTGAAGGAACTCTGGCTTCAATCCTGTATATACTTACCTGAGCAAGTTGCACTGAGCACAGTGGAACATATTTCTGAATAAACACATCTGGGACAGTATCATAGAAAGACAGAACTGATAGATTACCTAGTTTTGAAAAGTAATCTTTTTCTGATTGAAAATAGTGAAGTTCCCTTTGCCACATAAGTTAGCATTAAGTATATGTCAGCAATGGCAATAAAATAAAGAGTCCATGATACTGAAACATGCTTAACTTCTGGTGTTTCCTGTACAATGTCTTGTGCAGAAGCACTTAGCTGTCTTTCAAAATGCTACAGATATACACATTTGAAAAACAACAACAACAACAAAAATTAACTTCTGTAGACTGTTTGAATCAACTTAAATAATTCTTATAGCCAAAATATAATTGTTGCTCAGTAAGGGAGACATAAATACATACATACACATTCAGCATATGTTGATACCATACACTATGCATAGAATAACAATTCTATAGGCTTCATTAAAGACACTTGCAGGAGATAGCAAACTGTATGACAATTTTAAAAAGTGAGAATTATACATTTACATTGCATTAATTCTAGTCAGTTTGTACTTACCTACTAGTATTCTTAAAGGTAATTATTATGATTCTAAAATTTTGAAATGCTGTTACCTTTCATCTTTATTTTCTTCACTTAATTTTTAATTAAGCAAAAAGGAAATTCTTCCTCTATATAATGAGCCAGGATCTTCGCCTGATTTCATCTGGAGCTTGATCTATACTTTCTGAAAAATTCCATACTGATTTAAAAAAAAAAGTGAAACCCATATTATATCTTACGGCTTCTGTCCTATTATCACTGTGCCCTTCCCGTGTGTTCTGAGCCTCTATTAACATTTCCTCACTTAACAAGTATCAGTTTTTTAAGGAAACTCTTCTCATGCTTTGAGGAAAATTAGAGAAGGTTAATATATGGTATGCACTGGTTTGAAAGGGTAGTGTGTTGCAATGTATCAAAGTTCTTGAGTGTTTTTTTTTATTTAAGTAAATGCCCAGCTAACCATAACCATATGTTGAACGAACCAGAATCTAAAAATTGTGTTTTGTAATCTTTCTGTGTGGTGATGTTTAGTCCTCTAGAGTATTAGGAAAGAAATTCTGTCTTATTATAAATCCTTACCATTTGTAATCGCAAAAGGAACAGAATCTGTGGATTAAAATTCATCTTACTTTTTTCAGTTGGGTAGTAAATTAATTTAATATTTTGAAACTGTCCAAAAACAATATGAAAGATGGAGATGAGAATGTACATCATTTATACACAGGTGAGGTTGAAAGTTATAGACAAGCAATGCTTTTTAAATTGTGTATTACAATGACAAGATTCAGGATTAAAAACTACATACTGATATTTTATGACTAATTGGAGATAACTGCAATGTAGCCTAGAGTCAGGCATGATAACATTCCATTGATTTCAAAGGAGCTTGAGCTTTTAATCCTTTTCATACTTCATTGGGGGTAAGGACCACTGAACTGAGTGAGCCTTACATCTGAGTAGCTACATAAAGGATTTCACACTCTAGTGCACAGAAACACACATTAGATTGTGATCTGTGGAAACAATTAAGATGTTTTCTTGCACACAAACATCACTGGAATAAGTGGGAGTACAGCAAAAGTACTATTATGATCCTGTACAGTTGTTCCATTTCAGAGTGCACTTGCTGTCCTTGATTAATTATGCTCACTATTTGCAGTAGCGTTCAGTAAGTAAGAATGTAACTGAAGTTGATAATGTATATGATATTGAGCGTCTAGCATAGTTTTGGTGCTAATGTATAAAGTAACCATTTCCTTGCTTATGATAACACATTTATTTTCACTCTCATGTTTATCCAGAGATCTCTGTGATGCATAATATTATAAATGGCTTCAAGAAAGGGAAATGTCTTCTTATTTCCAGGTGCACCAATGGCATCCCATGTTCTACAAGGAGAACAAGATTCACAATTGTTGAATGAGGTAGAGAGAAACTGCCCCATTTTTTAAAATTTTGCTATTGTTTATGACATTAGCATGACAATATTAGCCCTATTATGTGTTTTTCTTTAAAAAGTAGGATTAACAAGTAAAGGTTCTAATATGGCACAGAAAGGATTCAGTCAAAACACAGAAATGTGGCCCACAACTCTTTGCTAGTGTTCATAGAAACTTGGATTTTGTATGTGTTTGTGTGAGACAGTGGGCTTTTCATTTACATGAAGAACTTTTCTAACCCCATAAATGTATTGGAATGTTTGAAAATTGGTTGGGAGCATATTTTTAAAAATCATCACAAGAAGGAAACACCAAGAAGATTAAGTAAGGGTTTTAGTTGGTTTATGTGCCGTTGAACATTGTCCCAAATCAGAGAATTCTATTGTGCTTATAGAGACATAGAGACCTGTTGAAAATACCTGTCATTATGCTTTTGGAAAGGGATGTCTCTGCAGTTTGGATTCAACCTGTTGTGATAAAAAGCTTGTGAAGTCAACAGAGAGGGATTGCTTAGAGAGACATGGGTTTCACAGTACAGCAGACCACTAGGCACAGTTGTGAGGGGAATATGAGGCTCAGAACAACAAAAGCTTTGTATGGAATTGGAATTCCCCCTTTTAGGTTCCGGTGGGACCTTCTGTTGTGACCATTAGCTCTTGATTTTCTACCAAGTCTCCCAGGAAAGCATGTGTTTCCAAGATCACATACCTGATCATGAAGAAGTGAAGAAGCAGATCAGTCATGGGAGTGAGGGATTTGGTACCAGACTATAACTGTTATAGAAGACAAAATTTTATACGGACAGAACACTGTAGTTGATAGGGTACTTGTAGGGGCTAGATGGTTTTCCTGGATCGTAACAGCCCTATTTCATCTACATATGCTATAAATTTATTCCTGGGCTGAGCTTAAGGTGCTGGTCTTGACCTTTTTATCTTGAATAGTTTGAGATATGCTGATTTGGAGGACTTTGTGAACCTATGTGGAACCACCTGGTCAGCTGCTCCTGTCTGATCTACCAGAAAAGATCAGATTGCTGTATATTAAAAATGAATATTCTCAGGATCCTCCCACATCTTTCTGCTTCAATTACAATTCCTTTCTCTTTTGGTATACCATAACCTTTTCACATTCTTATACCTTAGTGTATTTGTGAATGTACAGTTTTGTTTTCATTTTCTTATTATATGATTGTTGTCTTTCCATAATGTACCCATTAATACATTATTCTGAGGGGATTTAGTGTTTCTTTACCCTGCTTAAAATTAGTTTATTATACTGGCCATTATTCGTTCACTTTTCCACTGATCAACTTGTTCTTTTCCTTTGTCTTGTAATCACGGAAATCCTGTCTTCATTTGTGTTTCCGATATGTTTGAGGCAGCCCTGAATTCTTGTTTTCTGAATGCATATCACAGCCTTTGCTAGGAACCCTTTCCAGAAAGGGGTATCAAATTGTCTGGCTGTTAAGCTTTCACTGAATACCCTTTTTGACATTACAAATTGTAGAGCCTCACTTAAAACTCAATTTCCTTTTTCTTTTCTTAATTCAACTTTTTGCTGTCTTTCTTTGCTCTCTTGTCAATATATATAGATAGATGATGTATGTTCTACTTACCTAACCAGGGAATCTCGGCCTCAGGTCAGTCCAACTAAAAGAATATATCAATTCAACAGTGCTGAATTCGTCAAAACAAGTGCACACATCTAATATTCTGTTTTCCTTGCCTTTAGTCCTCGAATGCATTGGAAGATCTTTGCTTTATGGTTCTGGAACTTCTGCAAAAAGCTCAGGTAATGGCGGTTAACATTATATTGTGTTTCTGCCACATGATTGCCAGGATACATTGTACAATGTAGTACATTATAGTTAATACCCATGCAACTATTAAGCACTAATTAATTTCTCAGTTATGTCATTCCCTGACAGATGTTGCTCCAGGGATATCTGTAGACCACCAGATGCATATGGTTAGTAAAATTACTGCTCAGGGCACAATAACTGATGTGGATGTGAAAAAATTTGCCATTCTTGCTCTGGAGACAACTCTTTCCTAACTAGCAGATCAGAATCAGTTATTTCTAATCATTAGAACGAATTAATATATTACTCGATGTGTAAGTTCAAGAAATTTCTCTGCTTAGGAAAGTAGAAGAGCAAGCATAAGTGGAAGCTTAAATGAGTTTCCCTCATGTCACTGATGGAGTCACATTCTGCTTTCACTCCTTTCCAGCATAGTCTGAGATACTGTTGCTGATGATTGTTTCTAAACCAAATTTTCTCAGGTTACATATATTTCTTTAAAAGCTTCTAGCTCATAACTGCAACAACGGAGTAGAGCAGCCTTCCCCAGTCTCCATTTTTACAGGGCAGACCATTCTTCCTAGGCAATGGCCATGCTGACTAGGAATGACTTGAGTTGCTTTAAATTAACCACAGCTAATGCTAACTGTAGTTCCCAGTGAAGACAGCTCATGAATGTCTGGCTGCCTAAAAGCAGAAGCTTCCAAACACTTCCTTTTGTCTGCCTGGGAAGAGAAGAGGGAAGCGTGAGAACTTTTGTATTGTTTCCATTCATGTATCTCACTATAAAGCAGAGGTGGACAAAATGGAATTCTCAGATCCTCCAAATAGCCTAGACTGCATTCCCCACTCCAAAAAGGATCAATTGCCTCTCCTAGAAGTGGAAATTTCCCCCAAGGGGCCACAGAGTTGCCCACAATTCACAACATTTTATGCACTGTTTTGTGGTGTGATTCCCCACATTTTAGCAAGATATGATAAAGTGTCAGTTGGCAGTGGTATTGTTTGCTGCCCAGCCAGAGTTATGAAACCAGGTACATGACATTGCGGTAATAAGGGCAACTTTATTTGACCTAGTTAATTTCCATTGCATTCAATGGAATGCAGATAGGAGGAGCAAACTGATCTGGGCCAGGTGTCACTCCCCATGACCACCTCCTCAGCCTTCCCTTGGGCAAAAGACCTCAATTCTGAGGGCAACCCATTCATTCTGAGTTGCTCCCCAGGTGCCCTTATTTAGAAGGCCAATCCAGTAGGCCCCCACCGTAGTCCTAGGACCCTACATGTGAGAACTCACATTCTGGGTAAGCCTCAAGGATTGCCTCTTTCTTTACCCCTGAGCCTCAGGACCTTAAAGAGGAGTTTACAGAGTATAACCTTACACCCAAATAGGGTGCTAAAGCTGTACGGTGGAGACTTGTCACCTTCCCTGCTACCTGCCACATGACACTCTCTTTATTGACACCACCTGAGCCAATTGCTCAATTCCTTTCAACATAGTACAGGGCAGGTGAAAAAAAACCTACTAAACAGGGGGAGAAAAATTCCTACCTGTCCTCAGAGTGCCCAGATCACTCTCATACTGAACTGAGAGTGGGAGGGTTGGCCACACAGCGCTGAAATGAGTGAGGTCACACGGAGGGTGAGCTGGCCTTATATAGCCACTCACTTGCCTTCGTCACTTGATGATACATCCCATCAATCATGCTGAACACAAGGCACCCTGCTGTCTTCTGCGGAAGGCACCAAATACTACCTTCTCTATCAGCACCTGATCTGTGAGGGTCCAGGTACTTATTACTGTTAAAATATAAATTGCTGTTGCTGAAGGCAACTCATTGGCTTTTTTATACCAGAGAAGGGTTAGTCCAGAGATTTGGGGAACTGCAAGAATAGGCATCGGGGCTGCATGTAATAGCAGAAGATGATGGTTGTCATCATCATCATCATCATCATCGTCATCATGGGTTTTTGATTAGAGTACTCAGAGCCTCAGATAGAAGTCGGTAATCTCTAAGTCAGAAATCGCTAAAGAACAACTGCAATGCTTCTTGGACTTTTTCCATCATGTTATAATTCCATATTTCCTTGTGATTATTATTATGGGTACTAGTACAACTTTCTGAGGAAGCATGTATTTCTCCAGCTGTCACACAATTCCTTGAAAGCGTAAGATGTGCCAAAAAAATAACAATACATCTGCTGAAAGCATTGTGTTTTAGTAATGCCTTCTTAAAATGAAGCTGGCTTAACAGTGCAGATATCTTTCAAAAAACACATCTAATTTGATTACTCATTTATACTAATCAGCTGCAACATTCCATATGAATATGAATTTCTGAATCAGTGGTAATGAGTAAGTGGAGGACACTAATAATATAAAAAGCAAGGATGTTATGAGGTTATTAATGGAAAATAATACCAATTTCAATAATAAATTTATATTCATAGTAAGTAAATAACTTGAATAGGTCTTACTTGTACCTAGGTGTGCAACCTCAAATTAGCAATTGCAAACATATAAGCAACAGCAGTATCCACTGTACCACATTGCTTTGTCCTCTCATCTAAATGATCCATGCTGCATTGTTAAATGACTTGTGCCAATATTTCCACAGGAGTTAGATGAAAAGGACATCAACAAAAGAGTAAGTTGTTTTTCCCAACTCTTTCTTAGTGTATATAATATCTGTCTAAACTCATAACAGTAATCTGTTCCAAAATAAAATGCACTTTTAATTTCTTTGAACAGTTCTTATTTCATTATTCTAAGACTCATGATACAGGCAACTCAAACATTCTGGTAAGTTGAACTGCCCCTCTCTGTGTGAGTAAATGTGTGCCTGCACCTGAAAACAGCATATTATCATCATTATGAAGTTCATAATCCCTGGTGATTAAATACTGTTCATTTAATTTTAGAGTTAGAATACATAATAGATTAATGTTAGAAGATATAAGATTTCGTACTATTGTTAAGAATTATGTAGCCAAGGATTTGATAGCACTATAGATTTAATTATATTATTTTAGTAGTTAAGAGATGAGACTTTGTAGAAATTACATAACATTATTACAGTGTTGATACAATATAAGAGTAACAGTGCACTTTTGGATGAAATGTAATTTTTTAAAGGGAAGGTTAAATATAATCAATATTTGAAGAACTGTTTGCAATAGGTACAGGAACTGGTTCTTAATTACAGTATGTGTATTTTTAGTGTTGTTTTTGTGTTTGATTAATGATAGGTTAGTGTTGGTAGTATTAATATGTATTGATTTGATTTTGGTATTGGGTGTCAATGTGTATTTTTTTGATTTGATTTTTTGTGTAAATCTGTAATTGTGTTAATTTGTAATATTATTTTACTTAAAATAAAAAATTTTTTAAAAAAAGTTCATAATCCCTGGGAGTATTTTAAATACCTTGATTATGTAACTAAGAGAAAATGTAAGACAATTTACCTATTTAAAAAAGAAGAAATGAGGGAAGATCAGCTACTGTCTAATAATTGTCTAGGACAACTCACATATTTTCAGGTTAAAAAGGAAAATGAATATAAACTAAATACAAATTAGTGTTTTGATAAAATATCAGTGCATATTTTTATTAAGTATTTAAACTAGAATTGTGGATAAATTTTGTAATAAAATTACTACTATATTATACTATACTATACTATATTATACTATATTAATTCCTTTTTTGGAGCTATACTAATTCCTTTTTTGGATTTCATCATAAATAATAGATGGGATACTTTGGGTAAAGGAATAAAATATGAATTAATTAGGTCCTGCTTTTAAAGTGCACCAAAACACTATTACATTTCATATGTGTACATCTGTGTCCTCTATATCTGTGTCCCGTGTCTGTAGCTGATTTTGTCTAAATCTTTGTATACTAATAGGAAATAGAATAAATTCTTTCTCCAAAGTATAGTATAATATTATATGTTTATATGTTTAGGGGAGAAAAATAACATATTGTTGCTGAAAGTAATGTAGTATATTATACAAAATAGTGTCTTGTAGCCATGAAATTGCCAAGCAACCTGAAGGCTGCTTTGAGATTTGAGAAACCAAGTTCCCTTTGAGGTTGCACAGCCTTTGATGTCCATCTTATTATGCAGCCACCATGTTTATGTTCCACTGTGAAAGCTAGGAAAAGAATAAAGATACATTCAGATAAGCTGGGCTTTTGATTTCCCAAATGCTAAATACTAAATACTCATTAAATGCTTGAGATAGCTTAAGATCCATTTTGGCAGAAAGCAGGATAAAAATGAATATGCATAGAATTATTTATGTTCATATTTTAATAAGAGTAATTACATCAGAAGTGTACTTAGCTTAATAAAGGGCTGTAGGAGAATGGGTTTTATTTTATTTTTTAATCTTTTGCTTTGAGCCTGAGTGATGCAATATGTAGACTCTAACACCATCTTTGTGAATAAGGTTTTATATTGTCTTGTCTACTTCTGTTGTGTGAAATGTTTCACACCTTTATAAAAAATATTATGAGGAACCATTAGAAATATGCTGTGTACATCTAGTGCCACTGCGATACCAAAAATTTTGATGCTCCAACAAGCCAGTCTAGAACATGCATTGTTAGAGCCATACAGAGTGCGAGGTTCTATCGAGCAGCTTAAGTTGGTGAGCAGTGGAGGTTTTAAGCTTTATGGGGAAGGAAGGGCAATGGAGAAGAATGGGAACAGACAAAGGTCCTTTCCACACTACACTGTTATAGTGTTATTATTCCACTTTCAACATTCCATGGAACCCCAGGGCTTGCAGTTTAGGGAGGGGCATTCAGAATTTTCAGCCAGAGAGCTCTTTGGCCTCAGGAAACTACAAACCCCAGAATTCCACAAGATGTTGAAAGTGGAATAATAGTACTATAAGTGTAGCGCAGAAAGGCTCAGTTCTGGCCAGAAAACCAAGAACTTATTTTGTAGTAGTACAGAGCCACAAAACATTGCCCTGCTTGTGCCTCTTCTAGTGTCTGGGGGGACACCGAGGGATTGAGGTTGGATTGTCCGTGAACCACTTTGGCCTCCTTTTAAGAAATTCAGCTCTGTTTTTGTTTTGAAGCGTGTACCTATGAAGAGTTTGTGAAGTGGGTATACTATTCAAGGGTGCTGAATGAGATCAAAGGGAAAAGTTATCTTTGGAGGCTGCAACTTCCAGAATATTCCCGCCACCCCCAATGCCAATGCAGGGTGAGGGATTTTGGAAATTGTAACCTCCAAAAGTAATTTTCCTAAACTCTTTATTGTTTCCTTGATTAGTGGTTAATTCATTCTTCTTTGTGATCAAATGACACCTACATACTAAATGCTAAGAATTAAGCTGCTGTTTCTTCCTGGACAGCAGGAAGATGTTGCCGTCCTGTGATGTTATGATTTGCTTTTATCCTAGGATTGGTCTCTGTTTCATGCTTGTCCTGTTACAATGGGAGACAGCCTATGACTATCTATTCCCTGTTGCTCCAGAGAACTGTAGCAGAAACAATAGCCAATGGGTAGAAATTGCAGGTCAGCTAAGCATTGGCAGAGTCTTCGTAACAGAAGAAAGTGTTTGTCAATGGAATAGATTTCCCAGAAGGTGATGGATTCTACTCTGTTAGGGATATTTAAGCATAAGATGGTCAAGCATCTGTCAGGGATGCATACTCTATTAAGCATAAGGCTGGACACAGTGGTCTCAATTCTGCATGCACGTCATCTCAAACATGCAAACAAACATAGGTAATGAAGATTTTCTGCCATTATGATTTCCATCATGACTGACATTTATGATGTCCACCTGTGAAGGATACTGCAGCTTCAGAAGCAACCCACAGGATATGTAAAAATATGGCACGTCAAGAACTTTCTGTCCTTTGCTTTGCATGTTGTATTTATGAGTCAGTGCTGCAGTAAAGAGTTTCTGTTTTGTTTTTACATCCTGGAGCCAGGATTTCTTTGTTGCTCATGTGTCTGTATTCATGCCCTCTTAGTCGTCTGTCCTGCATCCTTTGCTGCAACTTGTTCCTCAACTGCATGAGAGGAGACTGAAGAGATACAAAGAAGACGTATGTAACTTTTTATGCATTTTATGCAGTTGCATAAAAATATGCAGTTTTAGTTATTTAAGCATCCTTTTCATTTTTTTCTTATTGTTTTTTTCTTTTTTTAAGAAAAACCCACACAGTATATTTATCCTTGATCATTTTACTGGGTTCAATCATGCTCATGAACTGAGAAGTTAGGTCCCACTGTGTTTGTTAGGCTTACTTCTTGGTTCCACACAAATCAATAGGACTAATTTTAGTGGCCCTAAAGAATGACTAGAGAACCGACATGGTATAGTGGTTTGAGTGTTGGACTGTGATTCTGGAGACCAGGGTTTGATTCCCCACTCTGCCATAGAAACCCACTGGGTGACTGTGGGCGTGTCATGCACTCTCAGCTCCAGAAAACCCTGTGATAGGTTCACTTAGGGTTGCCATAAGTCAGAACTTACTTGAAGGTACACAACAACAACAACAAAGAATGGCTCACTTGGCTTAGATCCAACACAATCTTCTTTTAATATGTATAATATTATTGCATTTTCATGGTTTCTAAGCTCTTATATATTGCATGCCTTTTTTTCCTTCAGAAGAGTTATGCATATGTTGATATATGGCATTGTAAAAAGTTATATAATAAGGAAACCCTGAAACATGTTTCTGTGTATAACATCTTTCCTTTTCAATGGCTATGTTTGATATTAAGTATAATATTGAATAATATTGTCCAGAAGCCGAGTCATACCATCCACCCTGTTGTTGCAGATGTCTTGCAGGATGAGGCTTATAAATTTGACACAATAGTTGCACAGGACATATGCAATCAGTGCTGTGAAGTGATGTTTGATGTAATAATAGCGGTATCGGCAGTACCATTGCTGTGTCTTTGGTTGACCCCAGAGCTCGGAAAATTTTAAAACTTGTTTCCTCTCTCCAGGCTGACGCCCACCACAGTTATAGGTCTTGGGCCCTTTTCTGCTTGAGGTCTCTCTCTGGATCCGATCCTTGGGTCTCACTGTGACCACTATATTGGACAAGCAGATGTGTTTATTGTTGGGATCAGTTTGGAAATGCATAGCCAGTTAGTTAATCCTTAAATGAATATATATCAGGATAGACATTTAGAAAATAAAACATTAAGATTTACTGTATCTTAGAAAAAGTTAAACATCTAACGTTATGCTGGCACCACACACTGTACAATACTTTAGTTAAAACAAAGTAACAATTTTCCACGAACTCTTTCCATACCATCAGCTCCCATTAAACCAAGATCCCTACTGTGATCTTACGAATTCCTAGCCTGAACAGTTTCTCTGTTCCTAACTGCCTATCAGTCTGTGTTGTCATCTCAGTTTCAGGGGTCCTTTATTCCCCATCTCTATCTCTATTCTTAGCTGGCCCTTTCTGACTATGTAACAGTCATATATCTAGTTTTATATACATTTTTTAAAAAATCATTGCAAGTTATACAGATAGATCAAAGCATTGCAGAAAGAAAAATGAATAATACAAAATAGAAAAGTAAAAGATACAAAGAATAAAGATAAAGGGGGGAGATTACTTTCATTCCTCCTTTCAGTGGTTATATAAAAACACAATTATTTCAAACCTATCTAAATACAAATCCAACTATTCTTTTCTTTTAGTACCATCTTTTCATTATTCCTCAAAGCAAAAAATATTTAGTCACCCTCTTCTTCCTCTTTTCCCGTGTTCCTTCTTAAGGGGTTATATATCGTCCTTTTTTTCCTCCTTAAAAGTCATTCACTATCTTTCTATAATCCTATCCAGCCTTTAGATCATTACATCATCCATTGAGTGCTGTTAAATGTTTCTTCTCTTTAGAAATCAAATCTTAGTAAGATGGTCATATAATACTAATCCCTCTATTAAAATCTATAAATCTATTACACATTATAAAGCATCACTACATTCATCTCCCCTTGCCTCTAAAATCCCTTATTTAAAATTAATCTCATTTTTCTCTTGTCTTATAGCCCATTAGAAGTAAAGTGTCACTATATTTCATTTAATACAAGTTCTTTTTCAAATAATCTTATCAACATCCAAGCATCATTGACCTTATATTACATTCTATTCATCTTTATCATGTAACCTGGTTTCTTAGCCCAACTTAAACCAAATGTTTCACCTTCATTTCATTTTAAATTTCAGTTTTGGTCTTTTTTCCAACCATGCAAACCATAACATTTGCTTGAGATTGCTTATATATTATCCAAACAAACATTGTCTGATAGAAAGACACCATTCTAAGCAAAACCTTCTTTTTCATCCCAACAGTGGCAAATTCCATTCCTTACCTCTAATTATATCCATTTCATTTCCATTCCATGCTTTAAAGTAGTTATTCTGGGACAACATTTATCTCAGCTTAACCTCAGTTTTCAACTTTCTTCTCAGTTTTACAGGCTAATCCCTCCATCGGGTCAACTTGAATTTGTTTCCATAGACATCATTTCCATATTAGCCTGACCCTTCCCTTGCTTGACTTGTCATTTCTGTTTTATATTCCAGTATCTCCATTTCATCAGCACATTGCATTGCTTTATACACCAATTGTTTCAGCAAGTTCTTAAATCCAATAATCTCCTGTCTCAACTCTTCTTTCAATTGCATCGCTATATTTGGGCATTCTTCACCTAGTATAAATCGAATCTCCTCCAACAGTTCCTGGAGGAATTCTGGGGAAAGCTCCATTTACCTTAAATCCAACTGTCATGGGATTAAAACAAAACAAAACAACAGAAACCAAACTCTGTTGTTCTCCTGCTTCTGTCTTGTTACAGTCAGTCTTATCACCTTCAGAATATGGTCTCCATTTTCCCATGATGTAATATCCTCCATACTCAATTCACTTCAATCTTTTAATTAATAAAATCCAATTAGTCAAAAGAAATGCACAATCATATATCCTTTCAAAGTTATTAGCACTTTAGTTATTGTATCCCTTTAAACACATCAACACCAAATCCTGTTGTTTTCCATTCATGATCTTGTAGGGGAAACTTCACTTACTCACTTTTTGTTTACAGAAAGAAGGAAGGTTATTCAGACTTTCATCTCACCACCTTTGGAGGAAGAATTCCTTTTGTTTTTCATGCAATACCAATTTTAATAAGGAATTTAAGAAAGGAGAGTTGCAGGTTCAGTGTCCATCACATTAGCTTGTTTCATAGGTTAGACACAGATGTATCTCCTGCAGCTCCCGCCATTCATTCTGCACTTCCAGACCCTTGTGGTCAATCCCCTCACTCTCCTTTTACTCCAGGCAAGAGTCCCTCCAGCTAGCAATCTTGCTGATGAAAGTCTCCTTGTTGCAGAGTGCTAACAAGGTGCATCAACCTCCCATCATTTATCTGCTCAGAAGTCACTTCTAGTTTTATATTTTTTCCCCATAGCACCCCCTTGCATTCCAGAAGCTCTGATTGGCTAGGTTTATTCAGACTTGCTGAGCTTTTCTCTTCACACTTTGACTACAACTTTCAGAATCCCCCAGGCAGCATAGCTGCCACTGTCCAAAAGAGTTATAGTTCTAAAAAGTAAGCCCTGGTTGACAACTGCCAGAATATACAAATGCCAGAGGGAATAGGATAGGCAGATGATCACCATGATGAACCAAGACTGCTCAGAGCAAGGGTCAACTATCTATAATTTGATAAAAACCAGGGCTTTACACATTGTAGTGTTTTGAGACTTGAGGAATGGAGAGAAGAAAATCATGAATTTGTACAAACTACCAGTTCTATCTGAGTTCTTTTAAAAAATTGTTATTATCACAGAGAGGAACTGGAACATCGCAGACAGCTTTCATGTCAAGATTATTCTGAATTCTTGAAGCTCCATGGTAACTCGTTCCAAACATCTTTAGTTTAGAGTGAGTCCTTCTGATTTCAGTGGGGTTTATTCCATAATTGCTGGGCTTTAGTTGTGCAGCAGAGTGGGTTTTCCACCAATCTTACACATTATCTATCTCCACATAAACATGTAACCTTATTACCTCCCAGTAGAACAGAAGTCTGGTTGAGTGGAATACTTCTCCCAGGTGGCAGAAATAAGGGTAGCATTAATTGAGAGTAAATTTTCTGTTTAGGTTTTCCTTGCAATTTTAGTATCATTAGGATACCATGGTTCTAAACCTTGGGCCCTCCAGATGTTTTAGACTTCATTTCCTATCGTTCCTGACCATTACCCATGCTTACTGGGACTTCTGGAACTTAAAGTTCAAAACATTTGGAGAGCCAAGGATTGAAAACCATTCTCTTATGCTAAAATGAGAGGGAGGAGTTTTTCCTTTCCTTGTGTAATTTTAGTTAATCTAAGCATAATTATACATCATTTACGGCTATAAAATCAATTATCTGTCTATCCTTTATTCTCTTTAATGAGGCTTTCTCCTATATAACTAGAAATGGGACTGCAGCCTTCACTAAGCTTTTATGTAGCAAAATATGTTTTGTCAGCATCCTCTCAATTTCCTGCACTAATTAGACCTTTCTACCACAGCTTGGAATACCAGATTTTCTTGAGCAAAATGCTAACTTGAAAGAAACTCTGTTTTTCACAGTCTATGATACAGCAATAAACTATAGAGCACTGGGCACAACAGAGATTTCTTTTTTAAAAAACCACTGGTAAACTGTTGGTTTCTTTGGTTAAAAAAAGAGTTCAGTGTATGTTTCTGATAAACCTGATTTAAGTCACAGATTTGTCTGAAGCTTCCCATTTTGTAATACATGTATTTCTTTGAAAAGGAAATCCCTACTGATCTGTTATGACACATTTTGGTTCCATCTCATTATAGGTTAACATTTGTAGCTCACTTTTGGTTCCAAAATAACCCAAAGCAGTTAACTAGGAGATGCTACATTGAAATTAACAGTAGCAATGAGTAGGGGCACTCAGGGTATTGCTTTAGATGGTGCATGCCTTCCCATATTTCACAAATAAATACTGGGACACATGAGACCAAGCAACTTCAGAATCAAGCTACAAGAGTTACTAAAAAGAAAGAATGCACAACTGAGGAGAGGGGGCAGCAGTTTGCTTTTGTCTGAGCCTACTGGAAAGAACAAGATCCTGGCCCCTACCCTTCCCCCTAGGGAATTAACCGAGCACAAACTACTTTTACAGGAGATGATGCAGGAGGAAAGCGGGAGGGGGAGAACAGTTGGAGGGTATGGATGATGGCTGAAGTACAAGGAGGAATACATATGAAAGAACGGTTTCTTAGTTATTTGTGTCCCATGCTATTTAGCATTTTCAGGATTGATATGAACATCTTAAACTGAGCCTCAAAACAAGCTGTGTAAATCAACAAAGTTGGAATAACTTGGTCAAACCAATAACCTGATGGTGACATACTCTATACCAACTGGATTTTTTCACCTGTTTACAAAATATCATAACTTGATAAATAACCAAAGGGAATAACACACACAATGCATATTTTAATTCTATAATACTGCATTTTGGTAGGCAATATACAAAAGCACTGGGACTCTCCACAAAAACAGATAAGTTTACTTTACATGAAAAAAAAAAAAGATCAAGGCCATTTCCACACTAGACTGTTATAGTGCTATTATTCCACTTTCAACATCTTAACAGTCTAGTGAGGAAATGGCACAAGACACAACAGAGCCCTCTGACCAAGTAAGGCCGCTTGTTGCATTTGAAATGAGGGAAGTGTGGCTAATGTTGATCCATACAAATACCCAAATGGCATACAGATAGTGCAAGGGGTTCCCCAGGTGTTTTTGAAAGGGGGACATGATAGGCTCAACCCCTTACCAGAGATGTCCTAAGCAGGGAAACGTCTCAAGCAGGGCTCCTCAGGAGTCTTCTGACATGTTACAGCTTCAAAACATCAGGTAGGATATCCCATAGTCTATCCCTAATTTCACAGGTACAGCTCCTTAGATTGAATTTTAACATTTTTTGGTGGGGAGATGGATCATTTTTCTTTTCCTTTCCTTTTCATACCAACTGATTCACTTAGGCCTGTCCCATGAGATACTGGAAAGATAATTAAAGATGAACTATCTAACACCTCCTTATTTGCCTTTAAGGGCAAAGAGAGGGAACCAAGGATTAATACGTGACCTACTAATGAATATTTCATAACTTCTGTAACTAGTTTAGAAACAAAAGGACTTAGACAGACATTCATACTTATCAGTATCATAGTGCCTGAAGGTTATAAAACTGCAATCCTAAACTTAAGAATAAGCTTCACTGAAAAAAGGGAGACTTATTTTGAGTAGATGTGTATAGAATTGCATTGTAAAGAGAAAATCCATCTGAATGACATAACCAGGCTAGGTTGGTTGACATGGTTTAATGGTTTAATATAAAATGACTGACATTGTACTTCTAGGAAACAGTAAGCAATCTGAGATGCATTTAAAGAATTATACTTCTCTTTATTTAAAGTATTGTCTATTGCATAGGGAATAACCTTTAGGACTAAGAAACAAGAAGATTTCTGCTTTTGCCCTTCAGACAATTACATCTTACATTCTGTAGACACTTGGAATGAGTTTCTAACAGTTCAAAGGCCCTTAAGCTTCTTGACTATTCCTTTTCCTTGTGTAGGAAGCTTTAGCTAATCTCACAGAAGACTGATACAAATGTAAGACTGGCTCATTTGGTCTTAAACACAACTGAGAATTTAGAAACTTAAGCCTGCAGGACTGTATCCTCCTCATGTTTTCATTTTAGAGAAATTCTTACACAATCTGCAGGCAAAATAGTCCCTATTGTTGCTCCACCCATCCAACTCAAAGCTTAGAAGGTGGTGCTAGATTCCTTTTCTTTCTTTTTCAATAAAATGCTATGGCTGACAGACTGGATGGATGTGCTGGAAAGCAAAGCACCAGCCTCTAGCTCTGCTGCCCCAACCTCTTGTTAGGGGTAAGGAAATGGGGAGGGCAACTAGAAGCTAGTGTTCCACTTCCAGTACATGCAACCAGTCTGTCACCAATGTGAGCCCAAGAGATGTGGGATGGGAGATGATGGGGTGGCTAGAAAGCAGCACTTTTCTTTCTTGCCACCATGGATTAAAAATATTTTTGATTTTCATTTTAAAGTGACAGCCTTTTGTCAGGGCCATGGACATTATTCAGGGGGTGTGACTAGAATTAACAGGAGTCAGAACCTGGTTCCTCTTCTCCAGTCCTCAGGGAAGGGGGAAGAATCTCAGGACAAGAGCATTGTCTTGAAAGATAGATATACATGACCTGTTGAATCAACTGGATTTACCTATATCTTGATTTACCATTGCAGCAAGTGATTTGATTGATATATTCTAGCTGGGACAAACCAATAGGATTCAGGTTATTATATGTACACTTGTCTACGTAGACTGTTTTCTGATCAAAGCAGAGTTCATAAAGCTTTTGTTACAACTCCCATGTGTTCTTAAAAGCAGTGCTTGCAAAGATGTTAAAACAGAGGTTGGAAAAGAGTAGAGTCTTCTTCAAGGCAAAACTTAGAAAACTGAATTTCCAGTTAGAGAAGTCTTTTTCCATTTGCTTTCAACTTGATGTTTATAATTGTCCTGATCTGCTCTAATAAACTATAGCTGACACATTAAGTATCGCGCTTAATGACATCATCAAGGCTTGTTCCTTGTGACATCACCAGGGTCCATCATTTGTGCCATCAGGTGAACTTGGGTCTCAGGTGTTAGCCCTGAAATCTCAGAGCCTAGGATGCTACTGATCTGGCTAGCCTGTAGGGAATGTGTTGCTAGCTTCAGATGTAGGACCAAACTTTTCATACACAGCATTTTTAGCTAGTTTTGAAAAACACTGGCAGGCATGGGAAGGTGGTCGATCTTCATTGGGACCACAGTGTACCTTGAAGCCTCACCTTTTCTTGTCCCAAATAGGAATCTGATGAAAGTCCTCATCCTGTTCTGGCATAGCAATTGGCCTCCACCCCAGCTTGATTATTGCATGGGGGAGAGAGATATTTTTATAGGGACTAAAGCTGCTGAGGGAAGGCTCTCATCCTTGTGTGTTGTGGACCTAATGACAATCTGGCCCAAAATTTTACTTGATGTTACCAGACTGTTAAATTATGTTTTGGCCCGTAGGAGATTGTTGCTACAGACTACAGAGTGCAAGACAATAGGCTCATGTGAAGATGGAAGCAGAAGACCTGGGAAAAGAAAAAGTTTTAAAAGAGAGAGGGAGGGACCACATCTCAATAGCAAAGACAAATATTTGTATGTAGAAGGTCTCTGATTCATTCATAGCATCTGTACTTTCAAGGATTAAGTAGCAGCACATGATGGGAAAGAAAGCTCTAGTGAGCCACCAGCATTCTGTGTGTACTGGAGGTAGAAATCATGCCACATACATATCTTCTTACACTTCTCTAGACCCCCAGAGCTGCAAGCCCCCTATGTGAAAAGATGCCCCTAAAATGTAAAATGCCTTTTCTGGAGGCTTCTAGGAATGACCCAGCCCCACCCCTCAAAGTCCTCCAAAAAACAACAACAACAACAAAGGAAATGCCCCTATAGAACCCAAAAAGGAAAGCCAGAATAATGTACAGTTTCATTTTTGCCTATCTCTGGTGTAAACCATGCAAGGCAACTCCATGTATTCCTTCCTGGTTCCTAAAGTTTACTTTGTATTGGATATTTGTTCAATTAGCTTAAAGTTCTATGTATTTTAGGGATGGGATGAATCTAGAATTTTCTGGATCCGAATCCCTGGAAGGTTCTGGGAATCCACGAATCTTGAATCTTTCAAATCCTTTTTTTAAAAGGGGTTTAAAAAGCAAGGGAAAGAGGGATAATCTTGGGCAAGACACACTCTCTCAGCCTCAGCAAAAACCTAGGCAAAGGCAAACTTTCCTCTGAGGAAATCTGGCCAGGACAATTGTCCTAGTTTTGCCTCAGGATCTCCCGAGATTGAAAATGACATGAAGGCCCTTGCTACACAGGTATGAAAATGTGGATTAATTCCACATTTTCCTGCCTGTGTAAACAGGGCCATATACTACAGTACAGAGATAATCCAGGTCAATTTTCCAGGTGGATTTTCTTTGCCTAGCTCCTTATGACATCCTGGGGTTTGTAGTTTGCTGATGTTTGCACACATTGGCAGAGAACGCTGTGACACCTTATAAAACTTGAAATTCCAGAATTGTGTATGAAAGAGCTATGCAAGGGAGCTATGCAAAGAAATCTTTCAGCTGTCCTTGAAATCTCTTCAGTCAAGTGTTGAACTTAAATATTAAATGTTCAATTTAAATATCTTAGAATACAACCCCAGATGTAATTTCTGAAATTGTTAGCAAAGGTCATTATTACTGCAAGGGAAAAACTGACCTACTTGCCATCTCCCCTTGTGTGTCTGGTCTCCCAGGTTTTCAGGCATCCCGGTCTCCAACAAACTATTTGGTTGGTGGGTTCGAGAGGCTTGGTTTGCCTATTTTGGCACAGGGATTTGGATTCACTAATCTTGAATCCTTGCCCAGGATTCGAGGATTCAGTTGGCCCATCCCTAATGTATTTGATTCAGTGATGAATGGTTCTTCAGTGCTATCAACTCATCTGAGCTTCTTCGTAGTGATGCCATTCTCCCACCTCTGCCTAGGATTGTCTGCATAAGAAAATACCATACTGAAATAGCAAAAGGGTTTATTTGTTCCTTGGTTGTCCATGTCTTGCTTATTATTTTAGTAAGCAGCTGGGAAATTAATTCATACTGTTCATTCATACTTCACCCTACCATACAAAGATGGTAGGGTGGAGTTGAGTCAGAGCTTGGGAGAGTAACTTTTTGGGGCTACATATCCCAGAATCCTTTAGATAGCATGGCTATTCCATCAGTGGCAATGCAATCTGAGTAATTCTTAGAGTTGCAATTCAAAAAATAACTTGTCCAAACTCTCAACATATGCTGCAAACTCTCACAGCTGAGCAAGTGATTGGAGATGTTCTTTCTCCTGTCCAACTCAATACTCTACTGTTCAACAACTGCTTTTCAATATTGATCTATATTTAATATAGACAAGAACTGCTCTTGTGTTAATACGTTATTACAAGAAGGTTTTAGATGTACTTTTTAGGCATTTGGTACATTCAGGCAACTTGTTGCAGACTTCATAAAATGTTTACAGTAGGCCCTCCACATTCACAAGGGTTTGGGGCGCACAGAACTCTAGTGAAAGTGAAAAAATACAAATAACACCCCCTGCACAATTCTTCTCCAGAGCTTCCCCCATTCTTTTTTCTCTGGACCTGGTATTTAGTGGGGAGGAAGAAAAAAGACTAGGTAAAGGGCTTACTGGTGCTTTTCCCTCAGATGGAGAAGAGCCTCCTAGTTACTTCTGGTTGCCATCTTGAAAAAGGAGGGTTAGGAGCAAAGGGGGCACCTGACCAATCAACAGCCGTTACACAATAGAATGTAAAGCCAAGTGGCAGAGAGGACACACTCCCAGCAATGGGGGTAGGGGGCTTTGCTCACCCAAAAAGGAAAAAAAAATCCATTTTAAACGCAAGCCTGAGGTGAGGAATGCGAGGGGGGGGAAATGAAGTGGGAAGGAGGCAAGCAGTGCTTTGCAAATAATTAAATTTGCAAAGGTCAAACCATGAATTCAGAGGGCAGACTGTATTTATTTAAAATTACTTCTAGGCCTAAGGTGGTGTGCAAAATAGAAACAATACAGAATAAATGCAATATAATAAACAAGCAACAGAAATTACCAAAAAAGGCATCAGATTGTAAAGCTAAGGAAAATCCAATAAAAACTAATGAATCTTCAGAGCTTTCTGAAGATCTGCAAGGAAAGAGATGGAAGTCAGCTCTAGAGATGTGGAACTACCATTGAAAAGCCCTCTCCCTAGTATTTTCCAGCCTAAGTGCCCTTAGGAGTGAGAAAATAAAGAGCCCCTGGGCCAAAGATTATTTGGGGCATTAATATTAAAAACAGGACACTAAACTGAGCTTAGAAATGTACAGGTAGTCTGTATTGTGCGCATGATATCACATTAACATACTGTGCCAACTTCCATCCTTTCTAATACTGTGCACCAGCTGAAGTTTCCAAACTGTTTTTAAAAATAAGGGAATTTGTAATTTGAAATTTGTTCTCTTTTCAGGATGAACTTCGAATACCTGGAGGAATTCAAAGTAGAGGATACTTTATTTTCAGGGTATGTAGATTTTTGTTTGTTTAAACTCACTGCTGTATTACAAAATGTGACAGCGTTGTCTGGATTTCAGAATAACTTGCTTTAGTAGTCCTTTGGCTGATTAATACATTACAGTCATCAATAAGGGGGATAATAGATGATAAAAGCAAATAGTATTACCTTAATGCACACGTTCTGAATTTATAGTGCAACAACATCTAGGGTGAATGTCTAGTTCCAGGGAAGTTTCTACATTGGTATGACAATGAATCCAATCTGGGTTTTTATCTGATTTTAAAGGAATTATCCAAGGTTCTGATCTTACTTGTACTCTGACTCAACCCTGGAACAAATTCACCACCCACTTGACAACAGCTGCAGTCCAGTTAAAATTGACATTAAAGTCTAAGAGTACTTGTCATCTGTCCTTGCAGTATGTCACTTTGTTTATTGTTGGAAATATTTGGCTGGAACACAAAGGACCTCTTATTTAGTTGGGTGCAACACAAAAGACCCTCAAACCAAAATTTTAAACAGCTCGTAATTTAAATCTCTGAGTAGATCCATATAAAACTGAGCTGTGCTTTGCATTCCTGAAGGTTATCACAAAGGAACTTATTATTGAGTAGGCATATCTAGAATAGAACCTTATTTTGCTTGCTTAGTGGGAAAATGTCCAAGGTGGTAAGAATCACATCTGGTCCTTCTCACCCTGCTGTCGTGTCCTTAGCCCTACTCTCTGTAGACAGACCGGCACAAAGACCTGTTCCAAACTAGAATTTGGCCCTTGGACCAAAGACTTTTCCTGATGAAAGAAGTTTCCCGCTGCCTTATATAGGCAGTGCAGTGGGAGGAGTAGGTTGAAGCAAGTACAGTCATCCCTCCACATTTGCTAGGGTTAGGGGCACAGGACCCCCATGAAAAATGCAAAAACTGTGAATAATTCTAGGCCCTCCCAAACCATATTTAACACACACAAAAAGTATATCACCATATACAACCCACCATGGATTCCTTTGAGGCATCAGGGTTCTTTCACAAGGCTGGTGGGGCTTATGGCCACCTCCACTGTTGCCCCACAACATTTTTAATATGGACTTACAAGCCTCATTTGCAGTTTCTAAGTCTCATGAGGCTTGCAGTCCCTATTAAAAATGGCATAGGGAGGCAGTAGAGGTGACAGCATATAATCCATGAATAATCAAATCTGCAAAAGTGAAACTCGCAAATGTAGAGGGCTGGTTGTAATAACGTTCAGTGATAGGTTAGACCTGGTAAGATTTTTTTTAGAGAACAGAGTACCATAATGAAATGCTGTCTTTCTAGCATAATGGAAAAAACTGTAGAGAAAAGCAGTAATAAGCAATAGTAGTAGGTAGGATCTACCTGATACATTCCCTGTTTCTTTACTTTTGATAACCAGTAAGTGGGCCATCTATTAGTTTTATTCCTGCTCCAACAGAAGGTCAATATTTCAAGATCTAGCACTAAATATCTTGTCACATGAGAAATTAAACTAAGTAGAGAGAGTTCATTATTTTTGCCGGTGTAGAGGCCAACCTTACAGTCTAGAAGCAAGCTGAAATAAGTCACAGGTCACAGATAATCAAAGTGAGAACTGAATTCAAATCTTTTTCTGATCTTCTTCTTTCAACTCATAGAGAAAGTAGCAATTCTGACCATCATTATTTACCAATAAAACATTACCGTATCAAACTAATTTGAAGAAGCATTTTGGAACTGCAACCAAGTTTTCCTACATTTAGAATCTTTAAAAATGCACACTTTAAAAATTCTTCTAGAAGCATTTTAGGTTACTCATTGTTTATCCATCGTTATTTCTTTTCCAGCCACGCAATGGAAGGAGATCTGCTACATATCCTTAAAATGGTATTGACTTGATTTTTCTCTCAGAATTAATATCTAAAGGCTGTTCTATATTGACATACATGCCAAAATCTACTTTTTAAAATAAAGGATATAGAAATATCATGCCAAGAAAATGTGTATTACACCCATGTGCTCAGCATTTTAAAGAGCTAATTGTTCCAGATGAAGCTTAAGGATAGCATTGCTGATCTATGATTTGTCTCACTGAATAGGCCATGAACAATAAGCAATATCATGCTGGTAGAGCAGAGCAAGTAAGCAATATGGTGCTGGAAATTGTTGGCATACATACTATTGGGAAGTTTGTTTGACACAAAGTTGTGCCGCCAAAGTTGTAGCACTGATTACAAAATGCAGCTGATGATGCAGAATAACTCGATATGCTTCATATATAGTATTAAGTGGTTATATGACCACTGTTAATGATGCACTGTGTAAAGTGCTGATGCCAGGCTATTTTGTACCCTAAGCAAGGCTGCCTGCTTGCGCACACACACTCATTGTTAACTTCACTTTTCAGAAAAAGATATCATGTAAAAAAAAAATTGAAAAACCCCAAATTTTAAACTGTTCAATTATTTTAAATTAAAATACCACTATATTTGACTTTATAATTAGTTATATTCCATAGCACTGTTGTTAAGTCCCTTCACTGAAAAGTAGACAGGCACCTAGTTCTTATGAAGAAACATATGCAACAGGTCTAAGCAGTGTACCATGAGTGATGTCAATATGCTGTTTATGACACATAGTTCCCTTTTAATTGATTTCCTGAAGCATAATAAACTCACATGCACCCATAGAGAACTTTGAAGAGCTATATTGATCAAACTTAGCAGGATTTCTTTGTGGCATAAAATGCTGAGGATAAAGGTATAACTCTTGAGTTGTTTTTTTCATACTGCCTTGTGTGTTCATGGATTGCTACCCTTAAGTCTTTTGTAAAATCCCAGTAAAATATGTTTTTAAAAGTGGACAGTTAGAATAATGTAACTTGTTTCATATCATGTCAACATCTTCTGTCTCTTTCAGAACTGTTCATCTTTGAACCTAGAATCACCATAGGACTACAGACAAGATGCACATCCTAGCCTTTATTACATATACAACTCGGTTTTTTTAGATATTTCATTCACAAGTAAATTTCTTATAATTAAAAGTGCAGTATAATCCTACGCATGTTTACTTACTAGTAAGCCACATTTACGTTTAATGGAGCTTACTCCCAAGTAACAGTGTGCAGGATTGTAGCCTAAGGCACAAATGTTTCTTTCTTGAAGCATCTCAAAATAATTCTGTTTCCTCATGTTATGATCTTTGTAATTGTGTGTAATAAAACTAAAAAAATAATAATAATGTCAGTGTTGAGATAATTGCATGCAAAAGACTTTGTCAGTAGCACTATTGCTACATATAGAGTTCTCCCTCCTTTTCCTGTAAATAAAGGCACTCATTAGAGAATTGTTTTTAATGAGAATAATTTAATGAGAATTTTTCAGTTTTTAATGTCATCTTTTTCATGGTGTGGGTCTTGTGATTTGCAATTATGGCTTAAGTGTGTCTGTAATATAACTGGTGTGGTAATATCTAACTTTGAATCAAATGGGCCATCCTTGCATTGTGTGAGATTTCTGCTGTCAGAAGAGCAAAGCAATGGAACTATAGTCCATGAAATTTAGCAATGTAAAATCCTACAAAGAGGAGAATTGGGTGCTATGAATGCAAATCAAGATTAGAAAACACAGCTAACACAGCCAATTAGAGGGATGCTCACATTAGATTATTACAGCAAAAGGAAGAACAATCTGCTACCCTTTGAGTAACAAAAAAATATTAAGCCATTCATCATCACTTGGGACTTAATTTGTGCTTGGGATCCTTAGAAGTTTAGCTGGAATACATTAAGTTAAAATAAAGTGCCTATGTATGCCTTCTGTGTTTCTTTTGTAGCCACTGACTAACCACAGTATTCTACCATGTATCAGGAAATGAAAAAAGCTTTCATGCCCTGTGTCATATCTTCTATTAAAATTCAAGCATAGCATCAGTTCAGATGACACCCACCATACACATGGAGGAGAGATTGGTAAGACATTGGCCAGAGTAACAGCATACAGAAGTCACCCACATTAAACATTTGCCCTTTTTTGTATATTTAGAGCTACCTCTTCTCTCATTAACATAAGAATTTTGTGGAGAGTTAACTCTGATACTTAAAAGAAGATGGAGCTCTCAGTTGGCAGTCAGGATCCTGTGGTTGTTCTATGGGCCCCTCCCATGTGTTCTCCAGAACTGGTAACATTCTAAAACAGTTTGTTGGCCATTCTATCTTCCAGCCTGGCCAGCTGTATGTAGGCTGGGTCTTACTCTTCAGGGCACTGGAGGGTTGGGTAACGAGCGACTGCCTTTCCTGCCCATGAGGAAGCTAACATGCAGGTCAGAAAAAGTGGGACAAGATGACATATCTGAGATGGAAGAAATGCATTCACATCTGCATTTGCAGACAGTAGTAATATATTCTTACATTAATGTCAGTCATATATGCAGTTCAAGCCGCCACTTCAATAAGAACTTGTTCTTGTTGCTGCTGCTGTTGTGTGCCTTCAAGTCATTTCTGACTTGACTCTACAGTTACTCTAAGGCCACCCTATCATGGGGTTTTCTGGGACTGAGAATGTGTGATGCATCTAAGATCACTCAAAGTGTTCAGTTGTCAGTTCAAGTCGAGGTGTGGGAATCATGTTTCTCTGCAAGAGACTGTTCAACTGCAACTCCCACTAGCCCTAGCCAGCACAGCCAATGGTGATGAATGCTGGGAGCTGCACTGCAACAATATCTGAAGGGCCACATGAATCTCACTCCTGCTAGTCACCATCACATTTCCTTTGATAACGCTGACACTGTCTTACCTAAGTGCTCTTCTAATAGTTTATAAAATGCTGAACTGAAGTTTTATTTAAATACCTTCTTATACTTTTATCTTAAAAGCCCGCCTCTGCTTTAGCTATGGGGGGCCATATTTTATCTCAGTGCAATCCAATTTCATAGGAAGAGGCAAGAATTCTCATTTGAAGTGAAAAAGACACAGTTGACTGCATCTGATTTAATTTATTTGTTACCTGGTTTCAACCGAATGAATAATCACAGAATCACAGAGTTTCAAAGACCCAGTGGATCATCTGGTACAACCACATGCTCAGTGTAGGATCTTTTGACTAGAGCATTCCCAGCAGATAGATGCCCAGCCTCTTTTTGAAGACATCCAGAGAAAAAGACCCTCACCACCTCTCTAGGCAACTGGTTCCATTGCTGAACCCCTCTCACTGTCAAGAAGATTCTTCTAATCTTCAATTGAAATCTACTGGCCTGTTACTTAAAACCATTTGACGTAGTTCTATGTTCTGAGGTAGCAGAGAAAAATCTTGCATCCTCCTTGTGACAGCTCTTGAGGTATTAAGGAGTGCAACCATATCACCTTTCAGTCTTCTCTTCACTAGCTAAACATGCCCATCTGCTTCAACCTGTCCTCATATGTCTTGTTCTCCATAATTCTTATCATCCTTTCTCAACCTGCTCCAGATTCCTTCTTAAAATAGGGTGCCTAGAATGGTCAGGGCTTCTGCATAAGGTGGAAACATGCTACAAAAAGCACTCTTGCTAATGATGGTGGCATCTAACCCTTTTCTTCACAAAGGGGTGTTACAAGTATAGAGAAGGAGAAGGCTGGGGATCACAGCTAGCGTTCAAAGTCATCCATACTGAAACTATTTAAAAGAAACTTTTGGCCACTAATTTTTTATTCCATGGCAAAAGTAAACACATTTAGCATTCTGCTATATTTCTACTGTCTCATCCCCTCCTACATTTGACAGATGGAAACTGGGTCACGTGGCCAGTCAACAGGAGGCAAAAATAGTTAATGAGAAGGAACACACAAAATTTTAAACAGGAAGAAAACTGGAAATTTATTCACTGAGTTTAAAAAAGTCTGAAAAAACAATACAATCAATAAATCAAATACAATATTGTGTGTGTATGCATGCATGCAGTATGATTAATAATAGATATATTATACATTACTATAAAATCAAATGCCTTTATCAGAATCTGCTCAGAATTACAGCTTTCTCTCAATTCTGCATGTGCTCTCTGTTCATACAGCCCCCTTAGGTCCAATGCACATTATGTATCAGGTAAAATCCTAGGTTTCCCATAATATTCATGTGGTTATCTTAAGCGAATCATAGCCTTGTTATCCTAACAACTAGGATAAAAGTGGAGGCTGGTAGAGAATAATGAATAAGGTAAAAGACTTTTAGCCCAAGGAGATAAAGGAAACAAGGAGTTAGAAATGCAAAACTCTAAAAATGTCATAAACAAATCCACGCATTCCAATGGTCTTTTAGAATGTGCATAGTCTTGTGTATTCTACAAGGCTACAATCTTGTGCACCTTTCCCAAGGAGTAAGTCCCAATGACTTATTGTGGGTCCATATGTGTATGATTGCAGTGTTAATATGAAGGGAATATTGTTCTGTGAGGGGCAGGGAACTCTCTTAAAGAGCTAGTAGGCAGCGAATCTCTCCCAGTGCTGGACCTCTACACTTTATAGTTTCTTTCCTATGGTATTGTGCAATCCTGGCAAACGCATACGGACAGAGAATTAGTAAATCAAAAGGAAAAGATGAAGAAGACCAATAAAATTAAGCCTTAAAGTATAAAGTTTACATCAGTCTAAAAAAAAATACAAACAGAACTGAAGAAGGAAGATAAAAAAATGTTTTCAAATCAGAAATGCTTCTTGCAACATGGATTCTATTTTAGTGAAATTACAAATCAGGGGAGTGGGACATTTGTATGGTTGTGAGAAAGAAAGACTGGGATAGAGCCAGTTCAGAGGGTGTTGTAATTCAAAGGGAATCTCTTCAAGAAAAGCTTCTCTTAGTAGTTTGCTATATTTATTTTTTCTGCTTTCCGAAGGAAGCAATGGGAGCTATAGTCCAAAATACCCTAAAGATACCAAGTTCCTTCTGATCTTGGAAGCCAGGCAGGGGCAGCCCAGATTAATGCTTGGTTGAGAGACCACCAGTGAATACCAGGTGTTGTAGGCTGTATTTCAGAGAAAGAAACTGGCAAAACCACCTCTGGGTATTCCTTGCCTGAGAAATTCTGAAACTCATGGGGTTGCTGTAAGTTGACAGGCAACTTGAAACCACATACACACAGGGCCATTCCAAAGCTCGAGTGGCCATAGCACCTTTGTCTTTTTCTTCTTGGCCCTACTGGCAGGGATGACACTCTTCCCTCTCTTAACAAATTCCCATTTGTACCAGCCAACTTCAGTAGGTACAGCTATTCCTGACCTGTTGTTAGCATCTCCAGAGGGAAAAAGAGGTGGGACTAACAATGCTAATCCAGCACTAACACAACTGAATACATAGGGATTGTAGTCCAGACATTTTAAAGAGTTAAACCTTCAGAGATCTGGATTTAGCCTAGATGGTTTGATCTGTCAGTGCTGGATTGTCCCACAAACAAATATTTAGAATCTCAAGTTCTTTCCATGCCTAATATAAGGAAATGGGCAAAACTGGAAAAACTCTTATCAAGACTGAACTAAAATTCAATTCTCACCCATTCCTAATCCCAGGTGTGGTTTTTCAGGTGACCAGGGGCAGGGGCCGTTTCAGGACAGCTATGTTGTATGATTACAATGCTGGTTGTGCTTGTTTGGAACCAAGGCAGCATACTGCACGTTAGTGACATGTGGGACTTCTGTTTTAAAAGGATCCAAATGAAGATACAGAATGGAATGACATCTTAAGAGATTTTGGGATTCTGCCCCCAAAGGAAGAGGTTAAAGATGAAATTGAAGAAATGGTTTTGCGTTTACAAAAAGAAGCTGAAGGTAATGGGTTGTTAATATAGTGCTATCAATTATTAAAATAGAGATAATTTCATTTCAGCAGAATAGTAACTAAGCACAATAATACAATCCTGTCCATCTTCAGAAGAATACCAAGGCTGATCTGCACATTCAGAAAAAGAACATTGTATAACTTTCTTGGGCTTTAAAATACTTGACAATGCAGATGGGGAAAAACAAAGGCATGAATTAATAAAAAATTAAATAATGCCCTAGGGAAAGTTCTAGACTAACTTTGTCTTCCTCTGATTTCTATGATCCAGGATTTTTAACACAAAGAAAACACACAAACAATATATTTTATTACTACATTTTAAAACAGTCCAGTCATGGAAATATAAGAACCCCTGCCTTCTCAATTCTGAATTAGCAGATCAGCTGTAATGCTGACGTAATTAGAATACATCTGGAAATAACATCTGGCAGAAGGTTTATTGCACTCAATGGCCATGAATTTAGATTCTGTAAACACAGGGCTTATCTTTAGAATTAAGCATTAGACGCATCCTGGGAAAACTGATTTTTAATTTTATTTAATTGTTTGTTTTTGTTTACATCATGGATCTCCTGCCTTTCAACAAGAGCTCTCAAGATGGCTTGTGAACAAATCCGTATAAAAACATAACAAATAACTTAGACCTTACTGTTTTGCTTCTGCATAAGAATATAAGAAAAGCCATCCTGGGTTAGAGCAAAGGCCAGTCTAGTTCAACATTCTTTTCTCATAGTTGGACAGGCAAATGCCCTAAAGTGAAGCCCACCAAGCAGAGCCCAACTATACCCTCCATCATGTTTCCCAGCACCTGATAAATAGGAGCACACTCCCTCTGATACTGGAAGTGATATATAATCACCCTGACTAGTAGCCAGTGATGGCCCTAACTTCCATCAATTTATCCAATCCCCCTTTCAAACTGTTCAAGCTGGCAGTCACCACAACATTTTCTGGCAGTGAATTCCACAGTTTAACTACACATTATATAAAGAAGTATAGCCCTCACTCCACATTTGTGGGTTTGACCTTTGCAAATTTGATTATTTGTGAGGCAGGTGCTTGCAACCCCCCACCACCACCATATTCCTCCTCCCATCCCTTGCACTGCTGACCCCAGACTTGCAAGGCTTATGTTTAAAATTGATGGGTTTTTTTCCTTTTTGGTGAACAAAGCTCCCTTTCTGGTATGTGGCTGCACATTCTGCTGTGTAGTCACTGCTGATTGGTCAGGTGCTCCTTTCTCAAGATGGCCACTGGAAGTAATTAGAACTCCAGAACTCCTCTCTTCTCTATCTGAGGGGAAAGTACCTGTAAGCCTTTTAGGTTGTCTTTTTTCTCCCCTCTTCCCCCAGTGCTGGGGCCAGAGACAAAGGAATGAGAGGGAAATGCTCCAGAAGGGAATGGGAGGGGAATTTTGTGAGGGTTCTGTGGCTTGAACCCTCGTGAATGTGGAGGGGCTACTGTTATCTATTATAAATCTCCCTCCCTTTAATTTCCCTATATTATGCTGGATTCTAGCATTATGAGAGAGGAAGCAAATCTTTTTTCTGCCTTCTTTCCCTTCACCTTGCATAATTTTATACATCTCTTGTCACATTTTCACTTACTTGTTGTTTTCTAAGCTGAAAAGCATTAGACATTACAAGCTTTCCTCATGGGGGACTTTCTACAACACCTTGAATATTTTGGGTGTCCTTCTTTTACCTTTTCCAGCTCCAGAACATCCTTTATCAGGAGTGGCTACTTGTCTTTGGGTATTGCATGCACACACTTGAGTCCTTTTGTGTGCGCACATGCGAACACACACACACACACTTTTTACTTGTACATTTAAGTATTTGCTCCAAAGAGTTCTGTGGCAAAAAGGTTCTCGCCCACTATTTTATCCTTACAACAATCTTTTGAGATAGGCTAGAATAAAGGACTTTGACTGGCACAGAAATGGAAAAACACAAAAATCCCAACAAAAGAAGATTGGCTGAGAAAATTGCTGGAGTTAGCTGAAATGGATGAACTGACTGAGGACTGCCAACAACTGAGAATAACTGACAAGCTTTTACAAGAAAAAAATATTGTAACATTACAGTTGGATTTGATAATTAGCAGTGATGTATTTAAGTCTTTTACTCCAAATCTCAAGTCAAGTCCCAAGTTCTTGCTTTCAAATTAAGTCTCTAGTCAAGTCTCAAGTCTGGGAGACAACATTATACCCCAACCTATATTCCAGAATTTCTGGACAGAGTCAAATAAACTCAGTTTTAATAATTTAAGTAGAGTCAGATGTGCATATAGTGATTTTGCCATCTGAAGCTTTGGAAGAGGGGAATAGGATCCTTCTTACTTGCCATTCCCCAAACTGGAGACTTGTGTCAATGGGGAAAAAGAGCCTGCAACTTCTGAAGTGGGGAATAAGATCCTTCTTACTCTCATTACTGAAGCTCCAAGAGCTTTAGAAGGAAGGATCTTTCCTCCTCAAGCCCGTTGCCTAATGCATTTACTTTTCTCCTCTGAGAAATATACCCTGCACTCTGGGGCAAGTCTTGCCTTGTACTCTTAGGAAAAGTTTTAGAAGGCTCCTCCAATATGCAGTGGAGACAGGCTGCTGAACAGACCTCAAGTCTGTTGCCCAATCCATTTGCTGTTCCCCTCTAAGAAATGTGCCTGTGCTTTGGGCTTGAGACAGATTGTCATGTGACTGGTAGGCAAAAAGAGATGGAAATGTTCTTCAAAATTATAAGGTTTCTGATAAATGTGTTATCTTACTGAATCAAGGGCAGCAAGTCAACCACTAATAATATACAAGTCATGAGTCAAGTCAGTGTGTCATTTATTACCAAGTCAAGTCCAAGTCGAGTCACTGAAGCAACTTCAGTCCAACTTGAGTCCAAGTCAATTGACTTAAGTCTACATCACTGATAATTAGTATTTTTGAGAAATGTAGCAGGGGAAGCATTGAGAAGATACTTGCGGTCAGATAAGCTGTTATTTTTTCATAGAATCCATAACAGTCTGTGTCAGAAAAATGGGAAACTACCTTTGCTGTCTCAGTGTTAGTATTTTGTATTTAGTATTAGACATTAGGATCAGTGTTTAGTAATTATTAATTAGGATATATTTATATTATATTCTGTCTCTTTCTTTTTTCTTCTTTTTTTCTATAGTTGTGTGTAGTTGTAGTTTAATTGTTTTATTTTGTTTTGTATGTGTGTGTTGTGTATTCTTAATAAAGTTATTCTTAATAAAGAAAGAAAGGACTTTCCAGGCTTTGCTCAGAAATGTACAGATGCAGAATTATATTTTAGTCTTTTATTGTACATCTTTTTTGTATCCTCTAATGTTTAAGCAACTCATTTTTCATTCAGTGAAGCCATATGAAAGAATGAATCTGAAACAACTCAAAGAAGCTGAAGATGAATTTGATGAAGAAGATATGAATGCTGTTGAATTGTACAGGTATGCCAAGTTTCTGGTGAGCATGTAAGGCAATATAACATGAAAAGGGCAAAGATCTCAAAATGGAGATTAAATGTAGAATAAATAGATGATCTTTATTCATATTTTATTTCCTTTCTAGTAAGCAAAGCAGTGAACATGTTTCAGTCCGTAGAAACAAGTTTCTATTTCTCAAGTTTATATGAACTCCATAGGCAACTAGTGCCACCTAGTGTTGTCATTCACACATTTGTGTGTGTGTATGTGTGTGTATCTGTAGTTCATTCCTAAACAGTATGAGAATTGAGTGCTGGACTACAACCCTGGAGGACATAGTTCAGTTCCCTGCTCAACTTTGGAAACCCACTGGGTGACCTTGAGCACAACCTACACTCTCAACCCCAGAAAAACCCATGATAGGGTTGCCTTAGGGTTGCCATAAGTCAGAAATGACTTGAAGGCACACAACAACAACAATATTATCTACTCAAACACATACTTTTATGGTTTGTAATTTGCTTCTTTCTTCTTTCAATCTCACATGCCTTAATGCTTTCTGAATTTTTGCTGTCATAGAAACAGTGAATTTAATATGGTCACTGTGTTAAAGAAACCTGAATTAAGGACAAGTCCTAGGCAAGTCTATTCAGAAGTAAGCCCAAGTGAGTTCAACTGGACCTACAGGTACATAAGTGTAGGATGGCAATTGAAGTTAACTGCTTAAATCTGCTTACATTCCACAAACTCAATATTTCTGAGGAAAAACAATCCATCTTATATGGACATTCTGTACACATATTATCAAGATAAGAGATATTAAATTATATAAATGAAGACAATGAAACAGAATATACAAATATTTCCAAGGAATACCTACTGCTAACAGGGCTAAAGCACTGTAGTCTTATGGAACACCTGGCACAAGAAAGGAGGGTCTACATATACTCAGGATGGAGAAAAAGCAACTTTATTAAATGAACTAGCAGGGCCATATATGTTGCATTGGACTGTTATCTTGGATTTAAAATACAGAAATAAATAGAATTATAATCTTAATGTTTAGAATATGAGAAATTTCATTATCAATAGTAAAGTATTAGAAATGCAGGCATATGAGAGATTGCAAACTAATTGTCTGACACGATGAAAGAACTGCCTATGTACATAACTGTACATTTTGACCGACTCACATTGAGATCTTGGAGGAGTTACTTTTTTGGAAACATCTTCCAGAATCTTCCAGAGGATTCTGAGAGTTTTAGTCAAAAAAAAAAAAAGGAGAGGAAAAAAGCAATGTTGCTGTGTTTGTATTTCCAATACCTCACAACTCTCCTTTCTCCAAATTCCTGAAGAATGAGAATGGTACCATTATTATGAATCACTTGCACATTGTCCAATTTTTCCTCCTAAATTGATTATGATAGGAAAGGTTACTTCAAGTTTTTCTTCAAATTAGGAAACAACGTTTAAAAGAACTAAAATCGTTACAGAAAAGGCAAAAATATGGAGAACTTATAGAAATTTCTGGTGAGCAGTATGTGAAAGAAGTTACAAATGCACAAAAAGATGTCTGGGTTGTCATCCATCTATACAGATCAAGGTAAGAATGAGGATAGTTTAAATGTATACATGCATGTGCTGTATGTTGTCCTTTAAAATATAGCCAGGGATACATTCTGTAATGGGTCCTGTATAACAAAGACACACTTGGGTCCAAAAGTTCTTACCAGCAGTCCCAGAAGAAGAAAATGTAATACTCTCTTATATGCATGGGATGGACTGCCATGGAGCCATCTGATATTATGGGCATCAGTATTGAGAATCCCAGCCCATTGGGCTGGTACTATGCACAGAATAACACATATCCATCTAGAGAGCTGTGTTAGTCATAGCATAAACAAGTAAATGGTGCTGAAGGGAAGAAGGAATCTAGCAGCACCCTTGGAATAAAGCCCAACAAGTCAAATTGATGCTAATATAACATATTTCTGATATGGAACTGCATGTTTCGATTTATGGCTGATATCTACTGGAATTCTTAATGCTCTACTCTTTTCTGTGTCACAGTTTAATTATCAAACACAGTTTCTCTTTTGGATATTTTTATTTTTAGCATTCCATTGTGTTTACTAGTTAATAGACACCTCAGCTTACTGGCCACAAAGTTTCCTGAAGTCAAGTTTCTGAAAGCTGTTGCCAACAGCTGTATTGAAAACTACCATGACAGTTGCTTACCTTCAATATTTGTATATAATAATGGAGAAATAAAGGGCAAGTTGATCGGAATCGCAGAATGTGGAGGAACACAGGTTACAGCTGAAGGTAATCAAAACATTTTAGTGAACTGGAGTCAAAAAGTTGTCTGATTGTTACATTTCTGTCCATTTTTTTCTTCCAGTTTTCTTTCTTTTTTTACAATTTTCCTTTTCAGAATCCCTTCCCCTTTTTTGAACTGCTGTGTAGTTGTGCCACACTCTCCCCTTATAATGGCTTTCTGTCTGCTCTGAACCTCTCCGAGACCCATATAGCTTAGGGCACAGCTCACAGGCAAACAGTAATTCCTGATATCAGAGAGGTTGTGGGAATCACATCATCCATCAAATATTGTAAAACTACAATCCCAGAAGCCCTCGCCAGTGTAGCTAGTGATGAAGAAAGAATGGTGGGAGCTGCAGCCCAACAATATTTGTAGGGCCACGTAATTCCCAACTCTGGTTTAGGGCATATGACCCAATAGCAACTAGAGGCTCTTCTGCTTATTTAGAAAACTTTGATCCTCATGTTGTTTTGGACTACAACTACTACTATTCCTTGCCACCGAACAAACTGGATGGGCCAAAACATTTGGAGACCCCAATATTCCCCATCCCTGTTCTACTGTTACCTGGCTATACCACTTTGTCACTCTGCACTCTTGCATACACATACACTCATTTTGTTTTATAAACTAAGAAAAAATGGCATACGCACGTATTAAATACACTCCCCCCCACTTATATATCTGAACACTTTTTCTTTCTACAGAACTAGAATGGAAGCTGGCAGAGGTTGGTGCTGTAAAAACTGATTTAGAAGAAAACCCCAAGAAGGATGTTGTGGATATGATGGCTTCTTCACTCAGAAATGTTTCTATAAATTACAGCTAGACAAGGAGTAGCAGGGCTTGCAAAGAGACAGATGCTGCTTATGCAGGAAAAAAAAACTTGAACAGAGCTGACATCTCTGCATTTATAGTGGATCAAATAACATTTAATTCACACTGCTAAATAAATAAATGTTTGAATGCAGCTGAATATCTTTTCTATATTATCAATACCTGAGTTATAAATATTTTCTGCATCACCTTGGTGCTCTCAGTGCCTCGCAATGTGTGTGTTAAACTCCTGCAAGAATGTCAGTGTACTACAGTGATATGCACATCTATTCAGACATTAGTCTAGGTGTTTTGTAGGGCCTTCCAACCCAGTATATATGTTCTCACTTGAGTCTCAGTCAGTTACAGAGCTGTTTCCAAGAAGAACATCTTGGAAAAGTTTTATTTTTTAGATGAAAATTCCCACAATCCCCTAGCTCTAATGGCCAGTGGATTCTGAGAATTGTCCAAATAGGGTAATTTTTCTAAATTCTGCCAAGAAGGTGAATTGCAGTGGTCTCACACTCCAAAAGAATGGATCAAATAATGTTTTGAAAAGCCAGAGTTTACCCTATTTGAAATCTTTGGAATGGTGCTTCTCCAAAGAGCCATCTATAGAGAGATTTTGGTTTCTTATATAGTGAATATTCTAGTTTAGGCATAAGAAGATGTGATTTTGTTTTTTCCAATGTCCTGTAGAACAAAAGAGGTTTGTAGAAGAGCTACACTTAGGATGTCCATTTTCTGCACTGGCAGGAAGAATTCTGAGGTTGTGTGTCTAACATCACACTTAAACACAACTTTGTGCCAACAGTGAGGTACACAGAATCATGCACAAAATGGGTCATATTCAACTGAGTGTAATGTATACCAGGAAGACTTTTTCCTCGTGGAAGAGTTTTTGGTTTTCCACTGATTTAATACCATCCAGAAAAACCCCAGTCCTCTAGACCAGTGCATCTTAAGCTATCTTATGTGGAAGGCCAACAACTTTTCCTCTTTCTTGTTCTAGGAACTGATACCACATTTGAACCTATTGCCTGCAACTGTTTCTTTCTTTCCTGGAAAGTCTCCAGGATTGGCAGCTGATGACTCGTGGCCCAGCACCAGTCCATAGATGATCACTTTGAGCAGCACTACCCTAGACTACAAGGGGTTGAAGAAGGAGGCGAGAAAGTGACATTCCACAAACAGAATGCACTTTACTTGGTTCTCAGGCTCCAAGCCAGTGTTTCTAAAATAGCTATAGAACAATTCACAAAAGGACATATTGAACTAGATGACTTTGCTTATGCCTGTTATCAGAACTCTAATCTTAAAGGCATTGCAATGTTTAAGTACTGTTATAAAAATTTGCTGTATGTTTCTTTTCTTGTTAATTATTGAAATTCTGGTCTTATCATCATAGGTTCCCTAGCCTGTGCAGAAAGCAACCATATAACATACTCATTTAAACAAATGACAAGACAATGAAAGTAATTTTAAAAGAAACAAAACAAGGAGACCAAGGAAACAATGATGATAACAAGTGGTGCAGAGCGTAGTAATTTCACTGCTTCACAAGCAGAAGCAAAGAAAGCTAGTGAAGTGTGTGTGTGTGTAAGAAAGAACATAATATAAATCATATACAAAAGTAAGACTAATTGCATTAGTAAGTACTCAGTGCAAAACAGCAAATTATTTTCTCTTTTAAAGTCATTATGTGAAGATGCATTTATTATGTGATGGATGATTCTGATCACTTTCTTAAGTCTTTCTGCATTGTGTTAGGCTTCATGTGTGTTAGGTTGTTACCGACCTAACCCACTTAAAAACTATGTCCTGAGGGTCCTAATTATTTTATATCAAACATAGTGAGCCATAGAGATCCACTGGAAGGACATGTAGGCAGTGGGGCTATGGAGATAGATCAAAAGAGTAGCCTGTTTTCTGTCATGCATTCTAAGTGAATCTTGCAAATGGTTCACAGGCTATTTGAATGGATTTTCAGCTATAACAATGCCAACAGGAGATAATAGGTCTCTGGGATGAAATTAACATGTCAAGCAGCCAGGGATGTGACACCTTGTATGTATGCATCCCCAGATGAGAAACTCATCTTGCAGGAAACTACAAGGATGTTTGGCTGTATTTTCTTTGAACTACAAAGCTGAAATCCATGTTCATAAAACTGCAGCCATCTGTTCCCCAGGACATTTTTTTTCAGCTCTGTTTACCACTATAACTAGTCCCCTTCTTCTCATTTTTTTTCCGGAGTTTTCCCAGACCCGCAAACCATGCTGCTGGTAAGTTCCCCTCAGCCTCAAAAGGTGTGGCTGAGATTGGCTTTTCGCTCATTTTCTCCCAGCTGAAGACTTCTGGATTGGTACAGTATTACCCCAAAACTCTTCTCTCTCTCTCTCTCTCTTAATTTTCACCTCTTTCTAAATTTCTATAGTCTTGTATGCTTGTTGGAGTGAGTGCAGCTGAGTGATTGTATGGATTTTAACATTTATGTCAATAAAATACTTAAATTTGAACAGTTAGCCTGATTCTCTGTGATCCAACTCCATAAACACTGGGCAAAAGATCCTTAATTACCCTGCCCTCTTTGCATTGCCAAAGCAGTGTTCATAGCTAATTTTCCCCACAAGTGATCATTTTGACAGGTGTTGGGAATCCCCCTAAGGATACCTAAGCAGAGTAACAAGGTGCATCGTAACCAACTGCACTGATGGAAACAGAGGACCTGGCTTACTTGACAGGAGGGGAAAGGATATTGTAAAATGGCCAGAAATCTGTTTTATAAATAGGTAATGATACTGGTTGTAAAAAAAAAGTAGAATTGATCAACTTTACATGGCTCTCTTTGCAAACTAAGTATAAAAAGCTTAGGAAAAATGTGTGGGCATTAGAATTCAATCAGTTCTTGACACTTGTCCTTTAGTCTTTGGATGGATAATTCTCAGAAACTGAATTTATAAGCTACCAGTGAATTATGAAAAGCAGAAATTTAATTTTTGACTACATATAATATGAATTGTAAACATTCTTATGACTAATGCTTCCCTCTAAAATCTGAGATCTAAATCTAATTATTATTCACAATTAGAGTAGACTCAATGGATCAGTGAGATTTGCATAGGTTTTGATTTAACAAGTGCCATTGATTAAATGGATCATCTTTAGTACGGACTAATATTGAATTTAGTGATAAGTGAAACAGTAATGACCAGAGAAGAGTTCTTAGCTGGGATTTTACCAGTTCTGGAGTTTCTGTTAGAATGCCACAGGGAACCTCTATGTCTATTGCTTAAAAGTCTTTTTCCTTTCTCTTTAACAACACAAAGAAACAACTCACCAATTCTAGGTGTGAAAATATTCATGGTCCTAACTCGCTATTCACAGATGTCCATCTAGCTAAAGTAGCTCAGTAAAATACTCTGTTGTGCAGTTAAGTGACTGATTTTTAATCATCTGCGCAAAAAATGAAATACATTTTTAGAAACAACAATAACAAATTTATCTCAGATTCCAGAGGCATAGCCATTTGAGCTTGCTGCAGTAAAATCAGCAAAGACTTCTGAGGGATTTTAAACAGTAACAAGTTTTCCTTTTTGTAATTTGTCTCAGTCTTTAATATAAACAATGCCTACTAAATGTTGGATGCAAGCAATAGATATTATGAATAGATCAAAATGTTTTAAAAGATCCCTTTCACCACTCAGTATGTCTATAAAGCATGCAAAAGCATCTGGGAAGCACATAGGAAACTCCCAAATTCTTCGTATATTTTCCTTTCCTTCCCCCTAATATTGTTAGTCACTGGACAAGAAAAATGTTTTAGGTTACTGGTGGGGACCCTTTGGCCTTCCATTTGTTTTGGATTTTTACCAGCCTAAGCTCATCTAATCAGTGGTAAGGGCTTGTGGGAACTATAGTTCCAAACACCTGGAAAGCCAAAGTTTCCTGTCCCTGCTCTAAGGGAAGATTTTGCAGAGATTTCAGGGTTTCTCAGTGCAAATAGTTTACTACCAGTATTCTCATCTCCACCAGCAGCTTGTTCATTCTCACTGCAAGGGATCTTTTCACATCAAGCAGACAGGTGGATAGGTCCAGTTTCTCCTCCCAAGCATGAGGAAGGAGAGGGGTTTGCTCAGTGAATGGTCTCTTCAGAAGTCTGAATGCATTAAAATATATTTCCTATTTAATGAATCCCTTCACTAGTTTTCCCCCTCTTTGCATTAAAAGAAATCCTGTCACATATTTTCTCACATATTTGAACTTGCCTGTTAACAGCTGAAGTCAAGCTGTTTGTCACAGCAGAGCTTTCAATTTGCTTTTGAATAAACTGACTTCATAGTGTGGGTGATGATGAATGAAATCAATATGAAGAATCACTTCTCAGTTGCCTCTCACAGAAGCAGCGCATAATTAGCAGCTTGAAGCCTTGACTCAGCAGTCACCTCCTTCTAAGAATGAAATTGCTAGAACTGAAAATATTAACGGAGAAGATGTGCATGTGTCGAGAGCGTATGGATGGATGAGTTCTATAGAAACAGCCATGGGATGTTCTTAGTCATTGGTCCAGATTAATATTTACCCTATGGATGTGGGCTACAACTGTGCACATAACCAAATCCAACGATCCTATTCTATTCCTCCCATGGAGCTAACAGAAAGCCACTTTACAAATGCTGGTGCAAACATCCTGCAAGTAATATGGTGACAAAGACTCTTCTCATTTAGCATGCCTTGAAGACTTGAAAAAACATCAAATGAACAGTTTAAGGACCACTGATGCTGCAACAGGCATAGAGAACCTTCAACGCCCCATGTTTTGAAATGCAACTCCCATAATCCCTTACCATTGGTCATGTGGGATGAGCCTAAAGGGAAAAGACAGCCAAAGCATCTGGATAACTAAAGCCATTTTCTTTTGTGCAGTGTGTATTGTATATATTTAGGCTTTGTGGCAGTGCAGATTTTCGTCTTAACGGTACCATTGTTTCGTAACAGACTATTATTGAACTCTTCTTTTCTCTTGAAAAAAAAATGACACACAGGTCCCAGATAATGAGCAGACATTCTGAAGGAAACTCCAGGATAATCAGAACTTAGAAAAGTTATGTTGGACTTCAGCTCCCACAGTCCTCCACTCATGCTGGCAGGGAAGTGTAGGCCAACTTTTTAAAGCACTGAGGATAGGCCGATTAATATTGTCTCTTGGCATCCCATCCTCAGTTGCATTCTCAGTTAAAACTCAGTGATGAGTCAATGGTTTCTAGGGAATTATGTTGTTTCTGGGATTTTCTTACACCCATCAGTCACTGCATGGGCTATATAAGAAGGATTGCTGAGCATCATATTGGTTGATGTCATTTCCTACACATCAGCAAAAAGATGAGGCATCTTTGTCATACAGGGAGGGTTCTAAGAATCTAAGTGTTTTAATTTGTTATAGACATTTAATTTAATAGCCATATTTTAGTTCTTCCCACAGCTCACTAACACTGTGAGAATTACTGTCAATGATAATGGTTGATTTCACTGTCCTAACGGCATCAGCTGATTTCCTTTTTAAATCAGTTGCAATTTTGCATCTGTACTCTGATTTCTAAAAAGGCATGTTCTAACTTTCTGATAAAACATTACAACATTTGTAGCTATATGCAGGTTAGTCTAGAGAGAAACTGCCTTGTAGTCTTCCAGATGTTGTTGGACTGCAAGGGCCATCAGAACTGACCAACATAGCTGATGGTGAGGGATGGTGGGAGATATCTAGAATATCTGGAAGGTCAAATACTACTCATTTTGCTTCATGCCAAGACGAGGAATGCATGGCCTTCTAGATGCTGTTGGACTATAGCTCCCATCGTTCCTGAGTACTAGTCACATTGTTATGCTGGGTGGGATTTGCAGTTCAATAACATCTGGAGAATCACCCATTCCCCCCAATTTCACAGGTTTTTTTTGCAAATACTTGAGGACAAAGCTTTTCTACAGAATAGCATGTCAATTCTAGACCTATGTCTATACAATTTATATATCCAATAAGTTCTATGTGAAGTTGCATAGCAACTTCAGTGACAAACAAGTTTTATATCAAGGAGATAATAGAAATATCCTGGTCTTTAATAATTCCGAACTGTGCATGAGGCAGGGCTCAAAACTTCCACAAGCAGCAGAAGGTCTAAACAAGGAGTCTAATATTTGAATATGTTGTGTTATTCACACTTCATTTCTCAATCTTTGTTGATTCTTCACACAAATGAAAGGAAATTGCAAATAAAAACCAACAGTTTAGAGCAGTGCCCTTTGTTTTGTGGAGAATCATGAGAGTAGCATTTTTAAAAATATAAAACATATTTGGAGGAGCTGAAACACTTTTTTTGTGTAAGACAGTTTACTGTGAAGCCACAATATATGAATTCGGCAGTAAACTACATCTGTGTTAGGCTTTAATATTAAAAAAACCCCAGTGTTTCCTAATCATAAGTCCTGCGAAAACATACACATTCTGTGAACTTAAGGTGAGTGCAGTGGACAAGGAGATTTAGGGGTGTACAACATGATATCCATGTATATGATTGTCTCACTGCCTGCCTGAAGAAAGTGTTTGCAGTGAACAAATTGTTGGCCTCACAAAACGCAATCAATTTCTCTGCTGAGTCTTTTCTTGATTCTGTGCCAAATTCTCCAACAAATTTTGGTTCTGTTCTGTTTACTGCTTTTGCATTCCAATTACCTATGATTACCAGCAAATCCTGTTTTGATGTGAAATCAATTTTCCCCTGGACTCCAGCACAGCATCTTTCTATTTTCCCTTCTTCCTTCTTCTACCTCTGTAGGTAGAACCAACTAAAAATTGGGCCAATATATCCCTAGCCACATGCATGAGAAGTGCAGACACCATTACCATGCTGACGCATTTCATGACATCAGTTGTAGGAGCACTCCTCTTTGCTCACCTTCACATGCTGGCTTTGCAGAGCTGCTTCCTTGGCTGTTTTCACCCTCAAACCAATCTGAAGAGGAAGTGCTTCTGTGTACCCCACAATGTAACCAGTTACCTAGAGCAGGGCTTTCCAAATGGTGTGCTGTGACACATTAGTGTGTCACTTGAAGTGTATAGATTTGTTACGTACAATCTTGGAAATGTATGTTATAATTTATAAATCATATATTTTTAAAAACATATGAAAGGTTTTCATGAGATAAATTGTAATAACAAAATGTATGGGGACACAACATATGTCTGTATCTCTTACAACGGATTGCTGCTTTGCTAATAGTAATTGATGGACTGTTAATTGCTGTGTATTTTAAGGGGTTGGTTTAGGTGGGTTGGTGGGTGGGGAGGATTGGGTATGTTTTTAATGTCTTTTAATGTACTTTAATGTATAATGTATTTCATGTTGTTCGCCGCCTCGATCCATGTGGAGAGGCGGGATAGAAATAAATATTATTAAAAATATTATTATTATTATTATTATTATTATTATTATTATTATTAGGTGGGCATAATCTTAGATTATGGTGATAGTGTCCTTTTATGTACTTTTGCCATTTCCCCAAAAACCTCTTTTATGGGAATTTTTCTGCTTTCCTTTTTTTAGCTTTACCCTCCCAAAGAAAAATGTCTCACTACAATGGTGCTTAACCTGTTCTGGAGGGGTGATTCCCCTCAAAAAACCAGGTTACACCTATGGCACAAAGGATTCTCCATCAGGTAAGACCTGTAAACTAGCTGCAGCCTTTCCTGGATCAGAGTGGCAATATCTAGATTGAATTACCACAGTGATACTGTGAAAGTATATTATTGGTGTTTTAAATGTGAGGATCAGGCATGGTTTCCTGGAAAGTTAGGGTTCTGGGCTATTTTCCGGAAAGTGATTGTCCTGCAGGAAAGGATGGAAGGAGGTGGTTTCTGTGTAATGTTTGCAGCTTTGCATTTTATCACCTTATCTGTTTAATTTATACAGAATTTATTCTTCAAAAGATGGGAGAAATGTAATGAGTAACACCTACAAATTCACCAGACATTCACATGTGTCTGATGAATGAGGGGTATGGTGCAAAATGCCACAAAAATTCTGCAGGAACCACCTCCTTTTGCCCATCCAAACATGGTTTCCTGAAAAGTTGGCATTTGGGCCATGCTTTAGAATACAAAGTTTGGCCTTGAACTAAGAAATGATTCCTACTATTTTTTTCTGGCTTGTTACATTACTCCCACCTTTTCTTCTGTAATTGGCAAACCTCGTAAACATCGCTATCTGGAATGTTGGTGTTGTGGACTATTTTCAGAAGACAAATGTTTTCCCTGGAATGAGTAGCAGAAAGTGATTCCTTAGCAGTTGCTGTGACTTCTGGCATCACTTCCACTGATAAGGAACAAGTGGCATTCCTGGGAGTGAAGATTCACAAACATGCCAAGGACAAAGCCCTCAGGTTATAGAAAGTGCACATCTGCATGCTAAAAATCACACCAAGAAGAGGTGACTTGTAAAAATTAGCTGCATCCCCCACTGAGTATTATGGAACGTTGGGACCTGAAAGGGCTAGTGCATATGTGAACGTTATATGATCTGTTAATGAGGATGTAACCAGGACTTTGTCTGCTAACTTGTTTGATGCTGAGTATATTAATCTGTTGAACTGGCTGATAAGTGTGCTTGATTTGAGGGAAAATAGGCTCTCCCTGCATCTTTCTCTGTGCAGTGAAATAAGCACTCCACACCAGGGTGGTCTTTCATTGGGCACAAAGCACACTGGGCAGTTAAGCCAGAACTTGTTCTGGGATGACACCTGTGCTTCTGCTGAATTTAGTGCCCTTGGCTTCTTGGCATCCAGTTGGCATCCCTGGCCATTTCCTGGAAATATAGATGTTTTGCCTGAAATAAAAGGTAGTGTAAGGCCCCGCTTTGGGGGTCCTGATATCAGTATGGTTTGGATGGGCACCATATCTAATTGGCACCATATTTAATTGGCAACACACTTTAATTGGCACTGATATCAAAATCCAACCCGAAGGTGACCAGGAGGTCAAACCAAAAGAGGAAGAAACCTGACTGTAAACATGAGGCCACAGACAGGTCAGCCTAAAACACCCTCTTGGTATAACCTAGGTCCATTATCAGGTAAATCACAGCTGTTCCAGAGAATAATAGAAGCTGGAATTTCCTGGAGAATGCCATTGTGAGAAGCCCACCACGACACTGATTGACCCATCACCTGTACACCTGGACTCTTTCCTCTTTCCTTGCACCACCCACAACAGACAGCTATTACAACATCCATCACGTCTTTGTCAATCAAGCACTAAGCTCCTTAACAGGTGAAAGACCCATTGTCCACAACCGGTTCCCTTTGTCTTACACCTGGAACCTTCACTTCCACAGGCCATTTTCAGGGTACAAATACTCCTGATTTTAGGCTTGCAACTCACAGTCTCTTGAAGGTCTAGCCATCACTCTGTCCATCTGGCTCCTGAATGAGAACTGTACTTAGGTCAGAAGAGCAGAATTTCTGCTCTTCATTACTCTTTTAGACTGGTGATTATAAACCCCTCAAAAAACCCTCAGCCTCTCTATCCATATTTTCCCCCTCCCTTTCTCCTTCAGTTAGCTCTCGTGTGAATGTTTGTTTGTATTTTAGGTGCATGCATGAATGAATTCCCCCCAATAAAAACACATTTTTAGCTTACTTTTCAATCTGTAGCTGGTTCTTTTCCTGTGTGAGCCTGTAAACACTGATAGAAAGATCTCGTTAAGTTATCCCCCTCTCACAAGCCTTCTCTTTGAGCTAATTCATTCCCCACTTTTGCAAGAGGTATCTGACACTGTGGGGTGGCCCTTGTGGCACCTACATTTTGGGGTAACAGTAGTTCCAAGGAATGTTTGTGGCTTGCAGCATTTTTCCTACCCAGTCTTGTGTGGCTGGTGAATTTGCTGGGCATGGTACTTTTACTCTTCCATCAGGCAGTAGTACATCTGTGGGCAGTGCCATCAATGAAACCTGTCAAATAAAATTTGTTAAACTTTACAGTACCATAACACTCTTTTGTTATTTTTCCTGCAAAGGCTAACACAATGAAATCCCTGAAAAGATTGTTTTCCTTTGTGTGAAAATACATACAAGTTGAAAGCAGGTAACAAACTAGTGTGACAGACCTGTTTCTCCATTAACACCACACTCACATGTTTCACTTTTACTTTTAAAATAAATTCCTCCAGTACTACACCCTATTTACCTCATACCTGCTGTTTTTACCTTCTTTATGGAATACTGTACATTGCAGTAAGGAATGGAATGCTAATAAATACAAATACATAACTCATATTTACTTTGAAGACACATTTAATATAGGGATTCATCTGTCTGAGTAATGGGTTCAAAAGACCATATCATACAGCAAAGACAAGGAAATGCAGAATTAGCTATTCTCAAGTAACTTCATATATTATGTAGAATGACTTAACAAGAAATTTAAGATCCACAGTGAACATCCACCCTTCCTCAATGAGCTTCTATCTACTGTATTTGCTGCCGTATAAGACTCAACTTTTTTGCCAAAAAATATTGTTTGAAAATGGGGTGTGTCTTATGCATCAGCAAATAGTATTTGCCAGTGTATAAATGAGGTGCGTCTTATACGTTGGCAAATACAGTATCTATCCTCTGTCTAGCTCTCTCCCAACTTTCTTTCTGGGAGCAATCAGTTCAGCTCTCAAAAGGCCTGAGTTGAATGAAACAGATTTACATTTTCCTTGGAACCTTGTGATAATTACCATGCCTTTGCACTGTGGGCCGGTGTGGTTACTGCTCTGCAAAAACAAACAAAGAAACCTCTGCCTTTTGCAGAGGCCTGGATTCTCCACTTTACCAATGCCTGAATGGCCACTGCTGGCAACTTTACCCAATATACTGCAATACCAAAACCAAGCTCTTTTTCCTCCAAGACTAGAAGCTCTCCTTCTCTGCTATCACTGTTTACAGATAGGTTAGGGACTTCTTCTTCTTCTTTTTAAACAAACGGAGATTTTAGAATCTAGGCCACTTAAATGCCAAGTACTGAGGTAGAATGCCTAGAATCTGGATTTCATCGGGTCAGTCCAGTCATATGAGAAACCTACAATATGGCCCTTGGATAATACCCAACCCCTAAACTTTTGAATGTTTCCACTAAATTTACCACTCTGCAGGGAAGAAAAGACACTGAATGAAAATTATAACTCATATTAGAGGTCAAAAAAAAAAATGAAAAAGGAGATAGAAGGAATCTACAGTCCCTTGAAATCAGATTTATATTATATCTTGAGCTTTTGTGGATATCAATCTACTTTCTCAGTCATTGTATCTGAGGAAGTAGATTAATATCTACAAATGTTCATGCTAAAATACATCAGTCTTGAAGGAAGTGCTAGTTTCCTCCCCCAACCTTCCCTATTTCTCATTCAGTTTGTATAAAAGGAAAAACATTTTAATTCTCAAACAGGGAACATACTTTATTACTTTATAACATACTTTATGATAAGAGACACTTGACACCCCAAGTGGGTTTTAGTAATGCAATCCGGAAATATGCTGTGCTGCCTCCTATTTTGGGCTGTGGTCTCTTCATAAAATCAGACACCTGTCCATCACTACATTTATGAATCATAGAATCATAGAATCATAGAAATGTAGAGTTGGAAGAGACCCCAGGGGCCATCCAGTCCAACCCCCTGCCATGCAGGAACACCCTCAAAGCACTCCCGACAGATGGCCATCCAGCCTCTGCTTAAAAACCTCCAAGGAAGGAGACTCCACCACACTCCGAGGCAGCAGATTCCACTGCCAGACAGCCCTGACTGTCAGGAAGTTCTTCCTGAGGTTCAGGTGGAATCTTCTTTCCTGCAGCTTGAATCCATTGCTCCTTGTCCTGGTCTCTGGAGCAGCAGAAAACAAGCCCTCTCCCTCCTCTACGTGGCATCCCTTCAAATATTTAAACATGGCTATCATGTCCCCTCTTAACCTCCTCTTCTGCAGACTAAACATACCCAGCTCTCTAAGTCTATCCTCATAGGGCATGGCTTCCAGGCCTCTCACCATTTTGGTCGCCCTCCTCTGGACTTGCTCCAGCTTGTCAATATCCTTCTTGAATTGGGGTGCCCAGAACTGGACACAGTATTCAAGATGGGGTCTAACCAAAGCAGAGCAGAGTGGTACCAGTAACTCCCTCAATCTAGACACCATACTCCTATTGATGAATGTGGACAATATGTTAATTTCGCAGAGAAAAACAGTTTAACTGAAATCAATACTTTCCTTTGGTATTTAGGTAGAATACAAACCACATCATAAGGGTTAACCATGAACGCAATGAATTTCTTTTTTATTTATTTATTTCTTTTTATAAATTAACAGTTAAAATCGTCAGCATCATAACTGTACAATAAACATTTCAAAAATTAAAAACAAGCTTTTTTAATATATTGTGTTCTTATTGTCTAATTCTCTTGTAACTTCCCCTCACCCCTTGTTGGAACCTCTATATTAGTCTTCCCTTCGTGATCTCGACAAGTACCAAATACACAATTATCTTTTCAGACTGGCTTTCTCAAATTACATATTTTAGTATACATGAACTCTTTCTTATCAAAACGATATCTTAAACCAACTGCTACTATTAATCCCCAGCACACAACTCTGTCCATTTTTGGAACGCAACTGAATTTCAACCATCCCTTACTGCTGTTTTGAACGCCTGGCACCCCTTAAGCAGAGAGGGGCCATTTCCGCACCAGACTGTTATAGCGCGATGATTCCGCTCTCAACATCCTATGGAATCCTGGGGTTTGCATTGAGGGAGGGGCCACGGTTGGAGACCCCCCCGCATGACGACCCACTTCCGACAGAAGAGGGGAGATTTCGCCTCCACTCGCCCAGCCCGGCGCTTATCCTCAGCTCTCCCTCCCTCCGCCAGGGTAACCTGAGGTCATGAAAGCACAGCGGGAAATATTTCTCCCACTACGCATGCGCAACACACACCCCTCAGAACGGCTCCGACAGCGCACGCGCGGAGCCACCTCTCCTCCCCGCCAGTAACTCTTGACGAAGAAAGGGAATCACCATCCACCTCATTGGCGCGTTGTAGTATGAAGCCACTGCGCATGCTTGGTAGCGGCCAGGGAAACACAAGGGCCTTGCCGGCTAGGGCTCCGCCGTCGCTATCATTGCGGTTTGTCCCTCGTCGTAGGCGCACGCGCAATACGGCCAGGGTTCTCCGGGCTTGGCGGCGACTGCTGCTGTTTTGCCGGTAAACTCGAGGGTGGCGCATGCGCGGTATTCGAAGCCCCCCCCCGCCAGGCCTGGTCGCTGCCACTGTCGCTTTTTCTGCTGGAGGAGCGAGGGCGAGCCGTCTGCGCGCGGCGGTGGGCGGCTGCAGAGGATGAAGAGCGCGGGATGCGGCTGAGACACCGTAGCCAAGCAGCGTAAGAGTCCTGCGCGCCCGGCGGGGGTGGCGGCCGCCGTCGCTCTAAGGGAAGAGCCTGAGCGAGACTGGCTGCAGGAGGGGGGGGCGTTGGGGTGGTTCGGGAGCGCCCAGTTAGTGCGCTGAGGTAAACTTTGACTGGCGGGCGGGCGGAGGAGGAGGCCTCAGGGGACGCCAGAGAGGCTCGTCTCCTTCTCCCTCCCGGGCCACTCTCGCCCTCCCCGTCGGGGCCTCCCGGCCAGGCGGGGACGGGACAGCGGGTGTTTCGTAACGGAGACCGATGGCGGCGGCGGCGGCCTGCCTGTTCCTTGCGCCGGAGGTGGCAGCCCGGCGGGGTGGTTGCGCCCATTTCCTTCCCTCCTTGCGGCGCCCCCGTTTGCACGGGCGCTTGGGGAGCGTGTGTGAAGTATCCCGAATGCGTCCCTTGAAACCCAGGCCATTTCCGCACTAGACTGTTACAGCGCTATTATCCCACTTCCAACATCCTAAGGCTCCTCCCGGAACTGCAAACCCCAGGGTTCCATAGGGTGTTGAAAGTGGAATAATAACGCTATAACAGTCCAGTGCGGAAACGGCCACAGAAACGACCTCCTCTCCCAAGGGCCGGTGCGTTGTTGTTCGTTTCAAAAACGGAGCGATTAGCGGCGTGGAGGGGGTGGCCCTTTCCCGCATCGTCTCGTGTGAATATAGCTCTTTAAAAAAAAAAAATTATGGTGGCCCTTCGGCGACTCTCTGCTGACGATGCAGGTGAGGAGGGATTTCCTCCTTTCACTCGAGCGGCTCGTTTATGAGGGGAATCTGGGGCACTGGATCAACTAAAAGAGCGCACATTCCTTCCTTTATTTACCGCGGCCAAAGGCGTTTCGCTGCCCTCTCTTTGACCATTTCCACACTAGCCTGTTATAGCGCGATGTTTCCACTTTCAACCTCCTCTGGAATCCTGGGGTTTGCAGTTTCGGGAGGGGCCGTCCGGCCCCTCCCGAAACTGCAAACCCCAGGATTCCAGAGGAGGTTGAAAGTGGAATCATCGCGCTATAACAGGCTAGTGTGGAAATGGCCTTTAGCACGGGGGAAGCCTGTTGCAACGGTGGTTGTTTTATAGGATGCTGAAGTCAACGAGAGGATTTCTGCTTGTTAGCCATCTAGTCCTACCTCAAGTATGTACGTGTGCACAAGATGGAAAGCTTCTTACCACTCCTGCAGCCATACTCTTCATAAATAATAAGAAAGAGTGCATTCCTAAGCAAAATTAGAAGCAGGTCTTGTTGAATTCAGAGGTTTATTGCCATGTTTAGGTTCAAGACAATATATTGTTAAATAAAGAAATGTATTATTTGGGGTCCATTTGGTAACGGTGTGTAACACTCATTGATTAAAGCAGGACAAATGGCCAGATTAGAACTTTGCCTTATTTTGTATATACAGTGTCTTATAAGTGATTCAGTTGGCTTGAAGTGTGTACATAATGGTCTGTTTGTGGCCCTTGTACATCTCAGTCTAATTTCAAAAGCTCAGCGCAAACAATTAGTGCGGATTCTGCAATAATAATCTCTTTTTGTGGAAATAGGAAAGAAAGGGGCGATAGAGAAAATGGGGAGGAATCACCTACTTTTAGCCTTAACACTTTGCACCGTTGGCATCTCCCCCCCAACAATTACGTTAAGGTAATTTAGACCTTAACAGAAAATAAAAAGATGGTCCATTTTTGAATTGGGAAGAATAGCTTGGATATGGAATAAAGTTTGAAACTGCTTTAGTTTCACTAGCTAAAACAGCAACATTTTATGTTTTGGGTATGTTGGACACTTAAAACTTTTTAGAAAGAATCTGTGTGCTTCAATGAAGTATTGGCAATGTAATGCTGATAATGTTTTTAATGTTTCATATGATGTGAGTACCTACAGTGGTTACTCCATTTTGCTTGAATATGTTGCCGTGTATTAATGTTGTGTTACAAATATCTTTGACATTTGTAGATGTGCACGTTATTCTATTCCTGTGATGTGGAATTTAACTGAGAGTCAGTGTTGTTGGATCCTGGACACTTTTAGTAAGTTGGTCCTCCACATTTGCTAGGATTAGGGGTACAGGACCCCCACAAAATGTGCATGTCTGTAGGAAGAGGGCTGAGACACAGGGGAGAGATGAGCACCCACGATCCATTCCAGCTGGGGGGAAGGAGGGGGAAGGAGGGTGGGTCAGCTTAGTGATCCTATTCTTCTCTCTTGACCATTTCTTTCCTTGAGTGTGTGTGAGGGGGCATCAAGAGAGGGTTTGTGGTGCTGAGAAATCAGGCCAGAAACCTGTCTTTCACTGGCCAGGGAGTGGTGGGTGGAGGAGGAGCAGGAGCACCAGAGGCAGGTTTTTAAAGGGCTGCATGGCCTGATTTAGGGGACTGAGAGAGGAAGTTCCTCCAGAAAAGAAGTGCTGGGGAGGGGACAGGAGTTGGAAAAACTCACAAATAATCAAGTCTGTGAAAGTTAAGCCCGCAGATGTGGAGGACTGACTGTATTGCAAAAAAATACATACTTTTGAAAGAACCATTCTTCTTCAGTTGCACTGTGGTCAGAAGACCCTACTGCTTTAGCTATGCATGAATGTGTTTTTTATAGAAGTCATCTTCAAAAAATTTTTATTTTTTCGAAATATGATGAGGTTATGTCAGTATATATACATGTTACGTATTTGTATCCTACATGCTCGCCTTCCCCTTTTTTCTCCCCCCCCCCGCAGTCTTTTCTGGTTCTTTGTTTTATAATCACACTTAAAGGACTAGTTAAAATTAATTTTAAAATAGAAGAAGTTGACAGTTCAATCAAAAGAAACCCACAGCTGAGATTGCCTTACTCTGATACCTAGTTGCATGGATTGGCTCACTTTCTGTGGGGTTTCCTGGCTTAATTGCATTGCTGTCCTGTATACTGCAGTGCTTATGTTTGTTATATCTGTGCTCCATTTTTCTGCCAGGAGGCTCAAATCAATCTGTACTTATATCCCAGTATTCATCCTTCCAGGTGCTGATCAGTTTTACAGTACCGTAACTTTAGTTTCAAGCAATGATAAAACATCCAGTGTTCCAGAATCACCAGTCGCTGGAGTGCAATATATATTCAGTATTTTTTTATATCAAATTTATAACAAAGTGGAACATCTTACCTTGTTTTATCAAATACAAGGAAAACACTTGTGTTCCAGTTTCTAGCACAGCTTTTCTCAGCTTTTTTATTGTTGAGGAATCCTTGAAATAATTTTCAGGTCTCAAGTTTGTATAAAAATCATAGATCTCAGGGAATCTTGCATAAAAATTATTATATCTGTTGCTCACAAGTGTGTGTGTGCGTGCTTTAATTCATGATCCCTGGTTGAAAGACACAGTCTGATTTATGAACTACGGGACACAATGTTGCATGACAGCAAAGCAAGCTGCTCCTAATACAAAGCAAAATAAAAGGGCAGGCAATACCACTCTTTCCAGCTTGGATAGCCCTTCAATGGGACTGATGTTGTATTTCTGTTTAGTCTTTTAGTCATTATAGTCGGAGAATATTACAGTTTTGTACTATAAGGCTTGGCAAATCTTTTGTCACATTGGAATGCTTAATACTGATTTCAATGGCTTCACTGTTGTTAGGATTCCATTAAAAATAGAAAAAGGCATGCTTGTCCAAGAGCTATTTATTATGCCATGTACATAAAAAAAAATAATAATAACGTGATAGTGCCTTTTATTGTGCTTAAATATGTTTATCTGGTTTGTTGTTATGTGCTTTCAAGTTGATTCTGACTTACAATTATCCTATCATAGGGTTTCTTTGGCAAGATTTATTCAGAGGAGGGCTGCCATTGCCTTCCTCTTAGGCTGAAATGGTCCTTAGTATATAAGGGATCTTAGTATATAAGGGGTCTCTGCAACGTTTTAAAACAGCATATATAATATATTTTTAAAAATGGAATTACAAATCAGAAGACACACATTCATTTACTAGAGAGGTAACAAAAACATCTCAACAATCAGTTACAGTATAAATTTTAAAAATTCAGTACGCTGTCAAACCAGATCATCATCTATCCCATGCAGAGGACATTCCAAATCTGTGGCATTTACTATTTTTTTGAGTATTGTAATTTGTATGAACTGTTCTTTGAACGTGAGTGCCTACAAATTTCGGATGCACAGGGAAAAACCAGGATATATATTGTATCAATGTTGAATTTTTCTTGAACTTGTTTGGGTATTCATGTCAAGGTTTTATTCAAAACTGTTACTACTATACAACTTTTTTTCTTTTCAAGTATTTTTCTTTCAAACATTTGAAGATTATTGATATGCATGTCTTTAATATATTAGTTTGAAAAGTTTGTCTAGATTTCATTGCTCTCTTCCATGTCTTCTTACAGCTGTAAATAGGGGACTGAAGACCTGGCAATGAGTACTTTTTCTGGTTATAGTGATGTTAACTCTTCTTTTACACTGTTATTTTACTTGCAGCTAGTTTCTGTACCTTTTGCACCATCTCTGACTCAAGTATTTGTTTATACTCTACACAAACTGCCCCTCCCAACCTAAAACATACTGGGTTTGCTTTAGTTGTCCATCCTCAGAATCCATATAAGCTCTTCTCAGACTGTGGAAATTATGATACATATTAGTGTTTTCAATATATGTAATATACATGCCAATCTTCATTATTAAATATAAGCAATCAGCTAATTCTACAAAAAGAGACTAATTAACATAATTGTGTTCTTATGCTCTTGTATGAGGAGACATTTTGATTTATGTTAAAATTTTAACATATAGAGATATGCAAAGGTATGCCCATACAAGGTGACTACTCAGTCTCCTATCAGTAGGATTAAATATACTTGCAGCACAGTCCTATACAGGAGGCCCTACTGTTTGACTCTCCATTATCTGTCGACTCACTCTTTTGATGCTTCCATATTAAAGATACGTTCCATTAAATCAATGGGGGTTTTATACTTTAATCAGTTCTTCTTGAAGGCTTGCTTAGAACCACAAGCACACACTACTTGCCAAATTAAAATGAACTAAGAGGGAGAAAAAAGCACTAAGCAGGTGAGAGACTTTGCTAGCAGTGTGTGTGCAGTTGTTCCCAACTGAGCCTTTTTAAATCCTTCATGCTTCCTACTGTATAGTACATGGGTTCTGTTTTTCAACCAGTTACATTTTCTGACAGTGCTCTGGTCTCTAACCCAAGTCTCACTGAGATCAGCGGTAGCTAACATTTCTGTATATCTGCTGAAATAACTACTGGTAGTTAATATTCAGAATGTTCTGTGTGTATACATTTAGACTTTTGTCCTAATTTTTTATAAAATACTTGCATTTGTTTCCTTAGTGATACAGTTTCACATGCCTGTCATAGGTTTGCATATGAATCAGGATTGCCTGGGAATGTCTGGATTTCTCTTGACTGCTGGAATCACTGCTTGCTTTTGATTTTGGATTTTTCATTCTTGATCCATAAAGGCATCTATGTGGCCTAAGTAAGATATGAAATAATACATTTTCAGATATGAAAGTGAATTTCATAATGAAATTTCTGTGTTTTCTGAAATAAGACAACTTGTTAGAGAAAAGTCATGATGGTGAATTCAATTTACAATGAGCTGGATGTTTCTTAACTCCTTTGACTGCGGGCAGGAGAGAAACAAACTTTTGTTTAGTAGTCTGTAAAAACTTAGAAAAAACCACCAGAGGGAAGTTCCTTCTCTACTGCTAACACTTCAGGTTTGCTAGTTTCTTTCCTCTACCGCTGCCCCTGTGTACATGCTCTAGGGAGAAGTGGGTGGAAAAACAGGAGCTCATATGGCTCGCAGAAGGCAAGGACTCTTCCTAAGCTCTTAGCTCTGCATCGGAGGTGTTCCAGCATGTTCAGCTCTCCATTGTCTTTGGCAGGGCTGGGCAACCATTTTTCTCTTAAGGACTTCATTCCTTTGTGGGTAGTTATACAAGAGGGGAGTATATTTTGTTTGTGAGCAGGACTGAAACTAGTGGTGGATGGACCTAGAATTAAAGTAGGTAAGCCTATCTTGTTTTCTTCCTCCTCCCCCCTCATATCTGGTGGGCTGCTGGAGAATAGAAAGAGCACTTGGAGAGACCTTAGCATGTGTGGAGGGCTTTTGAAGTTCAACTGAGGGCCCCATGAGATTAAGCTGAAGGCCAGAGGTTGCCTATTCCTGGTCTTTTGCGTTCTTCCTGGTTTAACAACATGATATAACATTAAACCTTCCACAGTCAGCAAAGCAAGTTCTTCATTGTAGAATGAGTCTTAAAAAGTCTTCCTTACTTAATTCTTAGAACTATTGTTTGAAAAAGGACACCCTGTTGGTGAGTCAGGAGGAATAAATTAAAAAAAAAAAACTACACTTCCCAGAATTCATCTACAGGACCAGCTTACAATATACAAACAGCTTTTATGCAGTCTTTTAGTTTAATCTCACTTGTGGTTTTCCTGTCCCCCTCCTGCAAATTGGTGAGTACACCAAAGTTTCTGAGTGGGAACTGCCAGAACTGGTGCAGAGCTGTTATGAATAAAGGTGAAATAGATGCCATGTATGTGGGGTAGGACTGAATTTGTAATGACTTAGAAGCTCCTGAACTGGCCTACCTTCCTTTCTAAAAGCTTCACTATCCTTACCCACCAGTAGTAATGGGAAAGTTCAATAAAGGTATCTGCAAAAGAAGATGCAAACCTTTGAAGAGGTTGTATAGGTTGCAAACAAAAGGGTCTTGCCCTTCTGATGCTTATGGATCACTCATGGCAACTACCAACAATTAAAGCTATTACTAAAATACAATAAAATTAAGAAAAGTAGCATTATGATAAAAACAGATACAGGAGACAAAACACTGAGTGTAAATGGTAAAGTGTGTTATTTCTATGGGGGCAATAGTTTCTGTTCTTCATTTGTTATTGCTTTAGTCATGATTTTTTTCCATTGTTTCTTTAAAGTCACCAGTTGAAGGCTATTTTCTTAAAGAATTTCTTCCATGTTCTTTTTATTCTGTTAGTTACATGGTACTTATTCCCATATCAGTGTGTATGGAACTGTAGCTTCTCACGTGTCCCCTTTTATGTAGAAGTGTAGGATGCATCTGAAAAATCTATGATTCCAGTTAGCTAAGGAGATATATTTTAGGTACTTTTCATATCTCCTTAGCTAACTGGAATTGATCTATATGCTTACCATGTGGTATTGCCTTTCCTTTAAAAAATAAAATCAGGTTGAAAATATACATCATATGTGTATGACCTGTGATGCCCTATACTTTTTAGGTCAAGACTTGTTTAAAATACTGTATCTCCCCATAGGAACCTGCCCAGGGCCTGATATTTTCAGGAAAGGCCCTTCTCCCATTTCTACCACCTTCACAGGCATGGTTGGTGGGGACGTGAGGTAGAACTTTTTCAGTGGCTGCTCTTAAGCTCTTTAAGTCACTCTCTAGAAAAGAGAGAATGTCCCTGTCCTCGCTGTCCTATAGCCAGGCTTTTGAGAATTGAAGATTTTAAGGAAAGGGCTTTTAGGAAGATATTATATAGTTTTAATTGTGCTGTTTAATCATTTTAATTGTATGTCTTAAATTGCTTTTAATGTTGTTCACAGTTTATTTTAATATTGAGCTTTGTTATAAATTTATATTGTGTTCATTTAATTTGTAAGGTGCTTTGAGTCCTGGTTTTCTGGGAAAGGGGATATGAAGTTGATGAAAATGAAAATGACGGTGATAATAATTTAGAACAAATAATTAAATGATTCATAGGAGGGCCTATTAAAACTGTTTGAACTATGACCACATATTTAGAATTTTTTTCTTCCAGTTTTAACTATATTAGTGTAATAACATGGATAATGAGGCTTGATCTTAAACTATCACAAATGTAGTTGCATCCAGTTACATTCTTATTCATGTCTGACATATCAGTAATTAACATTGTAATTATGGCTTTTAGTATCAAGTGTGTCTCAGAGAGTCTGATTTAGCCAAATGTTTTATGACATAGTCATGCTTATAGTTGGACTCGGCAATCATTTTAAACTTTTTATCTTTAAAATTTGAGAAAGTTGAATGAATGGGTACCAAGCACTAAGTTTTCTCATGTAAAGTTAAAGCCAGTTTCCAATACTGTCACTTGATTCACAGATGATGTTATGAATCATAGATAACTCAGTTCTGGACTGTGCTTAATGCGTGTTCTGGTTGTATTAATGCTAACATCCATAAGGTCTGTGAAAACAGATTACTCAAACTAGAACAATCAACAGAACTCAACAAGTGCACAGTTTTCTTCTAGTAACATTAACTTTATAATTTTTTTCTCAAAAATAAAGATTATAATTTTTTATTTGTATTGTTAATCTTACAAGTGCATAGTAGACAGTCAGCTGAAGGAAGAAAGTCTTGGGTACTGTCCCGTGTGTGGAAAATGCCTTCTTTTTCTGAGTCTTAGCCTTGGTTTAGTGGTATACATGTCTCAGTGATAACTATGAGTCCTTGTTTTCCAAGATTTGCAAATCTGCTTCAAACTCTGATCAAGATGGCTCTGTAAGTAGCATTAATCACAATATTATTTAGAATCAAGTAGTGCTGGTATGGATGAAATGCTAAACCATGGTTAAAACCTAAAAAGGTCCTTGCATATATGCTATGAAGGACCATATCCTGTTTCATATGCTTTGTTTTAAATGCCCAAAATCAGACCCTGCCCATTTTCTAAGATTTGCATCAGAGGTGCAACTTTTGCATCTACAAGTGAAATTAGTTATATTGGTGAATTCATGAGATATGACCTTCACAGTGGTGGTCCTGCAGTTGTGGAACTCTGTTCCAGTTGACATATCTCTAACCTGTTTAGTTCTGGGATTAAAGATAAGCCTAAAAATATAGGCTGGCATCCTGTTCAGTATTTGAGACTCTAAGCTAGACCTTGTAATTTTTGGTATTCGCATATGGTTGTTAATGGCACCCAAAAGCTTTTGAGTCAGTCAGTGTCTCATCCAAATGGTTTTTGGAACACTACAGATTGGGGGCACTATGGAATGACAACTGCAGTGTTCTCCAGGTTGTGGGATGTGTTGAGAAGAGCAGTTGCAGCAGGACCCTGGAGGGGTGTGTGTCTCTCCATATTCATGTCTCAAAGTACCAGGAGATCACTGTGGTCATCATTTCCTAGCTCCCTTTGGTTGGGTTGCTGTCTGACTTAAGAAGTAGGTTTTTTGGGGACAGAGCCTTGGCAAAGTTATCACTGATGACAGAGCTCCATTCTTGTAGCTATGTCTGCTGATGGAGGATCTCAGCTGCAGCATTTATTCCATTTCCTTAAACCAGGGATGAGCAAAGTGAAGCCCCATGGCCATTTTTGTAGCATTCAGAACCTCCAGGAGTCTTTCTTTTTTTTTCTTTTCTTTTCTTTTCTTTGGTAAAAACATTTATATAAAAAAAATTCAAACTTTTTTTGCCCCTAAATGCCCTCTGAGGTGAAAGGGTATTTTCACCATGATTTGGAGACCCACAGGGCCATTTTATGCCCAGCAAAGGCCTTTCTAAAAACTGGAAGTAAACAGGAAGTAATTTCAGGCTACTTCCTGTTTTGGAAAAAGATCTCTCCTGGGCCTAAAATGGCCTGAAGTTGCTGAAAACAGGGGAAAATTCCCTCCATGTCTCCTAGAGGGCTTTGGGAGTAACACTTGTTCTTTCATTGAGGGTGTGCAGCCCACGAAGGTTTTCTGGGGGACCAATGAGGCCCCTTAGCCTCCTGTTATTTGTGTTATTCAGGATCACAGGTTGTTGTGCAAAAGTAAATATGTGGCATAGAATGGGCAGACAGAATGGCTATTGAGTTTTTCCTTTGGTGAACTTCTCTATGACATACGATGGAGTAGTTGTGGAAGGCAGAATTCTGTATTAGATGAACCATTGTATCTGTTCCAGCATGATATCCTTTTGGATCCAAAGATTCCCCTCAGAGCTTGAATGCATCACCACTGAGCAGTTCAATATACCCTGCTTAGAAGGCTTGATAGCCATCACTGATTTCTTGCTGGGGTTAACACAGGCATCTCTTGTTTCCTGATCAAAGCTTTTCATTTACCACCTGTGGATGAAACAGACATGTTGTTGAACTCTGTGGGCTTCCATACTTAGGTCATTAGAACAGTTTTTGATGTGTACAATGCTTGGGCTAATTGCTTAGGAGTTATCTATCCTGTGTTTCTTTTTCTTAGACTGATGATTAAAAGAATTTTGAATGTCTAAAATGGTCTCTGAAGCTTATTGATTTGTGGAATATACCTCAAAAGTTACTTCATTGGTTACCATGGCTCAATGCCAGATTTTACACTCTTTTCAAGATGACTGAGCAGTTTTGAGATCTGAGAAGCTCTCATAATTTCAAACATAGAAGCCTGAAAATAAATATGGGTACTTAGATAATCCGGTTCAGCAGCATGCAGTATTAGTTTATGTGCTTCTGGGAGCTTGGTTATATTTTGATGCAGGCAATGAGGATATGATTTGTTACTATTTCCTAAATTAATTAAATCTTTACCTTTTAAAAATTACACAAACTATACCTTCCTAGGTATTGTGAACTCATTGGTTGAGCTGTAAACATATTTTAGAAATCAGATTTGATTAAGTATTGGAGGAGGTCTCATTTAAATCAGGGGTTTTTTTTTGGTAACCTAACGATTTCAAACAGTTTCTCCAGTCAATACAGTGTGAAAACGTTTCTCTTTCTTAAGCAGCTATGTAATCCGTGGAAATTGCGATCTTGATCTTCTGAATCTGCAGAGGCACTATAGCTATATAGTTGCTGCCTTGGTTGGCCTTTGTTTCAAATAGTATACTAAACTGGAATTGGCTGCAATTTCAGGCCTCTCCAAAACTTTGGTACCAAAATCTGACATATACTACTTCTATAAAGTAAGATTGATATATATTACTGCTATGTGGTAATGACAGAGCAGGTGATCAACAGTAGAAGAAAGCATTCCAGCCCTTTAGTTGATGAGTTCCGGCATCCTCTTGCAGAAAATTGAGCTGTTGGGCCCTAAAAAAACAGATTCTACCTCAATGTCAACGTTCCTGAAGTGGCTGGATAACAGGTCACCTTACTGACACCAGGATGAGGTAACTGAGAGTCTCCAAGGATATATGGGAAGATCAAGGTGAGGAAAATGAGCTGTGCAAGCACAGCCTGCCTCCCATTCTAATACCATAGCTTTGAGAATAGTACAGGCAAATTGCTGAAAGGAAAGTTTACTCTACTGGACTATTCCCAGCCTTGAACTGCCAGGACAAAGTGAAACTGTTTATCAGGGGCTATGGTACACATAATAACTCTTTCAGTGCCACTGCACAACTCTTAAGGTTTGGCCAGAATACTCACAAGGATTTTCAACCCCATCTGCCTTTTGACAGGGGCTGTGCCTGCTACACATGAGTCTTGGATCTAAAAAATATGCAGTACTTCTCTTCAGACTTTGCTTGTATGCATCTCAGGCAACTATTTCCCAAGGTGCATGGCCAGTGGATGACTCTTCAAACTGAGGAAACTTTAAACATGCTATGTGATATGACATACCAGTTTGCTATCCAAAACACATGCATAGACCCTCTGAAATTAGTGCAGAATTTAACTGCACTTAACATATCTCTGTAGATTCTAATCAACATTTTATTGGTAGAAAAATTCTATGTTCAGTGAAGCTTTTTCTCAGGTAAGTGTGCATACAGGTGGTCTGAGAACCACTACATTTAGTAATATTTTGAACTAAAAAACCCCATGTGTTTATTTGATGTACATAACCCTTTTCTTTCTCTGTGGAAGTTTCTAATTCTCCCATCTTACTTTATCTCTTTCACTTTTTTCCTTTGCAAGATTACTCTTTGGTTTACAAGTCTAATCCAAATATTTACTCTGGCTTTATGGTAAGAAAATTGCTTGAGAGAAAACCTTGTGGTTGCATAACAGCTACCACTGGAAAGGCATCAAGTAAATTGCTGGAACAGAAAGACTGAATTGTTACAATAACTACTATACAGCTAAAGGAGAGAGTTAAAGACTGGCTTGAAACGAAACAGTATTGTGTAGGACTACAAAAAGTTCTAATTCACTCTCCTATTCAAACTAGACAGTTGATAGAGGATTGAAAGATTGTTCTCCTCTTCCTAGGTAAATAAGCAACCATTCAGTTGTGTATTGCCTTTCCAAGGAGCCACATTTAGTGTCTATATTGTTGTCCCTTAGGTGCAAGATAAAACACAAGTTGCTGACTGAAAAGTGGCAATTTACAGTAAAAACTGTAATCTGAAGGGTTTTTCTTGAAATTGCAATGGATAAGAAAAGCTTTAAGGGTACTTTAAATAAACTAATGAACTGATACATAGTGAAAAGACAGTACTGATTGTGCTCGATTTATAGATAGGTGGGAATTTGTAAATACACATATTTGGCTTTGCATTTTTTGCAGTAATGCTTAGCTCTGTGCATCATATCTTGAAGCAAAGGTATGTGGCTCTCTGAAGTAGACACAATGTGTCAGTACCATCTGAATTAAGCTTTAGCTGTTATACTGTTAGAGAAGACTTCCGCCATCCTACATCCCTCCAACCGTGACAGGTCTGCCCATTCCATGCCTGTGAGAAAGAACTCTCCATACCCCATGTCTGTTCCTTAGACTACTTGTTATCATGGTTATGATATGTCTGGTGAGAGCACTAGATATCTTTTTGATATCAAATAATTTGGCCTTTGCTTGACCTTTCTCTGCCACCCTACTCCACGTGTTTGCAGAGGTCCCCTGGACAAGCACGTACAGGCGCGGCCGTTAATGGTTGTACATTCCAGAACCCCATTCAGGCAGGCAATTTAAGCCTCTCCGTTGCTTTAGGGAAAAACCTCTCTGCAAACCGGCTCTGCTCGGTGTGCACACAGAAAGCCACACAGCCAAGAGCCAAGCCATTTCTTTATGTCGAGCTATTAACGAACTGGCCACGCTTTTGTCTTAAGAGCTAAACCCATCATGCAAAACCTGACCTTTTCCAACTCCTTTGTCCAACTCCAAATTTCCTTTGTTCTCACCAAGCATAACATAGCCTGTAGGTAAAATCCACCCTATAAAAAGTCCCCACTTTTGGGACGTCTTTGGATCACCGTGGACTTCCATCCCGCCTTGCTGTCGGTTTTCTAAGTAGCTCCCCTCAGCCACCCACGCTGAGCTTTCTTCCCTGGAACCCCATCTTTCTCTCCAGGACTACGAGACCAGGTGTCGTATTACCCATCCCTAAACCCTCTATTTCTGCTTCCAAGTTAGCTAGTGTGTGTGTTGTTTTATTTGCTGTTTATATTTCAATAAAACTGTTATTTTTGTTACTTTTAAACTTGCTTGCCTACTCTTTGACCTGAAGCCGTAGACAATGGGTTAAAAGATCCTTGCTAAAGTTACCCTGCCTCTCGTCTAGGCAAGAGAGTGCTCGAGTTAAATTCCCCCAACTTGTGTTTTTATTTGGTTATTTGGGCACCCCTCCTGGGACCCCCAACATACAGAGTAACATACTCACTCCTAATTTCAGATTCTATAAATTGCAAATCTGTGCTTTAATTAGAAGCATTTGCTATCTGGTGTTGGAAAAGGGTACTGTAATCTTCAACCCATGGATGTCTTTACATTACTGTATGTACTTGTCTATAAGTTGACCTCATGTATAAGTCAAAGGCAGATTTTGGGGGCAAACTTATGAATTTACATATATATATCCCATGGATAAGTTGAGGGGAAGGTGCCAGCACTGTCTCAGGAGGCCATCTGCCTCAACTACCTCCATTTTCCCTGCTGAGGCATTCAAAAAGGCCTTTCGCCACTCTACTTAGAAAAGAGATGGTTCCTTTTTTGATAAAAGTTAAGGTACAACAATAACTCTTATTGAAAAAGGAACCACCCCCATCTCTGAATAGAGTGGTGGAAGGTGAGAGCTTGGTCTGTTCCAGAAAACCTAAAAGTATCCACCCACTCTATTCTCTCTGCACTCCATTGAATACATCATTTCCCTGCCCAGATATTCAGAAAGGTTAGAAGTATGCTGCAGCAGAGAATGTAGAGAGTGGGTCAGTGCTTCTTTTACGTTCTCCTGGGATGGACTAAGCTCTTGATTTTCACAACTCTACTCAGAGAAGAGCATGGTTCCTTTTTTGATTACAATCAAGGTTCAATACTTATATTGAGCAGTGAATAAGTCAACTCAGGTTTTTGGGGTCAATTTTTGCCTAAAATGTTTACTTATACATCAGTGTATACAGTAATTAAAATTATTATGCTTTAAAGAAAAATAACTGCAAGGGTCACATTCCTGTTGTAGCTGCAGTATGCATGCCATGTTTCACCATCTTGGAGCTATGGTATTGACAGGCAGAGCTGTCATTTTATATATTACATAATTTAAAAATAAAATTATCTATAAGGATTTTTGTATTGATGTTGAACACTGTTGATTTATTTTGAATTATTATTTGCAATATATTTATTGAAAATATTCTTAACCCTTATTCTAGGATGCATTCCTCTTACAGTATGTCTTACAGGATTATAAAACACATGACAGTTACAATTAAACCTATGTATGCTATAGCAGATAAAAGCTTTTGAAGTAGCTATTGCAGACTGGAATAAACTGAATCATAGAGCTGGAAGGGATCATAAATGTGACCTAGTCCAACTCCCTGCCATGCAAGAATACACAACTAAAGTGCTCCTGAAAGATGCCCATAAAGCTTCTGTTTAAAGACCTCCAAAGAAGAGGAACCCATCAGCCTCCAAGGCAGTATATTTCACTGTTGAACAGCTCTTAACAATCAAGTTCTTCCTAATGTTTAGGTGGAATCTTGTGATTTAAATTCAGTGGCTTGTGTTCTGACTTCTGAAGCAGAACACAAGCTTTCTCCATCTTCTATATGACATCCTTTAAAATATTTAAAGATATCCATCATGCCACCTGTCAGTCTTCTCCAAACTTAACATGCCCAGCCTTCCTATGTCTGACTTCCAGACCTTTTAGCATCTTGGTCACTGTCCTCTGGATATATTGCAGCTTGTCAATATCATTCTTGAACTATGGTGCCCAGATCCAGACACAATATTCCAGGTGAAGTCTGGCCAAAGCAGAATAGGCTGGTGCTAGTGCAGTCTTTGAACCAGTGTGGTGTTGAAGTGTGGAACTGTGGAGATGAGGGTTTGAATTCCCATTCAGCTGTGGAAACCCACTAGGTAACCTTGAAAAAGTTACATTCTCTCACACTCAGAGGAAGGCAGAGACAAAGGCAAGTCACCTCTGAGCAAATCTTGCCAAGAAAACCATGTTATAGGCTTGTTTTAGGCACACAACCACTCCATTCTTTGATCTGAATGCTATACTCCTTTTCGTGCAGCCTAGAATTGCTTTGTGTTTTCTGGCTGCAGCTTCACACTGTTGAGTCATGTTTAGTTTGTGTTTTACTAAGGCCCTTAGATCCTTTTCATATCACTAGAAAAAAAATGTTGACCAGTAATGAAGAAGCCATATGTGTCTACCAGGAGAGAAAGTTCCAAAAGTATAGGTCAGCCACTGAGGTGGTCTTTCTTATGCCGTGTACCTGCTTTCATAATGATCCTCACCGTTGGGTCAAAGCATTTGGCATCCATTGCCGTTTAATGCTGGGGCTGGCTTGTGTAAGCATAGGCAGAAATTCTGATAATTTTGTTTCAAATTATGGATTTTATTTTATTGTTTATGTCATTTCTGTGCTGCCTTTCTCTCAGAGTGAGACTCAAGGCATCTCACAAAAAGAATTAAAATTTAACAATTAAAAACAATTAAAAATCTTCACATTAAAATGGCACTAAATAATTTAAAAGACATAGAGAAGTTAAAAAATAAAGCATCCTCCCCAATAAGAAACCTCGCTGTGAGCAATTACACATTAACAGCCTGCTTAAACAGAAAGCTCTTTGCCTTCCTGTGAAAGGAGAGCAAGGAGGGGGCCAACCTAGTCTTTCCTCATGGAAAGGAACTCTAGAGGGTCGGAATAGTCACTACAAAGGTGCTTCCTCATGTCCTCACCAAGGGAGTCTGTGATGGTGGTGGCTGAGAGAAAGCCCTCTCCTGTAGATTTTAAATCTCTGTCAGGGAGATATGAAGGTTTGAAAGACCAAAGTAGCTTGAATTGTGCTGAAATGTTTCTTGCATTTGTGCTTTGTACTCAGGAAATGTATTGAAGCAGGAAGATGGTGGGCAAATATTACAAAGACGTTGTAGGTAAATATGAATTGTCTTTCAGGAATTTAGTTGAATACAGTGCAAGTCATTTGACTGATGATAGAATTACATAAGCAATAATCTATATGAAAACATATTTTAAATTGGTATTAACACTATAAGGTTATATAATTAAATGGGGGGATCTTAAATTATATCACTGAAGTAGTGATTCCTTTCTAAAGTTGATTGGTGGAATTGACTTGCCTTGGAGTAGATAGGGAGGAAATTGGTTTTCAGACTGTTTTTTTCCTGAACCTCCTTAGTCTTTTCTAAGACAATTCTATCAAATTTTCAAGTCCATTGAGAGGACATTCAGGGAGCAATTCTGTTTGCTAATAAGAAGTTTTAACAGTCCTGCTCCACTGGCAGATTGAGTTAAAAGGCCAGTGTTGTTTATTACTAGATGTTGATCAGGATCCTCCTTCCCCTCTCTAGGATTATCTGGTTTCTAGGTGTGAGCAGGCAGAAATGTGTTGGGTCACATGGCAGGCAGATTGTAACAGGAACAGGTCTCCTAAGATGAACAAGCAGCATGGATACCACTACCAGGATACAGTCAAGTGCAGAGGAAAGATAAGGAAATGATGGGAATGGGAAGAGAGGGGTGATGTGAGAGAGCTGGAGTAAGTTCTACTGATGCTGTTTGCAGGATGTGTATTTGTGTATATGTGGATTAGTCACTTGGCTTACCAGTGAAAGAAGTGAAGCAAAAGAGTTGAATTATTGATGTATTGCTCCAAATTGGCTCAGATGATTTGGAAGACTCCTTCTTTTCCTAGTGTGGAGTAACACTGAATTCAAATCTGCTACCTTCTATATGTAAATTGTGAACTGTTCTACTTTATTAATGCTGTGTTCTTGGGACTAATGACCAGGTGTTGGTAAGGTGAGACAAAGGTCTGATAATGTCTTATGGGCACCTACTACTCTGGTTACGTTACTGGCATGTCAGATTTTTCCCCCAGACATGGAGAAGGGATGGAAGCTCTCTCAGGAGGGCTGCATGTTCTTTTTTCAGATCTGCTGCCTAGGGAGCTGTATTGAGTGCTGTCTTCCCTCAGGTGCTCATTTTGCTGTTAAACAGTAATCTACATGAGCATAAGGAGATTCTAGACAAGAGTCTCAAGTGTAAAGATACATATAGTGACCCCTTGACTTTTGTGAAGGTTCAGGGTGCAGAACCCTTTCAAAAGTAAAAAAGTGAATAACCCCTCCCCCATTTGAGTAAGCGCTCTCCCTCACATTCCCTTCTGGGGCTCCTCTCTCCCATTCTCTTGCTTTTTTTGCCCGGGTAGATATATCTTCCTTCTCCACTCCCAGGCAAAAGCCAAGTGAATGGGAAGGAGGAGCCCCATGGGTGGAGAAGGCAGACATGGGCCTTTCCTCCTCCCATTCACTTGTCTTTTGCTGGAGCACAGAGAAAGAAGGCAGGATGCCTGGCAAACGGCAAGAGGATGGAGGGGGGAGGCATGCATGCATGCAAGCCTTTCTCCATCCCATTTGCTTGCCTTTTGCCCAGGTGCAGAGAAAAAAGGCAGGGCAGCTGGGCAAAAGGCAAGAGAATGGAGGGAGGAAGACGCACATGCAAGGTTTTCCCCCTCCGATTTGATTGCCTGCCTTCTCTGCACTCCAACAAAAGGCAGTATGCCTGGGCTAATGGCAAGGGAATGGGGTGGGGGGAGAAGTTGGCACCTCATGAATAATCAAATTCATGAAGGTCAAACCCATGAATGTGGATGGAGGACTATAATTGACTATCAAAGTCAACATTATTAATTCTTTTGTATTTCCATTTTCTATGTTTGGTTGTGAAAGCTGGATAATGAAGAAAGCTGTCTGGAATCAACTCCTTTGAAATGTGATGCTGAAAGAGTGTTCTGTGGATGCCCTATACTGTCAAAAAGACAAATAAATAGGTCCTAGAGCAAATCAAGGCTGAACTTTCCCTAGAAATCAAGATCACTAAGTTAAGATTTGTATCTAGTTTAAGACTGTTGTAACTAAAAAAGATAACAATGCTTGGCAAGTTAGAAGACAGTAGAAAAAGAGAAAGACCCCATTACAAGTAAAGAGACACAATCAGGGAAAACACACCCCAGATCTGCAAGACCTGAGCAGAGTTGTTGATGGCAGAGTGACTTGGAGCTCTCTAATTTACAAAGTAGCAATATGTTGAAATTAACTTGACAGTCGTTAATGATAAACAATAAATTAACACCATTGCAGCTCAGGAGCCAGCAAAGAGATTTAAAAATGCCTGAAGTCTCCCATTCTCCTTCAGCTCATTCTGCTGACTGGATAGACTGGGACTAAAATATAGCCTGTTCTTTTGCTGTGCTGTGCAGCAGCAACTGAGGATCAAATCTGGCATTAGCCTTTCAGTGCTGATGTAAAGCAGACAACAGCCTCACCTGGTGTGTTGAAATAAGCCAAAGTATTTTAATAAAAACAAACTTTAGGATTGCACCTTCCTTTCTGTGTGTTATTAGAAAATATTTTTGATGTTGAACTTCCATAGTTTTAAGTTGAAGAGTATAACGGAGAATTTATAATGAGGTGCGTTTAAGTACTTGTAAGTAGCAGTTATTTTGTTTTTGTTTTGTAGATTTAAGTATTTTGTGATTTTAATGATATAAATAAAAATCCATGAAATGGTACATATCATACATGCATACTTGAAGTGAATTTTACATTTGATTTTTCAGTACTGATTATTATAGTGAATCTGTTGACTGTATACTCATCCACATCAGTCTACTGTAGATACCTTTGTATGATACTAGACCTAGATGTATACACCTTTGTACTGTTTAGCAGGGCTGGCCATTAGGCAATAGGTACCATAATGAATTAGGCAGTAAATTTTCAGTGTCCTGAAAGGGTGGCAGTGTTTTACTCTTCAATTTAATACTGTATTTCTACTGCCTGGGTTTTGGAGAGGCAGTTTTAGGATTTTCTGCCTCATGTGCTGAAATAACTTCCCTAGCATTGAGTGCTATGCAACAATGTGGGTGGATAAGAAGCGCTACTTGTTGCTCTGCCAGAAACAGCAAATATTTTGGGCCAGTTTGTTCTTGTTTCTCTTCATGCAGTTTTGCTAGGCCAGGATTTTTTTTTCTTTTCTCTTAATCCATTTTCTGAAATCCATTTCCTTGTTTATAAACATAGGCCAGGATCCAGAAAATAGTGCAATTTCTTCCATGGCCCCAAAGTGACTTTTGGCTTGTGTTTTCCTCAATTCAACCTCTCTTCTCTTTTCATAGAATCATAGAAATGTAGAGTTGGAAGAGATCACACAGGCCATCCAGTCCAACCCCCTGCTATGCAGGAACACCCTCAAAGCACTCCTGACAGATGGCCATCTAGCCTCTGTTTAAAAACCTCCAAGGAAGGAGACTCCACTACACTCCAAGGCAGCAGATTCCACTGCCAGACAGCTCTGACCATCAGGAAGTTCTTCCTGAGGTTCAGGTGGAATCTGCTTTCCTGCAGCTTGAATCCATTGCTCCTTGTCCTGGTCTCTGGAGCAGCAGAAAATGGTTCATATTAAACCATTTTTGAAACTGTAGAAAGTTTTCTATTGGGAGTGGGAAAGGAGAAGAAAAACATTTTTGAGTACACTTAAAGCAGCTGATACCTGCCATAATAATCTAATGTTACACCTTGCATACTGAGAGTCACACAGCTCTAAAGGCTGACTGTGTGGGAGCTAACACTTGCCTCCCTGATATTTTTTCCCTAAACCTGTTTAATACTTGACAAACTATATTTTAAATGTATTAAAATAATAGCTTCATGTTACAGTATCTGTGCTCTAGATTTCATAAGGTCTGTTTAACCATATTAGTGGATACGTTTACTCACTGAAAGAAAGAAGTCTATTCAAATGGGAGATAAGGGCTTAACTCCCATAATAGGAAAAGTAGGTCAATAGGACAGTAGGCTATCAGGCCAAGAAGACACAAGCAGGTTTTCTGAGTCATGCTCTGGTTGGTGTTCCTCCCTACCTCCACCCTCTAGGCAGATTTCTTTTTTCTTTATTTAGTTCCTACTTCTTAACATTTGCTTTAAAAATAAGTAATCTCTTGTTTGGACAGTACTACTGCCAGAAGGATATATTAAATGAAGGTTAAACATTTCTTTTGTAATTATCTCAGAATGGAATTGAATAGAAAATACAAGTTCAGTGAACAGAAGTACTTCTGGAAATGCTTTGTTTTTAAAAGGGACAAAACAATAGAACAAGGGCAGTGTTGTGTTGTTCTCCTGCTTATTACAGACAGTAAGTACAAGCAATAGAATGGAATATAGCAGCACTTCTTCCCCTGCCCCTCAAAGTTTTGACTATGGTCTGTTCCACATTGCACAATTATAGCACTCTGATTCCATTTTAACTACCATGACTTCCTAGAACCTGTTGTTTCATACACCCTAGCGTTCTCTGGCAGAGAATTATAAATACAGATTCCTAAACTATAAATCGCAGGATTCCATAGGAGGGAGGTATGACAGTTAAAGGGGAACTGCCATGCTATGATCATGCAGCATAAAGGACCATGTTTCTTATATTGAGAGGAGCAAAATATTCTGATATTCTGACCTCTGGATAAAATGATCCATTGTGTCTTATGTATTTGTGAGAGATTGACAGGAACATACTGCCCATTTTGGAGAGAGCTCAACTATTTAGGACAGTGGTTCTCAACCTTCTTTCACTTGTGTACCATTTGGCGGCCCATTTCCATAAATTCTACCCCTCATATTAACATCATGTTTGTAATTAATATAGTTGCTGATAATTTTAAATGTATATGTTGTAATTGTAAATAAATAGCCTAGTAATAGGATTTAGAAGCAATGGAATAATAAGGTGAACAGATATACATATATATTTACATTCACAACTCAAAAGATACAATGAATTCAAGAAAATATATCACAGATTACATTAAAAACTACACCGATGAATGAATTCGTATTATTGTTCTGCACTAAAGCATTAGATGTGTCCTGAAAAATTATTCATGATTGGTCATTATCCACGTTATGTTTCACTTGTGTGTGTGTGTGTGTGCTGTTTTTCAACCCCTAATCTATATGTTGTAATACAGGAGTGGGAAAAATTACTTTAAAACTTAGAACAATGACAAAGGGAAGAGACATAGGGAAGACCCTGGAGAAGTCACTCACTGAACATTGCTCAGAGAACTGACTGAGGTGCCCACTGCTAGTAGTTCAGCTCTTCATTTTCTTAATGTGCTCTGTTGCAAAAACAGACACTATGTCAGCTCCTGTTTGCTGATCCTCCTGCTTCTCCCTAGCCTGAGCTGCCCATCTTAGATCTCTTGAGCGAGGTTGAACTGCTGTGTTCCCCCCTTCCCTGCCAGATACCAACTGAGGCCGGTGAAGGATGGAAGACAGCTTAACATTTCTACCACAAACCCCCTCCCCAACTCTCTCCTGCAACAACTGCTTCCATTCAAGGAAGCTGGACTGGAAGGAAGGGTGTCAACCAGCCCCATCCATGCTATGCATAAAAAAAAAAAAAATAGATATCCAAAGATGAGGGAAACTAGAAATGGACCAAACCCTTGGCCTCTTGCCTCCGTGCTCTGGTGACCTCATCCCTCTAGACACAATCACTGTCACTGTGATTACGGCTCATTCCTTCATACTTGTTTCTATCACACTTGCTCGCATAGACACACTTATCAGTATCATCATGGCTCTGAACTGGATTGAGGCAGGTTTCCCAGGTTTCCCCTTCCCAGGACTGAGGAAGAGACCAGTGGCTGGGACATGGCATATGATGCAGCCTGCTTTGCATCCCTGGGAACCTGTTGCAAGAAGCCCCCTGGCCTGTAGCACTCTCTGCTTGGCCTGTTCTTAGATTGAGTGTCACTCACACTTGGATCTTTGTCCCCTCAGACCTTCTACCACCATCTTCCCACTCTGGTTCCCCTTAGAGAAAGTGACCAACACTCTTGACCCTGCCCTGAAACTTTCCTCTATCAGCCTGACGGGGAGAAGCAGCACAGCCTTGCCCAAGTTCTACCCCAAAGTGGCCTGGGCTCAGCTTTGAAGAGGTGAGCAGCTCCTCCTTGCATGTGTGCCCTTGTGCCCCCGTAAGGGAGAGGAGTGCTGAACCTTTTTTTTTTTTGCCATTATTCATATTTTTTCACATACTCCTGAAGTCCTGATGCATACCTCTGGGGTATGCGTACCCTAGGTTGGGAACCGCTGTGTTATAATAATAGTATGTTTTAAAATAGGAAACATTTGACATACTTACACTCTTTGGGCCCAACATAAGAAAGGGTTGTTGTAAGGCAGGCATGGGCAAAGTGCAACCTGTGTGTCACATCTGGCCCTCAGGGCCCTCCAGGGTCAAAATTTTTTATTTTATTTTACTTTATTTGCTCCAGAATGCCTCCAAATGCACTCCAGGGTGTGTGGAGGGCATTTACTCCATGTCCCCCTCCCCCGGGCCACCCAGTTTTTGCAAAAAAACCCCCACATGTTTTGGCTCCAATACCATTTTTGGAAAAAAAAAAGGGGGGGAGTTTGTTTCAGATATGCGCTTCTGTTTTATTACATTGAGCCCAAAAGGGCAGTCAAAATGATCAAGGGCTGGAGTACCTCTGTTATGAGGAACAGTTAACATTTGTAAAAAAATAGGAAAAAGAGTAAGGGACAGATTTTGAGTCACACTTTGTGAGAGAAAATTGGAAAGGGAAAAGTTTGCTGCGTGTCTTAACATAATAATATTAAATTGACTTATTCAAGGAAGCTAAGTACTGTGAAATTCAGGAGAGACAAAAGGAGGTGTTTCTCATAGCACATAGCCAAACTGTGGAATTCGCTTCCACAGCTGTAGTACCAGACACAACTGTGGTGGCTTTCAAAGGGAATCAGATAGTCAAGGGCAATATATTATCTCTGTCATTCAAGGCAGTTTGCCTCTCTATTTGTTGGTGGGAAACATCAGCAGGAGGTGGCATATACTACATATGGGCTTCATATGGATATCTTGTACCCAGCGGTAAAATAGGGTGTTGGACTAAGGTTAGACCCAGCAGATCTTTCATGTCATTCTTATACTATTAAGTCTGTTACTTTGCTCCCAATATGTGTAATAATTTGTGTGGAAATATTCATTTGGTGATGAACTCTAATATGAACTTTTCTCTTTTTCTGTTAAAAGAACCGAATTGGAACTCCATGATCTTCTCTTGGAAATATAGTTTAAGATACACATATCTCACAGTTGGCTTCTTCTGGAGTTGATCATTCTAGATAATCACCATTCATCATCTAGAAAAGTATAAACGGTAAAACCCCAAATGATTATGCTCAGATAATTAATATGCATTATCAGCAACAAGAGAGTCTACTAGAAACATATTAGTGGGGATTTAGAGAGTTTTGTTTGGCTTGCTGTGTTTCCCAGTAGGATTTTTTTTTAAGATATCAGCCTACTATACAATATCATATCACAAGCTACTTTTGAAAGTCTTACTCAGTATCCTGTATGGTTGGTCATAGAACCTGGTTGGGAAGGGTTTATTGTTTCGAGAGATACAGGTGTAAGTCTGAAGTCTCTTGGTCCTATAGAATGATTCTTTGAAAATTTTCCACATTGCTTGCTCTGGTGGCAGTATGCATTTTTATTTTGGGGAAATAAACTATCTGTGTTTGAGAAATTACATTTTTTCCCCTTTTCCATTATTTCTTAGAGCAGATATACAAATGTCTACCACAAGACTAAAGTGTGATGTGTTATGTTCTTTACCATAAGCACCCATAAAATGAGCTCCATTGCAGACAGGTAAGTTATCTTTTAGTGCTGTTACATGTTTTACACCTGTGTTGTTAATAGTTACTCATGTTTAAAATAGCATTGCAGTGTGAGGCTATATGCCTAGAGGGTCATGGAAAATCAGAGTGTGCTGAGAATGAATGATGGCAAGCTACTGTGTAACTTGCTCTTCTCTCCCATTTTTGTTTACTTTTGTGGCACAATAAAAATAATTTTGTACCTTCAGTTTTGAGTATATTAGGTAGAGCAAATGGTAACAGTGCCACTTAAATCCATTTCACTTCCAGGTTGTCACACAACAAAATATGGAATAGTCAGGGAGATAGATATGTGAGTACTTCTGCAAGGCAATGTGTATAAATCATCAGTATAGATGGTGCTGAATGAAGAAAAGGCAATAACATCCTTGACAAGACTGTTTAGCCTAATAAAAAGCTATGGAAAGAGGAAAGGGCAAACAAAGGACATGTATTCTGTCTATATGATATCATTAAACCATAGGCTTTAGGAAAAAAACTTTTAAAATGAAATTTGAAAACATTTATTAAGGAAGCAGTCTAAAAGTTTTAGAGAACATAGTTCCAAGAGTGTAGAGCAGCAAGGGAGAAGGAGACAAGCTAATGACCGCAGATGATTTACGTAACTTTAAAGTGGATGATGAAGAGATTCAAGATTTTCCATACTTTGGCTCAGTCATTAATCAGGGTGGCGATTGCTGTCAAGTAATCAGAAGAAGACTAGAACTTGTAAGGGCAGCTATGAAGGAATTAGATGAGATCCTAAAGTGCAAAGATACATCATTGAATACTAAAGTTATGATTATACATGGCATCATATTTCCAATTTCTGTGTATGGTTGTGAAAGCTGGACAGTGAAGAAAACTGATAGGAAGAAAATCAGCTCATTTGAAATGTGGTGCTGGAGAAGAGTTCTGCAAATATGTGGACTACTAAAAAGACAAATGAATAGGTCCTAGCGTAAATCAAGTCTGAGCTCTCCCTAAAAGCCAAGATGACTAAACTGACATTGTCATACTTTGGCTATATCTTGAGAAGCTGTGACTCACTAGAAAAGACCATAGTGCTTGGAAAGGTAGAAGGCAGTAGGAAAAGAGGAAGACCACATTAGAGATGCACGGACTCAGTCAAGGAAGACATACCCCTGAATCTGCAAGACCTGAGCAGGGTGGTTAGTGATAGGATGACTTCGAGGTCTCTCATTCATAGGGCTGCCATAAGTCACAGTCAGCTTGACAGCAGTTAACAACAATAAGCTGGAGAGCAGGAAACCCTGGGTTAAGCAAGAAACATGGAATTCAAAGGGCAGAGATCCGGAGCAGGGAAATAATAAGAGAGGAGGGCAAAAGGGTAGGGAGCAGCCAAGTTATGTAAAGATTCATAAGTTAGAACAAGAAGGTTTTAATGAATTCTGAGGAGGATAGGCAGTAATTGAAGAGACAGTGAAGTGGTGTAGCATGATCAAAGTGGTGAGCCAAATGAACAATCTTAGAATCAGAATGTTGAATAGAAACCAGGGGACTGAGATGTGTTAATGTGAAAGTGTTTAAAGCGCAAACTTAAATTTTGACAAATGAAATGGAAAACAACTCTTTAATTCTTGCAATATTGTAAAGACACCCTTACCTCCCAGTGACTTAGATATAACCTCATTGTGAATCAATAATCAATAATAAAACCAAGGCTGCATGCTTTCTCTACAGAATGGACAGGGACATTATTAACAATAATAGAAAATTGTATATTGAGAAGCAGGTTTCAGAACAAAACCAAATAATTCTCCTTTTATTATATTCAGTTTCTGGCAGCAGTGAGGCATACATTTTGAAATAGCTGAGAGCCATGCTGTGATCCAGTGTTGGACATTAAGAGGAAGTTCTGGGTAGAAAAATATATGAATATCATCAGCATAAAGATGGCACTCAAAGATTACCTAAGGGATAACATATTAAGAGAAAGATTACCTAGGGCTAACATATTAAGAGAAAACAACCAGGCAAAAAGCCACAACCAAAAGAGAAAAGGTGTTAGAGAGCCTTCAGCCAGCATATTAAAATAATGGTTGGAGACTTGAGACACAAACTGAATACAGAGTTGGTGAACTCAAAGTCATAAAGGGAATCCAGTGGCTGGGTAAGATTACTATGCCAAAGGCTGCGGAAAGGTCAAGAAATACAAGAACAGTGTAATAATCTTTCAACTTGGCAACAAAAAGATTTTCTGTGATCTTTGTAAGGCTTTTTTCAGTAGAGCACATATGACAAAAAGGAAATTGAAAAGAATCCAGCTCAGAAAGGTAATCAAGGCAACTTGAGTAAGACAGCATGTTTAAAGACTTTCAAATCAAAGGGCAACAAAAAATTAGATAGTAATCAGAAAGGAAGAATGAATTGAGGGAATACTTTTTGAGAATTGTAGAAACAGTGGTATGTTTAAGTGCAGAAGGGAATGGAACACTGGAGAGGGAATAATGTGAAAAACACAGGGAGATAGTGGGAGTAACGGTGAAGAAGCAAGGAGTGGCAGGATTAAGAAAACAGATAGGATTTGAAAGCCACAGAAGTTTAGACAGTTCATCCAACAAAGCAGGAAGAAAATTGAAAAATTTCGAAGAAGAAACAAATGTTTTGAAAGTTGGTAGTAAAAGAAGATCAGAGCAAATTGTTTCATTTTGAGAAAAAAGGAAGCAAAGTTATCAACATACAGTGGAGGAAGTAGTGGAAGGAGCATTAAAAAAAATTAAAAGTAGGAAAGAAATGCTGTAGAGGCCTCACATTTGGTTGAATCAGTGAGTGTAATATTGCTGTTTGGTGAAAGAAATAGTAGAAGGAAAAGAAGGAGGAATAAATTTGTAGTGAATGTAATCTACCTGCTCCCTCATTCTCTTCTAAAGATGTTCAGTTGGTTGAGCAAAGGAGTAAGCTAGGGATGGGTTTGAGAAAGTGGAACAAAACATATTGACAAAGGAGCAAATTTAGCAGGAGCCGAATCAGAATTAAATGAGGAAACTGAAAGTCCAAGTAACCTACAAAAGTGAGGGAAGAGAGGGAAAGAAGGCAATACCTGCAAAAGAACTTCATTGTTACCTCTTAAAAAATGAGGAACAGAATGCTGAGGAGGCAGTTTGTGACCAAGTGCAGAAGAAAGAAGATGAGGATCAGAGAAAGGAAGTTCAGTAGCCAGAAATCCAGAAAAAGAATAACTGTTAATAAAAACAAGAATACCACATTGAAGGTGGGAATGTGTAGCTGACTCAAAATATAAAGTAGAAGATAAAGAGAAAACATAACAGAGTCCAGGAGATCATCCATGTGAATATTAAAATTGACCATATTAGAATGGAATGTCACATGAAAGAAGGAAAAATAGACAGACAACCATGAATCAAAATCAGAAATAAAAGTCGAAAGTGAATCAAATGGATGATAACTAACTGCAACCTAGAGAGAAAAGGTTCACTGCATTGATCAGTCAGTCCTTTCTGTATCTGCATCTTGAGCTGTTTAGAGCTTTGTATGGTAAAACTTACACCTTGGATTGGGCCAGCTGGCTCTTTGGTGCCAATGTCAAGATATCAGAATTGGTGTTAATATGCTTGTTCCTCGCTGCTTCTGTCACCACTTGATCCATGACAGACTTCACTTAGTGGGAGTACAGAATTGTAAAGATTCAGTGAAAGTTTTCTCATACATTGTGTCTTTGGATGGAATAGAAATAGTAATAATGTCCAATTGAATCATGTTTTGTCCATTATAAACATTTCAGGGTTGTGGGTTTTTTGCTTTTTTTTTGAACTGGAAGTATCTTCTGACATGTTTACTTAATATTTTGCATTGGGAGAATTCTGTACCATGTGGTTGTTCTCTGAAACTTGTTTGGCTCTTGTAGGGATGATGGTAGCATTTTTGATGGTATCGTGGAAGAAGATGACAAGGATAAAGCAAAGAGGTATGTTTTTGAGACACCTAGCACTAAGCATTTTATTGTGATCAGGATATATATGGGATGCATTTCTTCTTGATACACTTTATTGCAAATGATATGGTGAGAGCCCCATATGCAATAATAAGAAGCATGTGCAAAGTACTCTTGCCCCCTTACATACATTGCCAAAAAGAGGATCATCTATTTGCTAGAACCTTGCTAATGACCTAGGTTGGGAGTGGGGAGAAAAGAAGGGAGGCTTAACATAAGACAGTTCTTTTCCTGTTACCCTGTCAACTGTAGACCAAATTAACACACTGCCATCATATCAGAGGAGGAGATACTTGCTAGTCTGCAGTTGTGTGCTACAGTCTTTGGATGACAGCTGTGACTTGTGTATGTGTATTGGCTTGCTGATAACTTTAAAAGACTGCAAATGAAAGATCAGCATAAGTATATACCTCAAAAGTATAATCCAATGCATATTTAAATCACAAGACACACTGTCTGCCGTTCCTGCTGTTATTCTAATGTAGCACTGAAAGACTGAGTTTAGAGACTAAAAGTATTTAGAAGACTAGATGCATCCATTACAATGTCCTGACGTAAGAGTTATGTTGATTGCTGATTGGTCTCTTAAAAAGCTACTATAGTGTCTTTGACATAAAGTCTAGCATTCAGACAACAGTATAAGTTCTTTTGCAAGTGTTGGCTTATATTTTTTTTTAAATGGTAGCTTTCCAATGACTCTTGGACGAATAAATTAAAAAAATCCTACTGAACATGGCCAGGCACCCAAGTCTTTCCAAAATAGGTTTTTAGATTTCTGTTTTTTATATTTATATTTATGTGTGTGTGTATATATATACGTATGTCTACCTATATATTAAAAAATGATTATTAACAACACTGTTAAGCCTTCCACATGCATGACTGCAAAACATAAAATACTAAATATCTTCATGGCTGATCTTTTAAAACATTTCCTTCTCTTAACATTTTCCTGATATTTTTGTAGAGGTAATATTTGAAATTATTATTTTTAATCAGTTGATACAAATCACATTAGATGGATCCAGTTTTAATTTTGGCACATTTTAGTCCCATTTAAATCAATTGGGCAACTTACAGATCATCCTAAAGGGGATGTATTTCTGTATCAGAGGCACCATCACAGCCTAAGTCCTGCTTGTTCACTGCAGCCAGAGCAAGAAGTGGTTGTCCCTAGTGGTTTCAATTATCCTCCTCTTTCATATCAGTGAGTGAGAAAATAGCTGTTCTGCCATGGAGCTGGAATAATTTGAAGGTCCCAACATGTAATTGTGTTAGTTCAGTAAGAGACATTTCAGTCCTGTGAATCCAAAGCTACCTGTATTATCAGAATGCCACATTTTAGGCTCTGCTGCCAGCAGATATAGTATTGGTGATAACTTCATATCTGTTGAGCTTTCTGTGGAAACGCTGGAGGACATATGGCACAGAACAGCTGTGCTGTTCACAGGGCTCCTGTTCACCAGTAGACCAGGACTTGTGCAACAGTCAGCAATCCTTCAGCTTGCCTTTGCACCCAAGTAGTCATAGCCAACTTAGATCCTTATAATCTCAGTGAGACACTTGGTTAACTTAATGAGGATCCAACCCATTCGCCCTTAAGAATCTGTATAAAACCTTTTTTCATATGTTTGTTCTAATTTTTTTTTTTTAGAGTATCAAGAAACAAGTCTGAAAAGAAACGTAGAGATCAGTTCAATGTACTCATCAAAGAGCTGGGATCCATGCTTCCAGGCAATGCTCGGAAGATGGACAAATCCACCGTACTGCAGAAGAGCATTGACTTTTTACGGAAGCACAAAGGTAATTTTGGGATATTACATGAAACTTATAAGATTTGACCTGTTTTTCTTTTTTTGTACACAAAAAATATTTGATGATTCTTTGCAGCTTGATAGTATTCCAGCATGTATGAATTTGTGTTGCACTTTGTTTATAGTTTGTTCAATATTTTAGTAGTCTTGCAAATAAGTTTTTGTAAATTAGTTTCTAAATAAGTTGCCATTATAGAAAATAATCATTAAGAGAAAAGAGTAGTGTTTCAGAAATGGAAAATAAACATGTCTCTCTCAAATACATTGTGTTTATGAAAATAATCAGTCATCTTTTAGCATACTGAAGAAACTGTTTGGACAAGAGGTTGTTTCTGAAAATAATTGATTTTTTCTTATATACAGTGTAAGCAGCATTTTTTGAAATCAGGAGAGATAGGTGAATGAAGAACTGTCATTTTCCACTATTGAACAACATCTGTGGTCTGAAGCATATACTGATGTTCATTTATGTTGCATGACTGCCTGAATTAGGGTAACACAAGTCTTGCTTTTTTTTCCTGAGATGTTTTCATATTTCAGCTCAGCTTGGAAAACTCACAGCTTCTAGCTGTTCAGTGTTTAGTTTTAGGTCAGAGACCCAGATGTATCAGATGTTTGGGGCTAATGTCTGTTTTCAGCTTCAAAATAGATAAGGAGCAAAAGGCCTTGACAGTAAGATTGTTCTTAGGGCTTCTAAGGCATCGATCAGTGAACTACTGTATTGCATTTTCCTAACATAAATGCATTTTAAGAGAAGTTAATGGAATTATTAGAATGTAATGGTAAACTAATTGTTTAGAAGGATTTGTCACACGATTCTGGTATCTGTCTATACATTTGTCCCCCCAAAGCCCGTCTTTCCAATTGTGCACTCCGCTGTTAAGTGTGCGTGTGTGCGCGCGCTTGTGTCTCTCACAGTTTTTATGTCACACAAAGTGCTAAGCAAATCATTCTGGTATGTGTCTGTAGTCCTCTCCCTCTGAGGACCAATTTCTTTCATTGTGCATTCTGCTCTTACACCATGGATCTTTGCGTCACAGTCTTTTCTGTTCCCTTTCCATTAATGTGAGTACCGGTAGATGCAATTGAAAGTTTCTCTCATTGTCTTCCTCTCGCTTCCCTCTACAAACAGCTTGCTGGAAGGATGAATGTGTTAGGAATTCATTCATAGAAAGTGTTATGTTTTAGAATTTTTCATTCAGTGTATTCAGTCACATGTCTTATTTTAATATAATTGCTGTATATTATGTAATATGTAATACCTAAATATCCTAAAGGTACCAGATCACATCTGATTTTAGAAGTTAAGCAGGGTCAACCCTGGTTACTTGGATGGGTGGCTGCCAATGAATACCAGATACTGTAGACTACATTTCAGAGGAAGGAACTCGTGAAACTACTTCCAAGCATTCCTTACCTAAGAAAATCCTGTTAAATTAATAGGTTCATCATAAGTCAACAGGTGATTTGCAAGCACATGTACACAAACACACATCTTATGAAATAGTTTTTTTTTATTATAAAGTTTTATTTGATATCTTTTGTGTAGCTTTCACTGGGATTATAGCACAGTTGCCTAAATACAGTTGTCAGTTACAACTGGAATAGATCAATTAAATGAAGGGGGAACATCATATTTATCTAAGTATCATTGATTTAATCTGGTCTCCTTTTGTTGGTATATACAGTTGGGTGTAGCCTAATGTCAGTAAAAATGGTAACCATTGGTTGTAGTCCAAACTTTAACACCATCACTTTCAGTGTGCAAAATGTAATTTGGGCTCATTTTAAGAATAACAGCTAATACAGAGCTATTGGGTTCTGAAACTGCACTCATAAAAATGGGCAGGTGAGTATTGAGTAAAACAAAACTCCCTTGGCCTTTTAGGTGGTGGCATAATTTTGAAAGTAATCATTCTTTCATTAATATAAAGTAAATGATTGTTTCTTTCATCCTTTTTTGCACTTTGTGTTTTCTCTCAGCACCCAAATGTGGAATGTTGCAATGAGCACTATTTATGTTTGTCCAAGCCCCCCCCCCTTAAAACAGCTGTCTTAAATTACTGGAATCTTGCACTAAATGAGCAAGTTGGAATGGAGGAAAGGACCAGTGACTTTATTTTGCTCTGGAAGAGCTTTATTCTTTATGCTATAAGTTACTGTGTAAAGCCAGATGTGTGGATTAGAATAAATACATGACCAGATAATTTATTTCCCTTTACAGAAATCACTGCCCAGTCAGACGCTAGTGAAATCCGACAAGATTGGAAACCCACATTCCTTAGCAATGAAGAGTTCACCCAGTTAATGTTAGAGGTAACTTCTCTATTTTTATTTTAAAGAACATGGGTATTCTTTTCTCATAAATATTACACTGTGTTATAAGATTATAGTTGTATATATTTTCAGCTTTATTTTAATTAGAATATAGTTATATTGATGATATACTAAAACATATACTAAGGAAGATGTTGCATCTGCAGAATTCTGTACACAGGACGGGGTGTGCATGCACTTGGATTAGATACTTGGATCATCATATTTGTATATTTTTTGAACTATTTTTTAAAAAATACCCAGGCAGTTCCTTCACACTGTTTAAACAGTCCTTTGACCTTTAAATTGCTAAATGGTTTCTTTCCAATATGTATGAAAGGAGATTTACTTTGATATGATACTGCTTGCCTGTTGATGTTCAGAAGGGGTTATGCATCTCACCGTTGCTTTCAATACATGGAACTAGGCATTCTCCAGTTTGTCACAGAGCCGTAGAAGACATACTTTATCCTCTTTTCTTCTTTCCTTTGGGCATTTTCTAACTACTGATTTATTACTTTAGCTCCTGGAATGTGTGCTTCTGCTGTTGTGTTTGTTTCTTAAAAGATTACCAGTGCAACTGTTCTGAAACATTTGTATCAAGATTGTAATTCTCCCATATATGAAACTACCAGAGTCTTAGGATCCTTAGGAAGAGCTTTTTCTTTCTTCTACCTCCATCACGGGACTATCTGGAAAGGATCTGAGAGAAAGCCTTCTTGGTGGCTGCTCTCAGGCTGTGGAATTCCCTTTTATGGGCGGTTAGCCTGCCTTTTCTTTGCTCTCCTTTCTCTGGCAGGCAAAATCATTTTTATTTGAACAGGCAGTTAATGATTAATTGGTTGCAGGGAGTCTTTTTTATGGGTGGGGGGAATGCCCTGTAATTTTAACTTTATTGTTATGTTTTTAGATGTTTTTCACATTTGATATAACTTTTTAAATTGCGTTTTTAAGTTTTTTATTATAAGATTTTTAGCTTTATTTTCTTTTAGCTTTGTTGTAAGCTGTCTTGAGTGCCATGTTGGTGAAAGATAGGATATAAATAATTGAAACAAACATAATTAATATTTTATTAATTTTATGGTACTTGCATATTTGTATTCATATTGATACTAGTATATTTATATTTAAGGGACTTATCCTTCACAACTATTACCTCAAGTAGTTTATTTTACTTTAATGTATCACTTTAGGTGTCTTTTGGCTAATGAGTGCCATAAAATCAATCTGAACATAGTACAATATCCCTTTCCCTAGAGTGCAAGCTCAGTCTAGAAACTGATAGTCAAATGGTGTTTAGTAGTGTCAATCATCTGCTCAGGTTGGGAAAGCAGGATCTTTTTTGTGATCATGCAAGTTAATTTTACTTCTCTGTTAACCGAACTATACAGGTGTTTAGCTCTTTTTAACTGTAATGTTTTGCTTAATTCCAGGCTCTTGATGGTTTCTTTCTAGCAATCATGACAGATGGGAGTATAATATATGTATCAGAAAGTGTAACCCCCTTACTTGAACATTTGCCTGTAAGTATGAGCTGTCTTCAACAAAGTACTAGACTTTCAATAATTATACCCACAGTTTCCCATCTGTCACTAAAGATTTTGCAGCTTAAAGAATTCTATATCTTTTAAAAGACCTTGTATTTTCCTCCATTGCATTCCATTCCTCCTGTTCTCTTTCGTATTCTCTTTTGTATCTCATGTGATGTCACTTCAACAACTCTTGAATTGGCAGCTTTAGATATTCTTCTGTATGCACAACTGCCATGCTGTACTGAACTGTGCCCATTTGTTGATGCTGCCATTAATGACATATCAAAATAGCAACTTGCCTATGCACTATCTTCCTTCTTTCTAGATGTGTACGTGGTGTGCCCTGAAAAAATGTGTGTGTTCTCGCCTGTCTAAATGGCATTTTACTTTAATTTTAATTATGACATTTTGATCCAGCCCTTATTCCAAAAAGCTGAGGGCGTAGTATTCATGATTGTGGTCACTTTTTATCCTCACAACAACTTCATAAGTTAAATTAGGCTAGCTTAATTTCTGATTGGGCATTTGAGGCCGGGTTTCATCATTCCTAGTCCAAAACACTAACCTCTACACTATGGTAGCTCTGGGGATGGTGAGAATATCACAGAAAGATTTATGGACATCTCAGCCAGTGATGTATCTGAAACTTTGTCAGGCATAGCTATTGCCATTTACTTTGGACTTCATTGCTTTTTGACTTCAGTCTCTAAACTTCACTGCGCCACTGCCAAAACTATGTGCACGGTTTCTTAAAATAATGAATTCGTCAAGAAAAACTGTGGTGTATCTCCAAAGTTACGTGAGCAAAACTCAGATGGTATGGCACTCCTGCTGCCTTTCTCATTGAAACCTCTCCCAGAGCCTCTCCTGAAAATGAGGAAGCCTTTCGGAAAACCTTTTAATGAAGTGTGCAAGGTGCTGCAGGTGGAGGACAGGGATGAAAAATGGGCAAAAACTTCATGGCAATAGGTTGTACAAGCAGAGGTTTTTGTAGAGGTATCTGCACAGTTTTTGCAGATTTTCACTTCCATTGCAATCCAGGACATACTCCTTACTTTCCCTAAGGGTCTTCCAATAGTTAGAGAAGCTTTCAGAGAGGGTATAGGAATCTGCAGAGGGAAGAGGGGAACAAGAAAGACCATTCTAGAAATATTTTCTACTTTTGCAAGTTCTAATATATTATAAATGAAGCTTTTGCCTTCAGCAAAATATTATGGTGTATCTCAGCATTCTTTGTAGGGTAGCTTTTGCCTTCTTGGGTGCTTTTCTTTTCTTTCTTTTTAAAGAGGGAAATGTTCCCTCAAGATTTCTAGAGCATGGTGAAATCTTCCTTTTGTTTATCAAATGAATAGCTGTGTTTCTGTCACTATCTGTTATTCACTATTTGTGTTTTCTGTTAGAGAAATTAATGCAATAATAGTAAAGATCCCAGCCATTCTTCGTTAGCCATGCAATAAATATCCTTGTATTTTTAAAATGTAATTTTAAAATATTGAGTGCCCATATGCAGCCCAGAAACATTCTGGTAATTTAAATCAAAAGTGGATGATTTGAAACAAAGACTTCATCACTGAAAAGTACTTTAATAGCCAAAAGAAGAGGGTGGTTTTGTGTTTTGGCAGAAGTAATGTTTGTTCACTGCATTTGAAGTTGTTATAAACAGTATTTTTTTAATGTTATAAAAATACTTGAGGATGATGCAATACAAATGCTTACATGTTATATATAGGCTGTATAAAGTTTTCTCTTTGACAGCTTTAAGAGTTATTTGTCCCTCAGAAATTACATTCCACAAGGTTGCATTTTAGTTTTAATTTTATTTGTTTCTTCTCTTACAGTCTGATCTTGTGGATCAGAGCATATTTAATTTTGTCCCAGAGGGGGAACATTCAGAAGTTTATAAAATACTGTCTACTCACCTGTTGGAAAGTGATTCATTGACTCCAGAATATTTGAAATGTAAGTTACATTACTCAGTTGTCTCTGAGATACATGTAGAATTCCTAAAGATTGCAAAGACTATGTTAATATGTGAAAATACTGACACTGGTTTATTCCACTGATATAAGAATTACCTGAAATCGTTTTGATTGTACATTATACAGGACAGGGTATTGCATTATACAGGATGAGTGAGACCTGCAACAAGGTGTTGCAATCTGGAATGCTTCTATTTAGTTATTGGCTAATGGTCAGATAGCCATTTCCATGATAATCTGTTTAATTCCCCATCCCTCATGTTTTCATCCCCCGCCAGTCATTTCACAGTAGTCATACTCAGCCCTCATTGAACCACCTCACCTTTGTGTCTATAGGGTTTTTATATGTGTGTGTATATATGTGTGTGTGTGTGTGTATATATATATAGAGAGAGAGACAGACAGACAGACAGACAGAGGTTGAGAATGTTCTGCAAAGTTTGGAGTTTTCTCATGCCAGTTGATACCCACTTTTTGTGTGAGGATGGTGCCATTTTAATCCACATTCACTTCTAGACTTTGGAAGTAGAGGGAATGTGAATGTGTATTACACACTGCATCTTCTAGATTTGTGCACTGTGAATAGGAATGTATTATTAAATTAACTCTTTGTTGTTGTTCTCTCAGTTTGGGATACTGACAGACACCTAGTTGAAGACTTTCCAAAAAGCCCTTGTTAAGAAAAAGACTTCAATCCACAATTTATTTAAGAGACTTGCCTTTATCCACAGTTTTATTTTATATTGCTCAAAGTATGGTTATTGAAAGAGGTGTGCTCAGGTGACAGCACTTAAAAAGGCTACAGTCCTGTATATTTTTACCTAGGAGTAATCTATATTGAAATCACTGGGATGTATTTATGAATTCAATTCCTGGCATCTCCAGTTGAAGATCATTGTAGTAGCAGGGCTGGGAAAAATGACATGGGAAAAGTCACTCATTGTTAATTATGCAGTGGGTAACATGGCACATTGCTTCTCATGTCATTGCATATTTTACTCAACTGTTGTCAACTTTTAATGCTTGGGTGTTCATCTTGGGTTTCTGTTAAGCATGAATCCTTGCTATTTTGTTGTTGCAGCAAAAAATCAGCTTGAGTTCTGTTGCCATATGCTCCGAGGGACAATAGACCCTAAAGAGCCGCCTACATATGAATATGTCAAATGTATAGGAAACTTCAAATCCTTAAGTAACAGTAAGTTAATTATAGCATGTATTTTTACTTAAGTGATTTTGCCACAGGTTTTAAATTCCAGCTCACATATGAAACATTAAATGAAGTATAAATTACAGTTTTCCTTTCTTTTAATCAGCAGTGATACTAAGGAGGGAGGGTTAATGAAAGGGTTAAGTATACTAATGCATGTAAAAACATGTAGGCCTTACTTCTGAAACAGGAATCTTACTTATAGCTTACAGTTTATTAGTTAACAGTCCAGTTCGACTTAGATTACATTTCTTCTACTGCTTTGATGCTGTCTTTTACTGCAGTGCTTCTTGGGCTATCTGAGGTAGAGGACAACAAATAGTTTTTTTCCAGTGTGCCAGTGACCAGCACCATATTTATTCCCATTTGCTACAGTTGGTTCTTTCTTCCCTGGAAATTCTCCAAGGACCACCATTTTGAATAGCACAGTTTTAGTGTACTTGCTCTCTTCAGTGGTTTTGCACTGCTCACTACTAGTGACTGAAAGAAGATGCTGCTTCTTTTTTTTTTTTAACCAACTATATACATTCATTCAGACCCCATTGTTTCATACTGCCTCATTCTGAGGTAACTTGTGAGGCCAGAAGCCATAGTAGGAATCTGGCTAAGCAGACCTAGCAGTTGACTTTTTTCCATCTTGGGTTGAAGTGTCTGCAGTACAATTTCAGTTCGTGAGAAAGAAAACCCATCTGCCACTCTGGCCCACGATCCAATCACCAGACAACCTCTCCAGTCTCATTCTCTTCTTGGTGGGCATGGAGCAGGTGAACGCAGAGAAACTGGTAGGAATATTGACAAGTGGGCAGCAGGCAGAAATATTTGCTTCCTAGAGGAGCAGATAAAGTAACAATCAAAAGGCAATGGCCAACCCAACTGGAAAGGGTAATGGCACCAAGAGTGTTGCTGATCTGACCTGTGGAAACAGCGCCAGACATAAGCCTTGCTAAGTCCAGCAGCTATAGCTAGTAGCAGGTACGGTTGAAGGGCTTCATGACTGATCCATCACACCTTCTTATTTTGCACTTAAGAGAGTATAAGAAGTCTGGGCCTAGAAGAGAAGAACCTTTGGATCCAACCGAATAGCTTCCTAGGACCAAGACTAACTGAAGTGTAGACTTTAAACTCTGCAAATTATGCAGTTAAACAGCATTTTTGAAGTGTTCTGCTTCTACAAGATAGTTGTGAAGATATAAATATAAAAGACAAAATATAGATTGTTTCAGTTTTAACTTGAACTGTAGGTGAGACGGTAGTACTCAGACAGAATCAAGTAGGCAAGTAATTTTATTAATAAACTGCGGTTTTATTGTATATAGTTTGTGGTTGATCATGCAACTATTAAATCCATGTATTTAAAATGAAGTATTATTTTACATTTCTTCCTAGTTGATGTTGTCTTTTAATTTGGATTGTTGTTATATGTGAATTTGTGCATAAGTCATATAGTGGTTTGAGTATTCCATGTAGTGGTTTGAGGCATGGAAACCCACTGGGTGACCTTGGGTAAGTAACATTCTTTCAGCCACAGAGGAAGGCAAAGGCAAATTCCCTCTTAACAAATCTTGGCAAGAAAACTCAATGATAGGTTTGCCCTAGAATTATCATAAGTTGGAAACAACTTGAAAGCACAGAACAACATACAACAACAGCAACAATATGCTTGGCAACTATGATAATTCTCATCTTTCTCTTCTTCATAGTGCCTAATTCTACACATAATGGTTATGAAGAAACTATACAGCGGTCCCATAGACCTTCCTATGAAGACAGAGTTTGCTTTGTAGCCACAGTTAGATTAGCTACACCACAGTTTATTAAGGTATGTTAGAATTTTTCTTTTTCTTTTCAAAGCTGCTTTGTTGTCTTCCATATAAAAATTTCAAAGCATATTATGTGGCCTTCCATGCTGCAAAATTAAGTTAAATTGGCTGATTCAAAAGAGTTTTCTCTTTTAAATAAAATACAGGAAGTGAATTACTATTGGAAATCAGATAACAGTCTTCCATATCATCTCTCTCATACCTAGATGTGAGGAAGTGGGCAAAATGCTAACAAGTAGCATCCTTTGCTGACACTTGAGTAGGTTTCATATGCTGATGGGCTTGCCATTGTCATTCTGAAAAAATTAAGGATAGCACATGCAGAGCTCTAGTAATGATTTGCTTGCATTCTTCTTCCAAGTAGCAATGAAACATGAAATATTGGATATTGCATTCATGTTACTTTAATTGTTTGTTTGAAAGTGTCAGTTTCAGGTGAGTTTTAAAATTAGAGTAGTGCAGTTCTAAGAGACTTGCTTTTTTATTTTTTAGGAAATGAGCACTGTTGAAGAACCCAATGAAGAGTTCACCTCTAGACATAGCTTAGAATGGAAGTTCCTTTTCTTGGATCACAGGTGCCATTTCTTACAATGTAATACTGAATGGTAGCATTCTATTACTTTTAGTGGCAGCTGATTGGCATTAGCTGTATATAGCAAGAATTTGATGTTACCTATTTACTGAATACATTTTTCTTGATTGTATTCACATAAATAATATATGTATATATATAAAATATATGTATATATATATATAAAATAATTTCTTTTCTGAGAAATAAAATAACTCCTATGTCATTATCTAGGGCACCACCAATAATAGGTTATTTACCATTTGAAGTATTGGGGACTTCAGGCTATGATTATTATCATGTGGATGACCTAGAAAATCTGGCAAAATGTCATGAACACTGTAAGTAAATGTCATACCACTTTATATAAAATTGTACTAATTTAGATCTTGTACAGTAGATGACAAACCTGTGTGATAATATAGTCTCCAGTATGTTTGTAACTGTAACAAAACCAAACCATATATGGTCAGCTGGAACAAGAAATACAGAGGCAAGATCAGCACTACATTTTATAAGGGATATTCCAGTTTCCTGTTCTATTTCCCCAGTAACCAGGACATCCGGTTTGTGTTTGTCTAAGAATAGACCCTATTACGTAAGGCAAACCATTTTTCAGTGGAGGAAAGGTTTTATATTTGTGACAGTAGATTAATATGAAAGAACGTTTAAACAAATTATGTATACTATTTTGATCAATTTTCTTAAATAGCCATTTTTTTGAAGCAAAACTTTATTCTTTAATTCCTTAGTAATGCAGTATGGAAAAGGGAAGTCCTGCTATTACAGATTCCTCACAAAAGGGCAACAGTGGATTTGGTTGCAGACACATTATTATATCACTTATCATCAATGGAATTCTAGACCAGAGTTCATCGTATGTACACACACAGTAGTGAGGTAACAGCATTCTGTTTTTTTTCTTTCAAAAAAAAGTCAAGACTTTTCAACAAATTTTATGACAGCGTTTTTGATAATTTTATCATGTATTTGGGAAATAGTTAAGAAGCTATCAAAGTACTAAATTCATTTTTTAGTCTCAAGTAGAATAGATCCTTTGAACAAATGTTTTATGTCACTACTTATGTTAGGTCCCATTGGTTCAGTAGGTCTACCCTTGTCTAATAGTTGGGTCCACCCCAAAGTCTTCTGAGTTAGTCAGAAATGAAGCATATTAATGCCATAATCTAAAACCCTATGCAGTTTCTGTCTGCTTCATTGGTGTACTTCTATTGACATAAGTGGTTGCATCACCAAAAGCAATTATGATCAACTTCTCCTGTAGCCCCCTGTGTGTCCTGAACCCCTACTGGGAAATGGTCTGGAATGGTTTTTGGGCAATGCAAAAAGATGCAGTGAGGAGGGAAAGAATGTCACATTGTTAGTATGACTGTGGATACAGACCTATGTGTTACTTTTTCAGAAAGACAATCTGACATGAAAGTACATTGACATTTGGCTTTTGTTTTTAAATCTGTAGTTATGCAGAAGTTCGAGCAGAAAGAAGGCGTGAACTTGGTATTGAAGAGTCTCTGCCAGAGATAGCAGCAGATAAAGTATGTTTTACAGCAGTTTTGTGTTGGTTCTTTTCATTGTTCTGTCTTTTTAAAAAGCAACTCTGATCTCCCGCATATGCCATGTAATGCAAAAGAGGTGTATCTATGTGTGTAAGAGAGAAAGATCTACCTGATGGGGCATAGAAACTTCTTAATTCTCCCCACAACTTTCTGAAGAGTTGGGAAAACCTGCAGAGATAATCAGTAGTTGTATGTGGCATGTAGTTTTCCTCATGTGTTTGAAGCCTGCATAGATCTACAAAGGTTCCCTGAAGAAGTAAGTATTCCAGCTTTACTCCAATGTCTTCTTTGTTTGTTAGCAAAGTCTGCTCCCATGTGGCAGAAGTTGGTATTGCGCGTTACGGACAGATTTAAATTACATAAAATTAATTAACACATTTAGAAAACAATTTAAAAGCAAGTAACTGCAAGAAAATAGATGTCCCATGTTTCCTCTCCCTTAGAAACCCCCAGATGAAGTCTTTCACCTTCCTTTCCAGGGTCACTCCTGAATCCTTTCTTTCTCACACATGCAGGAATATTCAGGCATCTGCTCCATTCATTCATCTTACATACAGATACATGTCCTTCCCTTCCAGAGGTTTGAGTTACCAGACACAGATAAGAGGTTTATTTCTGTCTCTGTCTGCCACCCTCACTTTTCCTTTAATATTTTCAAAGGGTGGCTTGGTACACTGAAAAGCACCAAGAGCACCATTTCTTCAGAATGGTTGTGGGCTCATATGGCCCCAGAAGCATTTTCTGGGAATAAAAATGAGATTCTAGAGCAGTGGTTCTCAACCTTCCTAATGCCGTGACCCTTTAATACACTTCCTCATGTTGTGATGACCCCCAACCATAAAATTTATTTATTATTTACAATGCCTCCCCCCTGGCAAAGGCCGCCTCGCCGGCCAGGAATGGGGGGGGGCGGGCAGGAGGGAAAGAGGAGCTGCGTGTCTCCCCGGGGAAAAACTCTTGAGAACCCCTCCCCCGGGCTCTGCTTCTGCTTCGCTTTCATTTCCGCGGGGGGGCAGTGTGGGAAAAGTTTCCAGAGTGTCGACTCTGACTGGGGGGGGGAATCCCAGTGCCTTTGTCTTTTGCGTCGGGCGCAGCTCGCCCCCCTGGAATAACGCCGCCTTGCGCCCCCCAGCCTTTCCACAGCGCCCCCTCCGTGGTGAGTGGGGCAGGGGCTGTGGTGAGGAGGGGGCCTGCCCGCCGTGCTGCCACCCCCCCCCTAAGCTGGCCCGTCAGACGGGAGGTTCTCCTGATAGCGGGGAAGGGGAGCGATTTCAGTCCCTTCTGAACAGGGGGCAGGAGGACCTGAGTGCGTGGCTCGCGCTTGCACACCACCACCGAGGAGGGAATGGAGCCTAAGACCATTGGAAATACGTATTTTCCGATGGTCTTAGGCGACCCCTGTGAAAGGGTCATTCAACCCCCAAAGGGGTCACGACCCACAGGTTGAGAACTGCTGTTCTAGAGCCTTTGGCAGTACTTTGCTTCACAGCGAAGCTGTCTGTCTTCTTCATTTGATTTTTTAAAATTTATTTATTTGTGGGAAAAATGCCATCTCAGGGGTGGTAAGTAGCAGAAGAGAGCAGTGTTGTGAGGGTGTGGTTGATCTCCTCAGGTGTGACAACACTTATTGTTACTGATCTGGGAAAGCCCATTCTACAGTGACATGTAGATTTCAAACTTGTAGATTTAAAAAGACTTCCCAGGAGTAGCAAATGTCACATATGAAAGAGTATCTCTGGAGCAAATCCATAATATTTGCCATGTACCACGGCTCACCCTAAATACTGAAACTGGCATGAACTGTTGCAAGATACCTAATATCATGCTTTATGATGTTGTGCTGGCATTTCTGATATGGCACATCTTGCATACTACGTTAATTGTATAGTAAGTGTCCCTGATCATCCCTGATCATTGTCTGAGTATGGTGAGGTTGTACTCAAAAATATCTAGGCTCCCTGATTTTACTGTTCTTGTTTATCCAGTACATAAAATGTAGTGTGTTATGTGGAGCTGAGTTCAAATTGTTTTAGTTGCTTTGGATTCATTTATAATTCCATATAGATCTGATGGAGATTTAGTTTTAGTTCTATGGTGAAAGATAAAATGGAACCACATAAACAGGAACTGTAGAGTAGAACTGGACGGATAAGGTATTTTGACTGGTGAGATGGCAAGCAGGGCTAGAATAAGCTAAAGAAGGTTAAGCATACTAACATAAAAAAGGAAGTGTTCTGGGGAGTAGTCTTGACCCTAAATTTATATTAGATGCCTAACATCCTTGCATATATATTAAATAATGCCTTAACTCCTTTAGCTTAATTGTCACAAAAATGTGCACATTTTTAAGATCTGAAGGGTGCCACTGTAAATTTGGTGGATTAGTCAGACAAAATATTTTTTAATTATTTCAGAGTCAGGACTCTGGTTCTGACAACCATATAAATACAGTGAGTCTCAAAGAAGCATTGGAGAGATTTGATCATAGTCCGACACCTTCTGCCTCCTCCAGAAGTTCAAGGAAATCTTCTCATACTGCAGTCTCAGATCCTTCATGTGAGTGTTTTTATCAAAACCTGTCATGTGGGAAGTTACTGGTTTTATTCATATCTTTTTCTGTTTTGTATATGCTGTTGAAATAATGAAACTGTATGCTTGTAAAAGTAAATCATAAGTAATAGTAATAATTAATTAATACAGTGTTATTATCAGTTTTGCAGTATCTACAAATTTACTTGTTCAAACTAATCACTAAGATGCATGGTGCAGTAGTTTATGTGTTGGCCTAGGTTTCCAGGAGACTTAGCTTAGAATCTCTGTTCAGACATGGAAATCCCTTTGATGACTTGGGCAAGTCACATTTTCTCGTTCTAAGATGAAGGCAATGGCGAGCGTCCTCTGATTAAATCTTGCCAGGAAAACCATATTACAGGGTTGCCATAGGTCAGAGTTGATTGAAGGGGTATAAAAATAACAAAACGAATTGCTTGACCAAGTATAATGATATGTTAAGAGTGCAGGATGATGATGATGAAGAATAAAAGTGTCTCTTCAATTTTAATTCATTGTGACTTCAGCAACACCAACAAAGATGACAATGGATACTAGCACTCCACCACGGCAAAACTTACCCACTCATGAAAAGTCTTCACAAAGAAGAGCATCACTTGGTAATCAGGTAATTCTTCAAAACACACACACACACATCTCTCTTTTTTATGTGCTCAGGGCTACAAATTTTGTATTTCGCACTTTGAAAACAAAAACACAAAATATAGAAAAAAAGCTGAACCTTATCCAGTTTAGAAAGATCCTTTTTTTATCTCCTTGCTTGGAGGTCACTGCTACTTGTGTATATACGACTGTATTTCATGTCTTTTCAGTATAATCATTAATCATTAGTGGGGGCTAGTGGGCTTGAAGATCCTTATAAAAGGCCAGCTTGTCTTTTGTAAGGAAGAAAGAAAGACACCAGGGGGGATAGAGAAAAACCTTGGCATGTACAGCCTTTATGTGTGACTTCTTATCTATGAGTTTTATATATGTGGGCAAATAAAAGATAAGAAACTAAACTGATGAAATGAATTAAAATGGCCCAAACTGCTTATTGCCATTTCATAACAGAGGGATTTAATTTTATTCACAGAGTTTTGGGAGGAAAGGAAAATTTCATGTGCATATGGACTTTTAAAACCACCTCTGATCTCACTGTCCCCACACTGTATTTTGGAACTCATTTTAAAAGAAGGAAGTAATTAATTATCCCTGGCAGTATTTGGGCTTGCTATTTACACTATGTATACATGTTTTTAAATCCTAGTCCTTAAATTCGCAACCTATTGGACAACCATTAGCACAACCAATGATGCCTCAGCCCACCACTTTACAAGTTCAACAAGGCATGTCTCAGGTAGGAATTTAATTTGAATGCATATTAAAGCAAATAATCACATTTTCATGCAGGGAATCCCAACCATAATTTGATATTTATTTGATATAGGATTTAATTGTTGAATTTGCAAGGATTGGAGTTAACTGAAACAGAAATTTATTTTAGTATCTTTAAATGCTCCTGTCTATTGATTACTTGATTAGATGGAAGATATAATAAAATACATACATATATACAGTAATTTATACAGATAAATTATTTGGTATAATTTGACATTAACATCTGCTTCCCAGACTGTAGGAAGGAGACAGTAAGGAATGGATTAACTACCCTTACTACCAAAGCCAGGCAGGAGTCACATGACCTAAAACTGTGTTTTAACCTATTAAAGCTTTCGGTCCTAGTTCTTTATATATCAGCACAAGTCAAACATTCTTTGTTCCACCTGATTCAGCTGTCTTTGTATTTCTTCTTTTCTTTCAGTTTTCTTAATATCTTTTGGGATTTTTTTTCTAAGTATTCCCTTTCTGTTACTTTGCCTATTATTTTATCTCCCCCATTTCTTTGCTCATTTTAATTGTTGGTTGTGGCATCTGTGTGGAAAACAACTTCATAGTTTTTTGGATAAAGACCAGAAAGTGCTGCTTAAACGTGCCTTTTGATGAAGTTCACTAGAACAATTTTAAAAGACTTCTAGTGTTTAGCACTAAGACAGCCCATTCAACTACTTTTACTGCTGCTTTGGGGCTTGCCATGGGAAGCCAGGCCAAGAATCTCATTCTCTAATTCCAATTATTGCTTGCTGAAGCAATGTAGGATAGTTTTGTGTAAAATGAAATGTTCCCCAAACAAAGGTGAATTGACCTCACTATCAACGATGGCTTGGAAGGAAAACAAGTGGGATAGATGTAGGATATAAACATGGGCCCATTTTTCAGCTGTGGAGATCTGTAGTGTTGCCCTGGGATGATCTGGATAGAATTAACTTTTTAGGAGCCGATTCTTCCATCTGCTGTGAGGGGATACTCAAACTCATTCACTGATAGACTGTGATGCTCTGCTGTAAGCTACCTGCTGTATCAGTGATCACCAGTGAAGCTTATTTTATAGCAGTGATGCGTGTCAGTTTTCAGTATTGAACATACTCTTGGTGATGCTTGGAATTGTAGACAGTTCTAGTTCAGAACACCCTCCCAGAGGGTACTTAAATTTAGCATGCATGGGGCTCAGTCTCTCTCTGTTTCCTTCCTCTGTACCTCACTGTGGAAGAAGGACATTGCCTTTACATTAGTGTGGTGGCTGGAGCTTTTATTTCTAGAGTACCTGTATCCCTGTATTTGGTAAAACTTAAATCCCACATGGGCAACGTGTGCTACAATGACTTTTTCAGCTCAGGCCTCCTCTTTTTGAAATTTGCAGAGCAGTCAAATTTAAGCAGTTTAATCCATCAGCCTTCACTAGACATAACAAATTAGACCACACTGGACCAGCTGAAGCAGTATATGACTGAAAAGGAGTCCTTTTTACTTACTTATTTGGAAACAAAAGAAATAGCTTCCATCTTTACTTGGTGGCTAAAAGCTGTTGCCTGTATGCCACTTACAGTGCTTGTCATCTTTCTTGGTTACTCTAGTAAAACAGCAGCTACTGGTATAATACTCTAAAATTTGTAGTGTCCACCTGAGTTAACCTATCCAGGTTTATTAGGCTAATGTAATCTTTTAATAAGTCTACCTCTGTTGAAGCACTTTTGGCAGATGGGTGTTAACAGCAGCTGGTTTGCTTATAAAGTCAGCTACTGAGACGTTTTTTGCTTTTGTGTAAGTCTGTATTGAGCTTAAGTAAATCCCACGCCTGAGCAGTTTTCTCTGTGCTTTGAGCAGGAGATGCTGGTTACTTACTATGGCTAGTGTTCACCTAGATTTATCTTGCATGAGGCTGGTAGCTGAATGCTGTTCTAATCCAGTTGTCCTTTGGATTCTTTCTAATAGCTTCTATTTATTCAGAAAGCTGTGCCTTTTCCTGTTTTCCCTGCTGTCCTGAGCATGACCTGTCTTTTCATGTGTGATTGGTTATGGAAAAAACTAGGGTGAAGCAAAGAGTTCATTAGTTTAAAGTACACTTTTAGGTATATGAACTTTGCCGGCTGATCAGGGTGGCAATAATAGTTAATCTGTTCTTGAATGTCTCCTTCCCTCCTGTTTAGCATGGGCCTTCATGATAAGCAACAGCTGATGCATTTGATTTGTTTAATCAAGAGTGGTAAATTTCTGTGTTCTCAGGATATAGAAATTGGCTGTATAATAAAGTTGCTATTATCAGTATTAGTTGCTTCAGTGTTGTATAACAGTTAACATGGACACTACAAAGTATTTGGGAACTGAGGAGGAGGAAGTGTTCTGAGGAACAAATCTTTCATAAAAAATCCTGAGAGATAACCTGTTGAGTGGCAGTTTATCTTCTCTGAATGTATATGAAATAGCAAATCAACAATATATGAATGAAATTACACGGAATATCTCATTATTTGCCTCCCTTTGTATTTGCATACAGACTCCCCCCCTTATTTGATTAAAATTTGGTAGGCCCCAGGTGACCCAATAGTTGTTTTCGAGGCTGAATCTTGAACATGGTTCTGGAAGTCCTATTGGTTTCAGTGTACATAATTAAATTGTCCTGATCCAGGAGCTCTTTCTTCTGTGTGTGTGTGCATTTTACCTTTCTTTGAGCCTACTCTGTGTATAAAATCACTACAGTGGGTTGACACAGTATTTTTTGCTTTTAATTGAATCACATCAATAGACTCAAGTTAAGAGCCCTTATTGTGCAAAGAGCAGAAAAAAAAATCTGACACAGATTCCTCTTAAACTATCAGCTGAACACTGCAGATTATTGAGGATTCAGTCCATTGCTTTTAGACCATCTTAGTGTTGAATCTGTAATAATTTCCTACATTGTAGTGCCAAAAGTTTTGGTTTTAGCTGGATCTGTATCCCGTAAAGAACAGATCGCTGTCTTTCTTAGAACACATGTTGTTAGTCCTATTGCTTAAGCAAGAGCTACCATTTTGGAATTCTGTTCTTCTTCCTGTGTTCACTTGGATTTGTACAATTGGGATCTTGAAAGGAAGTCTGCTCTGTTACCTTCCATTAGCTGACTTTTCTCTTGGTTAGTAGTTTTAGATTTCTTGAAATCTAAATTATTTCATTGTGCAGTGTTATTAGCAGGATGTTCATATAGTAGATGATTACTTTTCTTACAGAATATTGATTATAAACTCAAAACTTGTATTTTACTCAAATGTTGTTTTGCAGCCTATGCTTCAGTTTTCAGCTCAGCTCGGAGCTATGCAACACTTAAAGGACCAACTGGAACAAAGAACACGAATGATAGAAGCTAACATTCATCGCCAACAAGAAGAGTTGCGTAAGATTCAGGAACAGCTCCAAATGGTTCATGGGCAAGGACTCCAGGTTGGTTAAAGCTCAGCAAATACCACCATAATTAGTGATTAGTGATGCGTAGTCATGTGAGGGAAAGACGAGATATGAGCTTTAGCTTTAGCAAATAAAGTATCAACTAAATCAGTTTATTCTACACCACATAATTCAGTAAACTTTAATACTAAGTATCATATTCTGTTAAAATATTTTGTATCGGTAACTAATGAACTGCACTCTCTGTAAAATTAATATTGCAAGTTTTGATATTGACTCAGTAAAGTGCAAAGATATACAGTATGTTATTTAGAATTTCAAGACTTTCTCCAGAGTAAGATAGACGCCTATACTTAGCTACTCAGGAGTAAGTCTTACTGCATTTGGTGGAATTTACTTTCAAGTAAGTTTGGAAAGATTTGCAACATCAGATTCATTTGTCCATTGGCTTATAGAGGTATTTCAGACAAGCAGTATTATTAGATAGTTTAAAAGCGCTTGTACTTCTTACCTGTAGCACTTAAAATAGTGCTACTGTTTTTAAATAATGTATATGTTCTCAGCAGTCAGTAATATTATAAACATTGGCATGTGTTCTCTTTTCCTCGAAAGATGTTCTTGCAGCAGTCAACTCCTGGATTAAACTTTGGTTCTGTGCAACTAACTTCTGGAAATCCATCAAATATTCAACAAATTACACCAATAAACATGCAGGGTCAAGTTGTTCAAACTAATCAGATCCAAGGTGGCATAAACACTGGGCATATTGGTACTCAGCACATGATTCAACAACAGCCTCTTCAAAATACTGCTGCACAGGTAACTAAGCCTGCTGAGCTGTACATTCGTATATGGTTCTGTGTCACACGCAGGCATTGTGTCTGCATGCTGCCCTCAGCTAAAATGTGTGACCTATGACAGAGTGCAGCCTGCAGACCACATGTGGCCTCCCATTTTTGTCCGAACACTGCCTAGGGGTGTGGCAGGGCATTTTTACTGTGTTTTTTGCTCCTTTTGGGCCATTATAAGCACAGAAGAGGCCTTTAAAAATGAGAAGTGAACAGAAAATAAATTCATGGCCACTTCTTGTTGTAAAGAAGAGCCTCTCCTGGGCCTCAAATCGCCTTGCAGCCCCCCAAAATGCTGCTGGGGAAGTTAATATGGCTTCTTGCCTTTGATAGTTGCCCAGCCTAGCTTATGAAGATAATGTAAGACTATGTTACTCATGTGCCAAAGCTAATATTAGGAAATTTCTTAGAGAGCTGGGCTGGCGACAGGCAGGGCTCTTGCAGAATCCCTTTTGTAGGTTTTGTGTGGTATAGGAAATCAGCAAGAAATGATTGGGCAAATACAAGGCAGGAGACTAGAAGAACAAAAATATTGTTGAGGCAAAATTCTTCAGAAGTAAATAACTTTCTGTTGTGGTGATGAATTGGGGCAGGTATTTGTAGAGGTGCATGCCTGTATTTGTAGAGGTGCATGCCTATGATCATGCTACAAATGTTAATAAATGGGTCACCACTTACTGAAGCCTTTTGTGACATATAATACTATCTAGAAGAAGTTCTTGGTTTTACTGAGCTGTTAAAAATGAGCTATATTTGAGAGCAGTTAATGTCTCACCTTCCCTTTTTGTTTCCTTTTTTGTGGGAGTGGGGAGTAGAGGTGATTTCTGTAGCTGTAGAGACTAATTCTGTATGATACTTCAACAACTATTGTTAATAGAACACCATAAGCTGCAATAGCAGAAGCATTAATTGAAAGAATCTATTCACTATGTTAATCTTAACTTTTCAATTCAGTTTTTAATTAGAACTGTTCTTGTGTTGCTATTGTAAATTACAAATGCCAAACTTTAACAAGATGAGCTTTTCAGAGTTAGGCTAACATAAAGAGAAACAGTGCAGTTGTCAGCATCTATCAGCAGGCAGTTTTTGAGAGAGCATATTGTATACTTTGCCAGCAGACATTTCCAGCTTTGCCCATTGGTCACACCCTGAGCCCAGGGTACTTTCTTCCACCCCCATCTTTTTTTCTTTCATGATGGTCTTTCTCTCTCTCTGCCCTGGTAGTCATTCAGCCTGTACCAGCTTTCCCTTTTCCTGGTCCCCTTTGTCCATCTCACCCTGATGCTTGTTTCTCTTCTCTCCTCCCTCATTCTTTTGATTTCTTGCTGGTAAGCCTTTCCATCGTCTCTTAACTCTTGCCCATGTTTACCATACACCGGTAGTCAGTCAGTCTCAGTCTCCTCCTCTATGTTGCCGTATTCTAGTTGCCAAAATCTGGGTAACCACATTAGCATATTATGCAAATGATGTACTTATTATGCAAATTTGTGGTTGGTCATTAAAAGCTGGCCTGCGTGCACACATCCTAGTACCTCATTGAGAAGCTCTTCTTTCAGGTATGCTTTATTGATAGAAAGCAGAAAGTGAGTCCTCTTAGATCCCCTGATGGTAACTCAAACACAACTAGAAGCACAAGCAGTTCTATGCATCTCCATGATCTCTTTCCTACTTTTTCTCCTTGCAGAGCTCTTGTTCCTTTAAGAGCTGCAGGAGATGCAGATTGTAACATTCCCAGTATAGGAATTCCGTGAAGTTTGGGATCTTTCTTAAGGCATGTGTAATAATCTAGTGGTATCTGTGCTAAGTGATAGTAGCATATTTATTTGTATACCACTTTTCCATGATAAAGCCATAAACAGTGTAACTTTCAGATAATTAAGTAATTACAACTCAGTAAATAGCAATGCTTCCAGATAATTCAGCAGTTGCCACTGAACATCTAAATAATCTGGGCCTTGCAAGATTTGCAGTTAAATGCCCTCTAGACACATTCTGCAGCAACAGCAAGCATTATAATTGGAGTTAGTGAAGCCAAATAAAAATGGGTAGGACTGAAGGGCACCATCTAAGGGTATCTTGCCAGGTATGAGAAGTTCTTTTCTGATCATGCTGGTTGGAGGATTCTGGGAGTTATTATCTACAGACTGAGTGTGTGCGCGTGTGTGTATGTGTGTAAATCTATTCGTGCTAAATAAATTTGTTGACAAAAATATTCTCTTTCTGCAGCATAGCCAACAAAGCATTCTCAGTGGACACAGTCAACAGACTGCTCTTGCTGCTCAGTCTCAGAACACACTGTCAACCCCATTGTATAACACTATGGTGATTTCCCAGCCAGCTACAGGCAATGTGGTCCAGATTCCTTCTACTTTGCAACAGACTAATAACCAGAATGCCTCTGTTACCACGTTTTCCCAGGATAGACAGATCAGGTGAGTATTGAGAGACGAGCAGGATCTGCAACACAGGGTGTTGAGAATAAAGTCTTCCTGTTGTGCGTGCCAGCCATTCCTTTCCTGCCTGCAAGTAATTTTTTGTTTGTCCTCCAAACAGACGCTCAGCATTCTGTGGTTTCTTTCTTTCTAAATTTATTTTTTGTCTGTTTTTCCAATTTTTGTTTCTTCCAAATATGTAGATATCTCTTTCTGGCTTACAAGTTTGGTTTTGGCTATATAGACACCATAGTTCAGCAACTGGGTTCACTACTGCTGTATAGGATAGGTCTCTATAAAGGAAAATCACTTGGTGTTCTTTTTTCTCTCACTAAGTTCATGTTCTGAGTGTATTTCACTAGGAGACAAACTAGGAAAAGAAAGGAGGAAGGATGAACATAATGGGATATTTTGATCGGTGCTCTAGAATTACGACACATGATGGCCAAACAGACTCTCTAGATGTAGAGGTAGACAGCATATTGATGGAATCAAGTTGCTTGGGGGGCAACTTGTAGCAACTGGCTGTTGCCTCACAGGTCTGCTTGTGAGTTTCTAAGAGAACAGGCCATTTTGTTTGCAAAGTCTAATCTTTGGAATGATTTCTCCATAGAATCTTGGGTGGCACATACTGTTAAGACTTTCTGGTGCCCAGTAAAGATCTTATTTTCCAGGCTTTTAAAAATTTCGATTATAGCGGTATTATGCTACAGTTAGATTTGTTGTGTTTTTTAAAATTTTTAACACTTTTACGGTTTTTTTTTTTCAATTTATCATGTTAGTTGCCATGGGAATACTTTTCTTCATACATAAACCTGCAGAATAAATTGAAACAGGATGAACACTATTGGGAAAAGGATGCTGGGATAGAGGGAGCCTTGGTTTGACACAGCAGGACTTGGAATGAAACTGAGTTAATTTCTGTTAGCCTTGTTTAGTGCACTGAGTGGGAGAACTGATGCTTCTTTCTTTTCACAGATTTTCCCAAGGTCAGCAGCTTGTAACAAAATTAGTCACTGCCCCTGTAGCGTGTGGAGCAGTAATGGTACCAAGTACTATGCTTATGGGTCAGGTGGTGACTGCCTATCCCACTTTTGCTGCTCAGCAGCAACAGCAGCAGCAGCAGCAGCAGCAGCCACAGACATTATCAGTAACACAGCAGCAGCAGCAGAACCAGCAGCAGAACCAGCAGGAACAGCAGCCGCAGCAGCCAAACCAGCAGCAACTTACTACAGTTCAGCAGCCTACTCAGACACAGTTGACCCAGCATCCACAACAGTTCTTACAGGTAAAGCCACTTGTTTGTCCCATACAACAAGCGTATTGAATCTGTGTGCATATTAATTTAAACAATAGGTTACTTTAAAGAACCTACATAGAAAGATGCTTCTTGTGACAGATGATGCTATACAAGTTTTGATTTGTGACAGTATTAATGCACATCTTATGTGGCAATGCAGAGCAGGTAATATTTATTACCAAAATGGCACAAGCTGTTCTTGAAATAGTGGAAGTGTAAGCCAGTGTAAATCAGGCCTAGGCCCATAACTCTCAGATCATGGGAAACAGAAGAGAAAGAGGAGGTGTGTTGCCCTCAAGAACTTCTGCCCCCATCACCTGCTTATTTGTGCTTCAACAACTGAAAGAAATTGGAAACACCTTGCCTGAAAATCTTCATGTGTGTTCTTTCAGCTTCTGTGCACTATTTATAGTGGGGGATGTTTCAGAAAGCTACCTTTGCTTCTTGGTTTTTTGCCATGTGAAGTTTCCTGTATAGGTCAACATAGGAGGTAGTGTTTGCTGTTAAGAGACAAGAAAAAATCAGAAGTAGAAGAGTGAGTGGCTGTTTTAAAAGGCTAGAAGCCAAAAGGAATGAGCATAAAAATATAATTCCACTTTTGGAGTTGAGAGGATTTTAGAAACAGGTTTTGAGAATGGTATGGAAGTCAGCTGTTGAGGGGTGAAGAGGTCAGTGTTTTCACAGAACTAGTATAAATCCCTTATGTGACCATAAGTAATGATGTGTCAGCGAGTGCTGAAAATTGAACAGACTGGCTTTAAAATTTATATTAACTTAAAATCAGAGAAATTAGTAGGGCAAATATTCTGGGAGCACATGAAAAGTGTGTTCAGAGGTAGGATTGTGTTGAGAAAAACAACAATCTGAAACCTGCTGAACAAAACTAAAATGCTTAGACATGCTATGCTCCTGTCTTGAGGCTGAAGGCTGTGATTATAAGAAAGTTAAAGATCACAAAGTTAACCTGTCAAATTACATAATATGCCAAATTTACTCTCAGGACAGAGGTGCCTCACTCATTCTCTGGATCATACAGAGATGCAGTCCACTACCCTGTGATTTGTATTCCTCACCTCTGCTTTAAAGGCAGGAGTCAAATGATTTTCAGTATTTCCATTGACTCCATTCTACCCCTCAGTATTATCTATCCTTGCCAACTAGATGAGGTTTAGTGTTTTTCATTCTCTAGCCTTTTCAGTTATTTGTTAATCTTATTCTTGCTTTAGTTACTTCAGTTCATTGCTTTCTTAATTTTTGTCATTTTAAAAAAAACTTTTTTTCTTTCTTTGTGCTGTTTCTCAATTCCTCTGTTTGGCATCTGAAACTACTGATGTATCAGAAAAGAAAAGATTCTGGGTCCAGATCAGAGCAAGGTCTATGACTGGCCTCAGAGAAGAAATGAAAAGGAACTGGAATGGAACCAGACATAGTAAATGCTCATTTGACCTCTCCTCAGCAAGTCTCTGAGTGAGATTTAGGAGAAAAAAACCAAAATAATACTGTTTCGTTGGCTATAAAACAGCAAGCCTCTGATCAAGGAACCAAAGTGTTACTCAGGAAAATACTCATTTTTTTTAGTAAGAGTGATTCCAAGATGCTGGCTGGAAAGTCTCTGCAACAGCATTTGAAGTGAAAGGCTGCTCCAAAGAGGAGAGAAATACAGTCTACTTGTTATAAGATGACATTGAGAAGCTTTTTTCTTCTTTTCCCTTTGTTTAAGTATATTAATTTGTTTAAATATATTTGTTTAAATACATTAATTAAATATATATTTTTAAACAACATACATATACAACAAAAAAATCACAATCTAACAAACAGTACAAACAATACAAAAGAGAACTAAAAATAAAAATACATTACAAAACTACAAATAACTAAAAAAACTTGGTTCCCGCCATTGTTGCAAACAGATCACGTTACTCAAGCAGTTACAGCTAACAATTGATTCCTTCATTTTATGCTATAGCCATTACTTGTTGCCAATCATTTATCATCATAATTATTCTCCTACATAAATAGTTAATTAGTAATAATAATTGATAATATAATAGTATAATCACTTACAATCAGTTATCTTAATATCTCAGTCTAGTATTTTTAAAACATTAATAATCTCAATTCAGAATTAATCCCAGTATAAGTTATTAGCCAGAGTCAATCAAAGAGAAAGTTTTAATAGACTTTCAACTTTCACTTTTAAATGCAAGGTTACTTCCTTCCATCATTCCAAAGAAGAAGAAGAAATCACATTCTATTTAAGTCCACAGTTACCCCCCCCCAAAAAAAAAACAAAAGAAAGTCTCTTTCAGAAATCAAATTACAAACCCACTGATTTTATCCTTCAGAAATCAAAAAGAAAAACAGGAAAAAAGAAAAGAAAAATAGTCAACTTGTTCTTTACATAGCAGTCTAAAAAGGGTACTGTCTCATTAAAGTCTCTGATTCAGGGGGCTTAGCCTTAGGAGACAAATTCAACTGCTGCAAACAAAGGCTTTTTGCCTTACTTTTTTCCATGAAAACTAGTATATTCAAGACTTCTTCGTGCAAGAGGTCTAGGCAAAGCATAATGTAGTGTCCATAAATGGTGCATAGATCACTCATCCCAGTCTCCTCTGAAGTGCACAATTGTCTCCACAGCCTTGGGAACCGCTGCAGCCACTCTGTTCTGAGCAGATGACTTTCTTGGTCCCGGTTGAGCTGGCCCAGAGATCTTCAAACCCTCTGTGTACCAGAGAGTCCAGAGCTTGACAAGAAAGAACCCTCCCTATCAGGCACAATGTTTCGGGGTTCACGATCTAGTGAGCAGCTCACTAGATGGTGTCCTCCATTACCCCGACCAAAAGCCAGAACCCTGAGAGGACTATGAGAGTTTTGATTCAAGGGAAAAAGCATGAGAGTGGTTGAAAAAGAAGAGGATTGTAGGAAGGAAAAGTGTAAAGAAAGAGAAACATGACAGTTTAATGGAGAAAAGTCTTACCAGATCTGCCATCCTTCATGCTGAAAAAGGAGTTTCTAATGTAATTGACAGGTCTAGGGTGCACAGTGTGCAGAAATGATAATTCCAAGCAGCAGGCTCTTCTGCATGTGTGAGAAACTAGGCATAATGTTGAAAGTCAGAATATTCCATGTCTGTTAGGAGTCAAGAGAGAGAAATTTGGAACACTCCCATGTTGCCCAGTGAAAACATGAGAGTTTTCTCTGTTACCTAGAACCAGTGGAACAGTAAATCAGTTCCTGTCCCAGGATTTTTGCAACAGCAAGAGATGTCTTTGAATCAACACCAGCAAGTTTTACCTGTGTCAACAATGAATTCAGGGGAAAAGATTGACTTCAATAGAAAAAACACTTGGATTAAGGACGTGATTAAAGAGGAACTGGAGTTTGTGATTAAAAACTGTGCCACCTTGTGTTCTGTTTGTTCACGGACATTTCCATATCCTGACATCAACCTTTCCTGAATGCCATTAGCTGAGTCATCCCTTAAATTATGACTAATTGATATTTTGCTGCTGAGTTGAATTCATTATATTTCTATTTTTTTATCTAATCTTTTTATTGCTGACTGTTGAATGAAGTGTGTCAAAGTAATAAAATAGTTCAGAAAGTCATTTAGCAGTTCAGATAATGTGCTCAAAGCAGCTTCTGTTTTGAGAAAGAAAGTGTTTAGGAATGTGAAATAACCAATGCAAGAAGTTTTTAGGGAGCTGACTGAGTTGGAATGGGAAGGTCCAGTAAATACCAAGTGCATACCAAGTGCTTGCCAAGTACTTCTCAGAAATGTTTTACCTTTGCAAAACAAACAGCTTTTCCATTGTTAGATACACAAGTAGCAGCATTACTCTCAGAAGCTCTGGTGCCTAAGGAAAGTGGCACATTACTTAAAGAGAATGATGAACAGTAAGGGGATGTGGCATTAAAGAGAACACATCAAGCTTCAGCTGTAGCTGTAAGATTTTTAATGGCAGGATTAATGTGTGCTAGAACTGCATTGTTGTGGATGTTGGACATTGCAGGAGAAGCAGATATTTGCATGTGCCTTTTAATGTGTTTACAAAGTGTTACAGTTTCTGGCTCATGCCACTTACAGTTCAACCTCTTGTGTGTTATGTCATCAGATATCAGATTTCCATTCAAAGGAAATCTTTGTGGTGAGACGTCTTTGGAAAAAGTTTTAGTGGAGACTTAATGATAAGACAAGTAATTCCAACAGTCCATCAGTCGACAGGAAACTGATTAGGAATTTCTCTGGTGAAAGAGAATTTGAAAGACAGAGATTTCTGGCAGTTCAGAGTCACGTGGAGTAGTGTAGGTTTCAGTTCAGATAGCAGGGACAATGGCAATCAGGAAGAAGGCCTGCCCATACAAATAGTGGGGGAAGACAACAATTCTAATTCAAGGGAGTCTTCCAGTGTGGAAAACATTTCTTTTCTTTCTTTTGCTACTTTTATAGAATGCAGTTAACAATATATATCAGTATTACAAGTAATTCAACGAGATTTCATAGTTCCCCTAAAAGACTGGTACCTTTCTTTTCCAATACCAAAGGAAAAAGACAAGTAAAGCATAGTATTCAGCATAATTTAGCAACTTGTACAGATGAGGGCAATGGAACAGATGACTATGTCTCAGGTTCAAAAGTGTGTGCTCTATTTTCTTTGTCACCCCTTAAGCACAGTGGTGGATTTTGGTTGATCTTACATCTCATACTCTTCAATGGTTTGTAAAATGTCAGCATTTCAAAATGCTGTAAACTCTCAGAGATAATTTTCCAGCATTGGATCTATCTAATGAAAACTTACCTTCATGTTCCTGTGAAACCAATTTTTAGACAGGTTCTTTGTTTCCAATTTTAAAATCAGTGTTATCAGTTCAGAACCCTTTTTTTTTTTTTGGCCTGGAATTTGTGCTAAGGGTTTTTGTGAAAGTTTTGGCCCTATTGTTGGACATCTGAGGCAACAAATGTTCCATTATTTCTGTATTTAATGTCATCCTTCTGATGTCGATGGGAGCTGATGAAAGGCAGAAAGGAATTTACAAGTCATTTATCATTAACAATGTACATGACTCATTTAGGGGCAGAAATAGAAGGAAGCAGGTTGGATTTCTTTGGTTGAGAGACAGAAGAGGAAAAAGAAGGTCAGAACTGAGGAAGCTGAAGACACTAAGATCTGCAAATAATACACTTGGGTTTATTGGTATCAGCTGAGACCTCTTCGAATGGTAGTCATAGCCAGATGGCATTACTGAGTGAAATTATCAAAAGATTTTTAAAAACCTATTGTGTTGGATCCAGGAAGTCTTTTTTTTCTCCAGAACAGATTTAGCAATGATAGATAATTGAATTTGGTATGTTGGTATCAGTTTGCAACAAGAGGCCAGTCCAGAGTAAGTGGTCTGCGAAGGAAAAGAAACATAACATTTAACTTCTAAAAGTTGAGACAGGCAAGATTGGCACTTCTCAAATTTGCCAAAGTTGTCAAAGGTAAATATGCAGATTTGCATGGACAACACAACAGTAAAGGCATGCATCAGCAAATAGGAGTGATCCTATTCATTATGGCTGATGAAGGAGATAGCCAAACTGCCGAACTGCACAGAGAAATCAAGTTAATCCATCTCACAGATTTATTTGAAAGGCCCCCTGCATACACATGCACTATTTGAGTTATCTCAAGGCCCTTCCAGGGGAATGATCCCTAAATAAGTGTTTGCAGTGTTGCAGGACACTTTGAGTCCATCTGAAGCAGATAAGTTTGCTATGAGTATGAAAGATACTGGTAAGATTGCTTCATAAAGGAATAAAAATAGAAAAATATTGCTACAGATGTGGCCTTTGGTCACAGGGTGTTGAAATGATACTTCATTTCATTTAAAAAAGCAGCTATTCTCACATGGTAGGTTTGGGTATGCTCAATGACATAGTGGATTGCTCCTCTGCACCATTCAAAGGAGCTATTGGTACTCACTGTGAATGTTCCTTCTTGGAAGTGCAGAGGAACAATCCACCTCCATGCATAATATGTGATTGCAAAAGTAGTGAATGTGAGTGGCTGAGATGTTGTTTTTAACACCTGGCTGTTCTGTTTGCTTTGTCTCTTCTCCATATATATATCTATTGTCATTTCTAAGTTCTTTGGGAAGGCTGTGTAATTAAAGTAATGGTGGAGAGAACAGAAATAGCAGAAAATGATGTGATTCTTATCTTTAAAGCTGGTGCAAGGTACAACCCACAAGATAGTGGTTTTCTCTTCTGCACCTCCAAGAATGAACATTCATGGTGAGTACTAACACCTCATTCTTACTTGTGTGTTTTTAGACATCCAGGTTGCTTCATGGAAATCAGTCAACTCAGCTTATTCTCTCTGCTGCTTTTCCTCTACAACAAAGCACTTTTACACAGTCACACCACCAGCAACATCAGCTGCAGCCAGCGCAGCAGCAGCAGCAGCAAATTTCACGACACAGAACTGACAGCATGACTGAGGCTTCCAAAGTCCAGCCACAGTAGCATGGGACTGTCCTTCTGGGAGCAAAGCCAAAGTTGCTCCATTAGTAATTGCACTGGTGTGTGAGAGAGAAGCCTACAGACTTTGAAAAAGTACAGTATTGATTATTATCCTAACAGCTTGGAATGTGTCTGCTGAGGAATATAATGCAAAATGCTGTTGGAGGTACAGTAGATATAAATGCAGAAATATAATGGAGCTAAAATGTGGCTACCTTTGCCAGGTATCTAGATGCTCCAGCTTCTGTATTTTGTTTTCCTTCAAAAGGCATGTACTGCCAGGTATTAATTTGTCCAGATCAAGTCTCATCAAGTCTCAAAATATTCAGTGGACTAAATAGGGCAGTTAAATATTGTGATGTTTTTAACACTTCTCAAATTAAGTGTTACAATGGACATGCTGTTGCTACAGCAGGTTTTTTTTTTAAAGTATGCCTGCAATTATGCTCCAAAAGAAAGTTAAAGTTAATTTTTTTCATATTATGGGACAGTAAATATTTTCGAAATATTGTGTGGAATCAATCTTTATTGTACAGATACTGTAAAATACTGTGTATATGTCTGGATAAAAGCAAAGAGCAGAATATTTTATATGATGCATGAAACTGTTGGATTTGAATATGTTTTCCCCCTAATTTTCACACCATGCTCAGATTGCTGTTTTCATCTGTTATATCTGTTTGTCTTCTACAACATGCTCCATCATTTATTCTCACCTTTAATATGGGCACAAGTCTCCTGTTTGTGGTTTATGTGTGATGTCATGGTTTATTCAATGAGGTTATATAGTGTGCTGGTTTGTGGAATTTTTGAAGTTAAATTATTGATGAAACTCTTTGAACTGTGGAGGGTTCAAGGCATTCAGTTTCATAAATATCATTTGTCATTTCATAAATACTCTAATTTTTTTCTTTGGAAAAAAAATAGGAATTTGCACTGCTCTATTGTGGATGGTTTGGAATTTTACTTCCCCAAAGCTGTCTTTTGATATATAGTTGGAAATATTTATGTAAAAAATAAGGTTTAAAAATATGAAAGTACTTTTCAAGAATGTCTCAAATGTAGGAGTATTGCACAAGAATATATTTGAATTTAATAATCGTAGGCACTTTTTAACCTTCTCTGTGGTGAGAAACGTAACCTCAGAATTTGTTGGAATCTTTTTATTCTTCTTTGAAAATTGTGACCTTCATTTAATCAGAAAATGATTCAGGGTCATTTGAAACAAAACAAACCAATACCCATAGTGCCTTGATTTTGATTCAGGTGATCACATCATTATATTGAATTTATGACTATTTTTGAAGTCTTAGTACATTGTTAACAAAACACTCTACGTAGCTGTATCTCTGCTGTATTTGTATGTGTTGATGACTTTTTTTAAGTTTTAAGTTTGACATTCTGCTTCTCAACCATTAAGTTTGCAGATGCACATAATGACATGACTTTTTGACGGATTCATCTAATAAGAAATTTAGTTCCTCTAAATGACTGAAAATGAGAAGTGAATATTAATTAACATGACCACTTTGTGAAGCAGCTCAAATTCACATTTTACAGACATTTAATGGAAACTATAAATAAGCGATAATCAGGACCACAGCTTCTGTTACGCTGAGACTTCAGATAGCAAATTCGTTTCAAAAAGATAATAAAAAGATCCAACAGAAATTCTGTACATTTTTAAAAATAAAACATTGAGTAGCTTTTATGGTACTAGTTTTAAAAATTACATCTGCAGAGTAAAATGAGTTTTAATATGGAGATAGTTTAGAAAAAGAGTATAATTATGAGGAAGGAATGTCCAAGTCAGGAAAAGATGGAGCATTATAGAGGAGCTTTACTAGGCTAACCAAAGTGTGCTGAGATGCTGAGAATGTAGTGCTGGATGAACAAAGCTTGCAACAAAGGCAACACCATCATAGCAAATGATAGGAGCAGTTCTCTCTAGTTTCTAGGGCTAGATCCACTCTGCAGTTGTTGACTCAACAAGTCTCATTCTAGCTGAGGACTAACAGTTGCAACTAATTTTTGGAGTCCTCTTCCTTGCCATACTCATGCATGATTCCTCTCCCCGCCAACACATGGCCACAATAATCACCATAATAAAAGAGACAGAGGTTTTAAGGAATAAAACACCAAAGAGTTGGACTGTTTTCCAGGATGTGGAAAGTAGGCATGAACAGTAAACCAGTGGATAAAAGTATAGGATACCTTCTAGCTATATCCTTTAAAGGGACTTTGTTGTATTCCCTAAATTAGTCATATTGTGAGGAAATAACTGTATTAACATAATCGCAGATAGTTTTGTCCTCCCATGCCATTTTGCTTATAAATTCCAAATTAGGTTGTATAGAACAAAGATTTGTGCTTTAGTTACATTGTTGTAGTGAACTATTGTGAGATTTGATTCATCATCATAAATAACCATTTAGTACTCAGTAAGAACATTGCGAGAGCTTTAATAGGGCTTTTAGGCAAGGATGTGGTAAAGCTTTAGTATTTATAAGTTGGAATGTAGAGCAGCACTGACATATACTGGATACAATAACCTTTATGGCTATTTCTTGAGAATCCACTATAGATACGATCCATTTCTAATGAGATTTATGGGTGGTTACTACAAAAATAGAGAAACAATGACAAAGGGGAAAAGAATTGCTAAGGTTTTAAAAAACATTTCTACTGAAGCTCAGACAGTATGTGGAGGAGGCCAAGAAAAACTAAAACCTTGATAGGGAAATTACGTTGGCATTGGTGTTCTCTGCATGGTATTTCTGATTATTGATATATTTAAAGAGGATCTTCTGCTTCTGTTATGTACCATTTCCATTAAAATAAGATTAAGATTACAGCCTGGTGCTCTCTGTCATGGTAATAGTAGTTTCCAAAGGGTTATTGTCTTATCCTGGTAGTGCTGTAAGAATGAATATTCAACCATCTGGAATTTAATAGAGTACAATCCCTGTGCTTGATGAGGGGGCAGGAACACCATAGTGACTTGTCAGTGAATGTTGTAGTAATGCACTAGTGTTAAAATGACAACAAAGCCAACAGGACGTATGACAAAGTGCTGCTGAAAAGAAGAATTATGGTTTTAGCTTTGCTTAAATTTAGGGAAGGGAAAAAAAACCTCAGAGATGAGACTTGGGAAATGTTAGAGGGAATTATATAAATATTTTTATATTATATTTAATATATATATATATATACTATATTTGTACACATATTAAAAGATTCTAGTCAGAGCTCTCCATATGCCTTCCATTTTTTAAATCTAAAGTTTACTTGCTGGTGTTATGGCTCCAGCGTGTCACAACATTGTCTAGGCTGCCCACTTGCTGCCAGCCAACAACAAAAATTACCTAGCATCCATACAAGTGCAAAGCTGCTGGTCCTAATTCAGCTGGATGCTTAAGGACAGGACTGATCAATACGTAGAGTCACTGGAATTACTCATAATTATGGTAACCACATTTTGGGGTAGAATGGGAAATACTGGTTTAAAAAGAATCTGCTCTAGTCTTTTGGCTTTATCAAGAGGCCAGCTTGAATGATGGTATGTTGCTGGCACTTGAAAGACCAGCAAGTCAGACCTGTTTCTCAAAAGTGCCATGTTTTGTCCCTCCACAGTGGTCATCCATCTATTGTACTTGAGCATCATATTGAATTAGGGTAGAGGGAAAGATGTGCATAAATGTAAGCACTTTATGGTGGTGGGAGGAGAATATTAATTTGGAGTCACCGTTTTTAGGAAAGGGAACTGTTCATACAGAGGGTCCAAAGGAATCAGAATGTAGACTTGCTGTCAAAAAGAGGCATTGCTGGAAAATGTTTCTCTGATTGGTGATCCTTTGAGACTCTAAAAACAAGATTATGCAGGCATTCAGTTTTGGTTGGCTTGGTATTTATAACAGCTAAATTTAAACATCTAAACATTTTTAGACCTGTTTTTATGTTGCACAATTGTCAGAGAGGTATCAACCTGAAGCTTGTGACAATTTTTTAAAGATGATTCTAAGTGGTCCTTAGGATTAAAATGTGTAGAGGGTTTACAGATGTGGCCTTTAGTAGACTGCTTCAGTCACAACTATAGTTTGTTATTTTTAGAGAACATCCATTTTGTCGTGTGTGCGCAAGCATGTGTTTTATGTTAGTGTCATGTGATTCAGCATGTCAGACTCATAAATTGTCTCCCAAAGAAGTGTCTTGCTAGAACATATGTGGAGGGGAAGACTGGAGGGAGCAGATTTACTTTAAAAGGGAGGAAGAGGGTCCTTTCTTCCTCCCTACCCCCAGTAAAAACAGTTGGACGTCTTTTTTTTTTTTATGAACCAAGTTGTATACAGTTGTCTGAAGTTGAATGTTTAAGAGTAAATGAGAAATTCATTGGAGAGATTTTTTTAAAAGTAATTCGGATGTTTATGAAACTGGGTAGTTTGTCAATATATATTTTTTAACACTACATTCCTGTCTTTTAATAAACAAGTACTTTACAGTCTGTGTTGCTATGCTTCATGCTTTCTCATCGCATGGGTGTTAGCCAGCCAGCATGATATTGCTCAAAGATTATATATCTATCAGTAACACAAAAAGCAAAATGAAACACTGTGTATGAACAAAATACTGTGTTGCCTGATACACAGATCCCAGCTCTGAGGAGAGGTGCTGCACTAGTAGACAATCAAAATCTATGGAAGACTTTGGGGGGAGGGGGTTCTTAAAGATACAGCTGCTTTGAAACTGTTTTTTATTCTTAAAGGTATTTATTTTTTAAATTGTCTAATTGGATACTTTTCAGTGTTGATTTCACATTGTCTTGGTTTTGCATTTTTAAAATTTGGCATTAGATTTGTATATCTAGAAAACCTGTGCAATTTTCATGATTTGACATCAGGAAACTGTAGATATGGTTCCCTAGTGTTCATGTGATCATTACCAAGTGTCAGTTTTTAATTGAATAAATATAACATTTGAAATTTCCGCTTCTTGTAGCATTACAGTCATGGTAATGTTTCTGGCTTGGTTATCATTTTTGTCTTAACCTTTTGATCTTGTCTGATGCTACATTGTCCCAGGAACAAATAGCCTGGGAAGGGATGTGGTTTGTTTGTTCAGGGTGGGGGTTGCTTATGCAATTAAGCACATTGAATCCACATAATCATGCTGGTGTGTTATATTAGAAGAGTAAACTCTCATTCTTTGTACCTGTCACTTGCAAGATCCAGGCCAGAAGTACCTTGGAGTCCTTTTTCACTAGACAGTTACAGCACAATGATTGCATTTTAACTTCCATGGCTGCGTCCTATGTTTGTAGTTTAGTTTGGTGAGGCACCAGAGCTCTTTGGCTGAGAATTCTAAATGCCTTAATTAAGTTTCTGTGTCAGATGTCTTTGTTACAATCATTTCTGACGTTCCACTTTCTTTTATTTGCTTCTCAGACAGCTCTTTTAAAATAACAGTTAACTGTTTAATCATAGAGAGATCAAAAAGTTTGAGAACATCTGAATGATACAGTAATACAAGTAGCCTTCACACTTGCCTTTGTGAGAATTCTCCCATTAAATCAGGGCAGGAATCCTCTTCACACCACTTAACGTCAATGTGGTAAACTATGTACATTTAGTTCACACAAGAATACTGGTTACAGTTCTAAAGCATTATATACTGTGACTATAAAAAAAATAAAAAGCTATGGATGTTTCTTAGTAAACAGTCAGCTCACCTCTATGGCTGCATTTTACAGGTAAAGGTTAGCAGGTACAAGAACCAGTCTTTCAGGGAACCTTATCTGCTTTTATTTTTCCTCCATTAACCAACTCATCTAAAGCATTAGTCAAATGATGCTGAAAGTTAGTTTCACTCGTTCCATATTGTTACATTTCTGATCACAACTGGCCCTTTGTACTTAGTGAAAATCTTTACCTTACTTGCTCATCTGCAAAGTGGGAACAATTATGATTCATACAAATTGTGTGTTAGTAGCTTCCAGCTTCCAAAGTACAGTTATCCCCAGTATCCCACTGCTTGGCAGTAATCATTTTCTTCTTATCCAGTGTTCAGAACCAAATGCTGGTATTTATTCAAAGGGGCATCATCCAGACATAAGGAACAGAGGCATCAGCAGGCTTGGGGGAACTCTCAAATGCATAGAGGTATTTAAAAAAAAACATCTTTGGGAAAAAACATGAGGAAAGATTCTAAAAACAGTGGACAAGTGTGCTCATGGTTGTGTAAAAGTGGTGCAAAAGAAGAATGAAATTCTGTGTTGCAAAGGATAGCCAATGAGCTCATCACACACAACTCATACAGGTCCTGCCTGTTTTCTCAGTAATGAAACAAAAAAGGTCAGTTTTACAAAGGATTTTATTTTTCAAGTGAAATCTCCTTCCTGATGAATTATACATACAGTAATATTTCCTCTTTGGCTATTTAATCTGGTTTTCTAACTAGGAGTTGTAAAATGTGTGCTGACACCCCTCTTAAATTTAAAGGGTCATGAAGACTACTGTTGGAAAGGTGCTTTGTTTCCTACTGTACTCTTCATATTAAATATGCATACACTAGTTCTACCATTTGAACTACTGCAGTTACAGTACTCAAAAGTATTTGTTTTAGTCTATTTAGACACAGATTATTCAAAATCTTCAACTCTCAAACTTAAATTGTGACAGAATTGACTTACATGAAGTAGCAATCTTTTTTTAAAAAAAAATCACAGAAAAATTTACCCCAAAACAATGAAAGTAGCCAAAAAGTAATATTTTATACCATAAAACAATATTAAGAATAAGTTTACTATTTTCCTCTGAATTAAGCTAACAAAGTTATTACATCTGGTGACAGCTAGTTTATTCATGTTCTTAAACATATTTTTAGTACTAAAAGGAAAAAAATGAACAACTTAACAAGTACTTTAACCTGGAAATGCAACCAATATTTAGCATAAATACAAAAAGATATTTCATCTAGTAAATACCTAGATGGATTGTGTACTTGAATACATGTAAGTTCTGAATAGCCCATTCCATACCAAAATAACTTGATTTCCTCCCCCTATACACTGGTTACAAATTTAAGTATTTACAAATTCTTGGGTAGTTGATTTAGTCTGAAGAGCAGCTCTTCATTTCCTCCATTTTCAAGTTTGATTGTGGAATAATGTGCTTGGATTGCAAAATCAGAAACGAAAGGTTCTTCTTAATACCAGACACTTTATAAGGCATAACTGCTAGCCACAGGCAGCAGCAATTCATCCAAAAAGGGGATCTTTAAGCAATGGCTACTGGCAATCTGTACATAAAGTAGCAAATCTCATTTCAGGAGGTGGATCTCAGTTCACCTGAGCAAACATTATTCACATCCCAAGTATATAGAGGAAGTAGATCTCTAGCACACACTGTGTCCCTGAAGTGTTCCAAACTAAATGTCACTATAAAAATTACAGCATCCCATCTTCAGTGCTTGTTTGACTAAGTAACTGTACATTATATACAGGGAGAAAGTACAGAACTGTTGCTCCTGATTTAGTCTTTCCAGTAATGGGAAAAAAACATCTTGTTAAAAACCAGCATCTGGGCTTATAAATAGTGCAGAGAATGCAAATGCTAAGAAAACAATGCCTCCTATGATTGTCACTGCAAGAGAAAAAAAAAGAAAATGGTTAAAACCTTAAATAAAGGACAAATGTTACAATATACCCATTCACAACTCCACTGCTTCAAAAAGTAATGCTCAATATGTAAAGGAGCTTCTGCTTCTCACAGTATCACAGCAACGTACAATTTATTTTTCCCTATAGCTATGAAACCACAAAGAGAAGGATCAAGTGCTTCCTCACTATTCAAGCGCACAGTATTCTTAAGTGAAGTCAGTGCAGCTCACACTAGAGAGGTAAGGCAGGCAAACATATTGTGTTAGCCCATCAATCCATCTACTCCAGTGCTACTCAAGGTGATGGTCCATGGATCAGTGCCAGTGAGCCATCAGCTGCCATGCCTGGATAGTTTTCAGTAAATAAATAATTGTAGCTAATGGTCACAAATAACACCATCAGTTCCCATGTCAGATAGCTTAAAAAGTACTGGTCTACATTGTCTAGAGCAGCCTAGGGCTCCATGAGAGGTCACAACTGGAAAAAATCCACCTTTTTTAGCTGTAGGTGTTCCCTGGGACCTGAAAATAATTTCAAGCATTTCTCCAGAGTAAAAAGATAGAGAAAGGCTGATCGGGGGCCTAACAGCAGCTCTCCAAGGTTTCAGGCAACTGTCTTCTCCAAGTCTACTTAGAGAAGTCAACAAATGAACCTGCAACCTTTTGTATACAAAGCATGGTCTCTATTCATGAGTGGAGATGTAATAATTTTGGGAATTTTCAATCCACGGAGAAAAAGTATGCACAGTACATTACTTATTTTAATACCAAACCTAAACTTATTTTACTGTTTCCACAACATAACACATTACATCAATTTAGCATATTCATGAAATTTAAAACTGTGAAAGCTTAGCTGGGTCTGAGCAAAAGTACAAATATACTAGAAAGAGCTGCAAACTGTTACAATCTCTGATAAGCTGAACACATGTGTCCTACTTTTTTGCCATCAGAAAAGGAGGGGATGACGAACCATAATTTTTGTAATTAAATTATTTAGACAGAAACACTCTTAACAATCACAACATTAAGAACTAGACTTGCAACATGCCTGGATATACAGGTTAACTCAACATTAAATTTTGTCACCAGAATGGAGGAAGGACAGGTATATTCTTGAGTCTTCATGCAGGAAAGAATTCCTCTCCTATATGCTTGATATTAGCTGAAATATTCTTCACATTTCCTGGGTCTGCATCTGCTATCCTAAAAAAAGGTTCATGGGGCCTCTTGTTTTGGGGGCTTGACTCCCTTTATCTAAGGAAATATACCAGCTGTAGCTCAGAGAACCCTCTGATTTCCCCACACTTTTTAAGACCTCAAATCTCTGAGATGTGCCCTATCCCTCTCCTGTTTTGCTGCTTTTTTAAAAAACTGTTTCAGCGATAGGAGCAGCAATGCCTCCTAATGAGTTATGGCATGCCACCTTTCACTTTCAGCAATCCATCCCCTTGGAATTTCAACTTGAAACTTGGCATTGCAATTTCGACAACAGTCAAAACACTGAAATGTTGAAGCTTCCAATATGATGTCCCAATGGGATATGGCTACCAGAAACACTCAGACATTCTTTTTATTATCACAGATGTGGTACAGGGACATTTCTTAAGAGTCCATGCATACATGGGTTGCTTTTAACTGCAAAGCATTCTGTGAACTTAATATTTTTCATGTTCTTTTTCAGTCTGCAACCATTTAGACAAGCTGTTTTTCCTATTAAGAGCACACTTACCAGTCCGAACAGAGATTTTTTGTGCTATCATTCGTCCTCCAATCACTGCCAGGCCAGTACACAAGCTATGTCCAACTGTTCCACCCACTGCCACACCATAGGGATCCTGCACCAATACACAGAATTGACTTTAAGTGCAATTTGAAAGCTGCAAACCTTAACAGCAATTTCTTTACTGGAAATACTGATGATTTCCAAAGGTATGCACAGACAAAACAGCATGCGGAGAATACAGTCAACTAAATCAACAGTAGGGCTTAACGGCTAGGTTGCTTTCACCATACAACTGTTTCATGAGGTGAGGGCATGCACCACAATCTCTTAAGTGAGGTTAAACATTACTGCAAGGAAATGAGCGAAAGAAGTTCTTTTTAAGCACCCACTCTGCTTCAGGAACAGAAGGACAATAAAAAAGCTAGGCTAACTGCTTAACAGGGTCCAAGTTACATAGCAACCTGCAAGGCAACTATCAGAGGTAGCCAGGTGATTGTAGCAGCAGCAGTCATTAGTGAAGAGAACTAGGGGGCTAGGGAAAGGTTATGCATAAGTGGCTGCACCTGGCAGCTGTTGCACAACTCACTTGCCAGAAAAACACAAGGGACCCAGAAGTGTAGGACTCTGTGTGTGTGTGTGTGTGTGTGCTTGCAGCAGTATTCTATGCCAACATTGCCATACTGCCTTATCAGCCAGGTTCTTTTATTTATTTATTTATTATTTGATTAATTATATAACTAGAAAACAAAAGCAAAAAATTAAACACCATGTGTTATACATAATAGTGAAAAAAAAAGGAAAAAAAATTTTTTCCTTTAAACAACATAAACTTGCATTATTTTTTTTTCTCTTTTACACTTGAAATCATAACCTTATTCAGCTTATTCCATATCATACAGCTTATACATTTTTGTTCTATTATTAATTATAATCTTATTACTTCAAAGCCAGTTAACTTTTAACTTTTTTTTCCTTTTAAAATATCCAATTTCATCAATAGATCACAAGTTTAACACACACGCGTAATATAAAATAAAAATAAAAAATAAAGAATACAAAACCAAACCAAACAAAAGAAAAAATATATATATATATACCCACCCCCCAGAGGCAACTTTTTATTTAATCCACTTTCCAAAATTGCCATTCTTCTTGTAATAGGGTAGCTTTACCATCTCTTATCAAAGCTTTTTCCAAAAATATTTTCCAAATTTCCTCAAAATCATTCCCTTTTGTTAAACCTTTCATAAATCTAATTCTACATGTTAATTTATCATTAATTGCAATTTTCCACACTTCTTTATACCATTCCTCTATTTGAAATTTTTCATTTGTTTTCCATTTTTTTGCTATTATTAATCTCGCTGCAATTAACAAATTTGTTATTAATTCTTTTCTTACCTGAGTACACTCAACCTTATTATATATAGACAACAACGCTATATTTGGACATACTGGTATTACTACTCCTGTAATCTCTTTTATCTCTTTAAAAACCTTTTGCCAAAATTCCATTATCTTTTTACAATTCCACCACATATGCATATATGTACCAATTTCTTGACATCCTCTCCAGCATAATCTTGTATATTTCTCATCTATTTGATTTAATTTCACTGGAGTCAAATACCATTTCCAAACTATTTTATAATAATTCTCTTTTATTCTTATTGATAATTTTTTAAATGACATTGTTTCCAGATTTTTCTCCATTCTTGTATATCTATATTTTGTGCTGTCTCTTCCTCCCAGATTTTTCTAAGATAATCCTCTTCTTGTTCTTTTGCTAATATTTTATATATTTCACTTGTACCTTTTAGTATTTCATTTTCTTGCATATTTTCTCTTTGAATAATAATTTGTTCAAATTTAGTATGTTCTTTAAAATCCTTAACATATCTTTTCATACTCTTTGTCCATTGCTCTAATTGTATGTAATTTAACCAGGATATTTTAGTTTCCTGCAATCTCTCTTTCATTCTATCTTTATTTATCATTATTTTCATCCAATCTTTTAATCTATATATTTTTTGTTTTTTCATTTCTTTCTCTATTATTTCTCTCAAATTCATTGGAAATTTTTCCATCATTACTATCGGAGTTAATGTTAATATATTCGGTATCAATTTTCTTTTATTTTTCTTCCATATTTCTATTATATTTTTTATAAAAGGATTTTCTATCTTTTCCATTTCTTTCTTTGAAAAATTCCTAAAAAATATATTTTCTAATTTCATCTCAATATTCTTATCTTCTGTCACTAACCAATCTAAATCACCCTTTCCTGAAACTCCATCTATAATATATCTCAATTGATTTGCATAATAATACCATTTTAAATTTGGAAGTCCCAGGCCACCTTCTTTTTGATATCAGCCAGGTTCTGTCCTCAGAAATATGTAGGTTTCTCCCTCAATTGATACATACAATATAGATCACATCTCACAGCACCTTAAGCTTGCCTTAAGAAAATCATTGAAATAATTGTGATGTTCCTGCATATGCATCATGGGCAACAGTCTGCCAGGTCTTCATATGGTCTACTTGGAAGTCACATATAACATCAATTCATAAAACACTGATTAAAAATCAATTTAGGCCTAGGATCTAAACAAAACCTACTGAAAATGCAGAACAGGTATGTGGACAGTATTTAAGTCTGCAACCTTAGTCTGGAAGAAAACCACAAGGAAGTGAACAGGACAGGATCACAAGTTCAGAAGACATGGGCACTACTATTTTTTTTTCCTATCATCCATTTTATGCCAAACTACACTACCACTGCTTCCACAAAAAGAGTACAATACAAACTGTTCTGCTTCTAAACTGCTTGAGCTATGAAGCAGTTGTACAAATACCATAATGAGAAATCAGATCTGTTAAACTACATGAACCAAGAAAAAATAAGAAAAAGCAAAATGAGTATTACTAAAGGAACAAACAAACTGGGACAGTTCAAACTGGAGATCAGAAGGAAGAAAGTCCCTTGCCTGCAGACACAGCCTACCTTAAGCATATATAATAGAGCTGGGGAACCAGAGGAGCTCAAGTGCTGCAATTCCTAGTTCCTGTCAGCCCCTGATACAGAGCAGCACAGTTTGCATACATGCTCCCTGCCTTGGACCCCTACTGGCAGCTTATCCTCCTTCCAATACAAGGACAAAGGAAAGATTCAATGGGAACCTGAGCTATCCCTTCACCTCTGGCTTTCGAAAGAATAAAAAGGATAATGAGAACCTACTGGAATATCTGTACCACAACACTCCTCCTATGCAGCACAGCAGATAAATTCCAAAACTTCAAGCTGTATGTTACTGTTGCACAGCCTCAACTGCTTAGCAAAAGAAGAAATTTAAAGGCACGTGACTTCTCAAGTCCTTGCAGCAACAAAACTGTACTCAAAGAACTGCAATGGGACTTTTTACCTGCCCTCCAATCAGGCACCACCAGATTCAGCTACTCGTTTGCCATACTTTTGTTTTATAAGCTTAGCAGGCTTTTTGTTTTTTCCACTGAAGTCCTCAAAAAGTAAGTGGCAACAATTCTTAAGTGTGATCACCCTGTGCATTCTTTCAATGGCTAACAAATTCATCATCTCGTTTGTGCTTCTTATCCTTTCCTTTTCCCTTGGCTATTTATTTGCTCTTTATACACAGTTATAACAGTGCCTAACATGCAAAACATTCCCAGGTGCTTGTTACTATGACAAGACTGATGCTGCCACCACATAACTTTTTCTACTTTGCTGCCAAGAACATTGGCAAAAAGAACCCAACACTACAAAGCATTCTGTACTCAAGCCAAACTAGAAAGCTAGAACAGTGAATAAGTAGCTGCAACACTGGAACCACCAACTGCACAACTGCAGGGTGAAACTTACAACAGACATTTAAAACAGTAGCAGAATTACATTCCATGTTGTATCTAGTGGAAAAGAACAATGTGAATATGAAATGCAGCAGCATCAAACTTAATTTGGGATTCTCTGATAAGGGCTAGAATTCAGATAGGGACATTTGTGTGCACACATGTCCCTTGTGTATATGAATGTGCTTCTTTGAGTTCTGTGGGAGTTAGTATTCCTGTCCTCCCGTGCAGCACTCAAAAGCCCCTTTCTTAACTATTTTAACACCAGGAAGCTGCTGCACACAGGTATTTCTGTGCTTCAGTGTAAGCAGGCAGGATCAGAGCTCTGGTTACCCTCCCATAGCCAGACACATCCTGATGCACTGAGATCCACAGGGGGTCCTCTGGAAACCCCAGTGCTTCTGTAATCATTGTGCCTCTGGTGGGGGGCAGGGGCAGGTTGCAGATGCTTCTCTGATCCTGCCTGCTCACAATGAAGCAAGGAATGCTTCGGTGAGGTGGCTTTTGGGTTTTAAAGCAAGTTGAGGGTAGTGTATGGACCAGTGCAGCATAAGATCCATAAGTGGATATTTACTGTATGCTGAGAAGATATTAAGATGATGGTTTTTTAACTGCAATTCCCACTATTGCGCAACAAGGGACTTAAAACCTCATGCAAAGCCCTTTTCCAGAAGAATTAAATGACAAAAGATTATATGCCACAAAATATGTACTATTAATATGGATTTTAAAAACAGACTATACAGTTCTTCCTCTACATTCACGGGTTTGACCTTGATGAATTTGATTATTCATGGGGCACACACATGCTTTCCCCTACATCCTCCTCTTCCCATTCCCTTACGTTCTGCCAGGCATGGAGAAGGAAGGCAAGCACCCAGACAAAAAACCAAGGAAAGCGAGGGAAGACGCATGCATGAACCTTCCTTTTCTCCTCCAAGGCTCCCCCTTCTCATTCCCTGGCCCCTGGCCCCAGCACTGACAACCTCAAGGGAATGAGATAGGAAGGGAAGGCTTATATGAGTCTGTCTTTTCCCTTCCAGAGCTCCTGTCTTTGTTACCTTTCCTTTGGCCACAGCACACAAAAGACAAGGGAATGGGAAGGGGATTGTGGTGGGGGGTTATTCGTATTTTTTCTACTTTCATGAGGGTTTTGCACCCCAAACCCTCATAAAAGTGGAAAGGCCACTGTAAAAGTAAGAACCCAGGAAAACAGATTAACTATGTTTAAACTTTGTCCCTTGGTGCAGTCATGACATTCAACTGTCCACATCTAATCATAACTGGAGAATTCTGTCTTTGTGCTTTGACAGTGGACATCTCTTACACAGTGCACTCACCTCTCTCGCTGCCAAAACTATTGTTGTTAACTGGGAGCGGTCACCCCATTCTGCTAAGAAGGTCAAAGTAAAAGCTTGCACAAAAATTGGAGAAATAAAATGCAGCCATTTCCTCTGTGGTATAACTGGGCCTGCTCCTGTTTCCACATCTCCAGGCCCATTTAACAGTTTTGTTCTCTGCAGCTAAAAACAAAAGAAAAATATTAGAAAACAATAAATGCTCTTAAGGCACAAGATCCTGTCTGATCTTGGAAGCTAATCAGGGTCAGCCCTGGTTAGTACTTGGATGAAACATTGCTAATGAATATCAGGTGCAGCAGGCTATATATTTCAGAGGAAAGATCTAGCAAACCTGCTCCTAAGTATTCCTTGCCTAAGCAAATACTATGAAATTCATGAAGACACCATAAGTTGACAGACGACTTGAGGCACATACAGACGCACATCAATGCCACACATGCTGGGCTACTACCCAAGTCACAGTTGTTTTACAGACCATGGATTCAGTTTGACCATTCTGCTTTTCTGTATTTCCCTACACTGCTGGAAACACATAGTGACTTTTCTGTATTAACAAGTCTGAGTTACTAAGTCTGGAATTTTAACTGACAATTAAATATTCCTCCTTTTACCATTCCAAGGTGGAAACATAATGTATCTAAACTGGGGGTGGTGGCAGGAACATGGCCCTCTCTCACCATTTTTGCAGCCATTCAAATCTTGCCCAACCCTGCTGTGACTAGAGTTTGATATGGTGACATCAAAAATTGTGCAGGGGTTGTAGCTGCAAGATAAAAGACATGCAGAACATGCACACCTTGTTTCCAAGATTAATAATTACTACTGGAAAAATCCCCCTTCTAATTTCTTCTTTATATAATAATATTTCAATTTTTGCTGTAGAACTGGATGTTGGGTGCCACTCCTAGCTGGTTGCAGGGGGTAGGGGTAGATTGCCTAGATGGTGTCCCTTTTCTCAGTTGTGTATATTAAGAATAATCTGATGAAAATGGGAGCCAAAGTAGAATGCCAATTCTAATCACTGCAAGTGATTTCAGAAAGAACTCAACTGACGAAATATAGAAGCAGTTCTTAAAAGTTAATACTGTTTGAAGTTTGTACCTTTATATCAACAATAAAAATATGTATGAAATAAGAATACGAATGAATCCTACCACAGGATGAAATAGTCATAAGCAGTTTAATAGAACAAGACTGAACCACGGCTGATCCTAGTTATTTGTCAATTTAGCAGCTCTTTGTATACGAAAACTGCAACATCAAGGTAAAAGTAACAATCCAAGAGAAATGGTGTGCTGTTTGTTAAGGCACAATAGCCTATTAGTAGGTTCTGTTTATGAGGATCTCTAACGAAAGCTAAGACAAGAATCAATTGTCCAGAGGTCTCTAGTACAGCCTCAACTGTCACTTGTTTGGACATTATTTTGCTACATAACCATCATGCCAAAGCTGTGACAGCAGGTCTTAGGTTCAGCTATACTTCTACTGCACCAATCACAATAAAAGGAAGGCAGGAAATGAAAAAAATGAGGCTAAGCAGCCACCAGCACTGTTTAACTCCACGACTTCTCTAAGGTTTTCTGCAACGCATTCACCTACATATTTTTAACTTACTTCTTCATCCTTCTTCTTGAGTTCTGCTTGAACTTCCTCAAGCTCTTCCTGACCCTCATCTGCACTCATCTTCAGGCCTTCTCGAAGCATTCGTATGCCAAAAATGGCAAACAGTGCTGTTGACACATAGTAGGTGTATACTCTGGGAATCACAGTGGTGGCATAGCCAAATAATACTAAGGATAAAAAAACAAAAACAAATACCAGGTTACTTGCAAAATGGAATTTGCTCATTCCCTTTGCCTAGCAAAATTTCACTTGCAAACTGGATAACTGAACATTACTTTCTCAGTTAATTCAGAAATTATTAATATCTTCCTGTAAAAGGCAATCAAGCACAGACTTCCAGAATATACTTTCGGTTCTCCATCTTGCCAGGTCTTCTGGATATGATGCAATGCACCCATCTTATAAGAGAGCCAGGATTTATTCATGCAATAGCTGGATTTTGTTCTCTTCATGCTTGCAACTTAATTTGGCATCTCTATATTTATCCCAGATTATAAAAGTAACTTTTTAGAATACAACTCCCAGAATTCCCTAGTTGTTTTACCATTACATTACAAAAATTCAGCAGCAGATCTGGAAGCTCAGTTGTCTATATGAATTTTGATTTGACATTTTATATTCCAAAAGTGCACATACGAAATTTTTCTTAGTTTTGATCAGCTCTACATAAAGCATGCAAACATTCATTCTATAGTCATTCAGCTAGACAAATTACTATCATGTCCTTAGATCCATTAAGTCATACAAAATATCAGAAATTTAATATTTACACAGTCTGCGAGCTTCCAGCTTTGTACAGGGAAAAATATTTCTCCTTGTTCAACAGACTGAACATGATTTTACATCTTCCAAATTTTTTTAAAAAAAATCAAATTTACATAATGAGTACCTTGCAAATCCTTGTTGTTCAACAGACAATTCCCCCAAAATGTTTGAAATTTCCTGATTAAATATGTCTGTGTTCATGCCCTGTGTTACAGCCAAATCCTTCCAGCACAGTCCTTCAGTAGATCAACTTTACTATTTGGATGCCAAATATTGTAATCAAAGAAGTCAGTTGTATGTGTAAGATAAAAAAGGCTACTGTTACTTCAATTATTAATACACTACTGGCCTCACTCTGAAATATTAGAACATTTCCTTTCTTTCTTTCCTAAATTACATTTTATAATACCAACATCACTAAGGAAAACTGGACATCCCCACATTAAACTAAATGAACTAGCAAAATACTGACATTTTTGTAGTAATGTTGACACTTTTGTAGTAATGATCGCTTCTCTGAACTGTTGTGACCTCTCTCTTTAGCAGCAAAAACAGCTGTAATAGAGAAACATCATAAACAAGCTTTGGCTGTGTGCCTCTTCCCCCCCGCCTCAAGCAAGTACCACCTCATGGAGTGTGACTTTAATTCATACATTTCAAGACAAAGATACCACCGTACTAACCTGATAAGCAAGTCATCAGCCCTAAGGCAAGCATAGCCCCAGCCAGCACTGTTAAGCGGTTGTAACGCATTGCCATGATGGCTGCAATAAAGAAAGTCTTGTCACCAAGTTCAGAGACAATAATGACAGATATGGCAGCCACAAATGCATGGATAAATCCCAGGTTAGTCTTCTCTGGAAAATCTTCACTAACAGAATGAACTGGAGCAACAGGGGTGGGCCCTTTCTGAAAAGAAAAAGAGATTTAGCTGTTTTCTTTCATTCTGCTTTTAAGTGCATAAATTTCCATATATTTTCCACAGAGGAAAATCATCATAATAACCAGGAAAGCTTAATTTGAACATCTGTAGCCTTTCCCAACCTTATTTCTATAGCTTTTTTTAAAATTTACTATATTCTCCACTGAAGAATTCTGGAGAACATGAAAGCCACACCATATTTCACAACCACTAGCTTAGCTGATACAGATATTACCCCAACATAGATTTGGAGATTTTTGAGTCTTCCTATACAAAAAGAATAGGACATTTGCCAACTAGAGTATCAAATTTTTCAGAATGATTCAGAAAGAAGCTCACTTTAAAATGTTAGTTTCTTTACTGGAAGTTTTTTTTAAAGACTTGTTTTTTTAAAAAAATAAGGTCACTCAAGAGAAACACAAATTTAAGAAAAAAATCCTTCATTGTAAGAAGCTGTTAATTACACTAGCTGAGAGATCTGCTGAAGAACAACAAATATGTATCAGAAGAATAGCCATGAATGTGTACTGTAACAGCAGTAAAAGCAGATGCTAGTGGCAACTTGAATACCACAATAAATGTGTCAGTCTTTGACAGCAAGAACAAGAGAATCTCTTATTTTGTAAGTACCAATTCAAGAATTTAAGGAATATGACTTGTTATAAATTATATTTTCCAGAAAACACTACTATATTTTCTTGATAGCAGAATGCAGTTCTAATAGAAATGACACAGATGGAGGCTTTGCACAGTACACACACTTGAACAAATCACAAATCTTAACTTCAGATCTGATCTCAAGTCTCGTAACCACTTCAGCGTATTTTCTTCTGACCCTACTATTCTTGTTAACAATTAATGTTTTAATTAGCCTGTCACAATTTTATCTTTAAAAGTAACACATTGGAAATTGAAATATAAAGATACTTTGCACTTCAGACTTTGACTCAACTGTACTCTGGCAATTTTCATGTTATGCTTCTTATGCTTAATTGCCAGGAGGCAATTAACCCAAAGAGAGCTGCTCTCCTCCAAGGCTGGTGGATCCATTACCACAGCCAGTCCTCCTGTAGATGCTCTGGGCTATACCAAAACTGTCTCAGTGACAAACAAGGTCCAACAGCACTTGATGGCTCCTGTAAAACCTGAGGCAGTTGCAGTAGGAGCATCTGTAAAATTAAGGCCAGACTGACGACTACCTTGCAAGAACACAGTGACTTGCTGCCTCTGCCTTTAATTCAAAGTCATCTCACATGTAATCTTTTCACCACTTTGGCAATCCTGTATTTGTCACTTTGTTTAAGAATATCTATAGCACCTTTTTATCATAAGACACAAGTATGGTATATAATAAAAAGCAATAATGTTCAATGAAAGCCCTGGGAAAAAATAAGTTTGTAGCATAAGCTTTCACAAACTCAACCTACTTTATCAGATGAACTAAAAATGCTGCACAGATGCACACTACTACTAAAACCTGCAATATTGCTCAAATATGTGTACATTGTCCTGAATTCATCTTATGAAAATATATACCAGGGCAGGTCTAGGTAAATTAAGACAAATGTTTTTTCAGACTTGAAATATGCAGTGAAAATTTTAAACTGTAATATTACTGTTTTAAGACACACAAACACAGATTCAACTACCACGCAGAACATGTTTCACCATGCCAGTTCTTTGTTACTAATGACTCAAACATCAGTAAAAGTAGAGATCAAGAACAGGAAAAGTTGGTTTAGTACAGAACAATAATGCTTATGGCAACATCTCCAGTTTGCTTAGACTACCTGCCCTGATTTTATCAGACAGATCAGTCCTATCATGTTGAAATGGTTTGAGGGGCATAAAAGCTCAAATTCGTACCCATTTTGAAAAAGAAACTATAGCTATGTGACTTCAACTCTTTTAAGCCCTTCTCTGACATTTGATAATTAATTTTAAAATTTAAGTAGGAATGTCATACATTCCTTAAGCAGTTTTAAAGTTGTTATTATTGTGTGTCTTCAAGTTGTTTCTGATTTACAGTGACCCTAAGGGAAACCTAACACAGGGTTTTCTGGGGGTTTTTCATGTGTGATGGGCTCAAGGTCACCCAGTGGCTTTCCACGGCCAAGTAGGGAACTGAACTCTGGAGAAAAAGAGGTTAATTTCATTCAGAAACATGTTACCCCTTTTGCATTCTAGAAGCATGAATGAAGCCTTTTATTCCAAGGTTTTTCTAATCCATGCTTGGGGGAAGTGTGGCCGGTAAACTTCATGCAATCCTTCCCAAGCGCCCCATCCCTCTCCACTGTATTTTTTAAGGCTCAGGAGAGGCTTTTATTTAAACAAGAGGTAAACAGTTTACTTTCTGTTTGATTAAAAAACTATTTGGGTCATACAACAGCTCAGGAAGGGCCACAAACATAGTTCTCCATGCCCACTAGATAGAAGGCTGTGCTATGTTCCCTTAGGCGGAAGAGCCATTCCCAGTCCAATGCCATTCTCCGTCTCTAATTTACTCAATCAACATTTTCAACTGGACAAATAATTTTTAATTATGTCACTAGAGTTGTTGAACAGCTAGAAAAATATATGGGAATTATGGCATGGTTCCTAATTCACTACAACTGAGTAAGTCAGGAATATTAAAGGTCAACATAACTTTACATTAGCTGTATTAGGAGTGGCCTATCAAACTACCCATCAGCATACCGACGACCCCATATTCTCAGGAAAAGATAGAAAATTGTTACTACATCCTCCTAACATGGAAATTATCACGCATGTTCAAGAGGAGACTGATGAGCCAATTATCAATAAAAACACGGACAAGAAAGTAACATTTACATCATAAGAATCCGAACTGCCATGATTTGCCCTGCAGCAGCAAAACCCCAAGGCTACTGAGAGGACACAGTGCCCTGAGACATCTGGCTTGGGTTGCCATCTTAATTACACTGGCGCATTGCTTTTAAATTTTGCTCTCCAGCTGGCCTACACACAAGCTCTGTGTCTCATTCAGCCCTACAAGTACCTGGTATATTTGTAACAACTGCTTTACATTTTAAGCAACAGTGGCATGTGCTGTTGCTACAGTGGTATTTGTTGCAAGATGCACAGAAATTTGTTTGTAGGCCACAAGAACCCAGAGTTCCCAAGCTGAAACAGATGTCCTAGGTGAAAGCAACATGGGGATGAAGGGAAATTGAGAGAGTAAGATCTTTGAGTCTTATCAAATGTCCAGATCCCAGGCAGGGCTCTTGCATTTTGGTAACTCTTTAATAAACAGAAATTCTGTATGAGAGGCTTTCCCCATCAGCATATCTACCTGCTGGAAGAATTATCCATGCTGACTTATTATTGGCACACAGTGATTAAGAGAGACAAGAGCTCCTCCAGGAAAAGACACAATAAAGGCTTGAAACAGTTGAAGAACAAAGAATGAGGCAATCTCTTTGCTGCTTTCTCAATAATGGAATACATGTGGAAGTGTGAAAGAAGTGTCAGCTACTATCTTGTACACCTTTAAGAATGTCAAGCCAATCCTTCCTCACTCCAAGTCTAGTGTAGAGCAAAGGCCCTAGTAATACATATATACACTTACTTTAATTATTAATCCCTCCTCCTTAATTACTTAGTCTTAACTCACAGGTCAATTAAAGAATGTTGTAAGAATGTCTTCAATACAAAATCCATAGAAAAAAGTTCTTCTGCGTAATGGATACTAAAAAAAGGTTACAAATAAGGATTTTGACACATTAAAAGAGACTGTTCATTACACACACCATCAGAATGTTCAGTCATGCTCTTCTCCTGTCCATCTTTTCTCTTAATCCTATCAGTGATAGAGAGAAACAAAAATCTCTTCCCGGTAATGCCTGGCCTTCCACTTTGAAAAAAAGACTACTTAAAACCATTTACTCCCCTCTAAGTCCATATTTCTTCTGTGTACAAAAATGTACATGACTTATATAAAAAAGAAACTCTCTCCAGGTACATTCAAAGGTACACACTCTATGCACGTTCAAAGAATTATTCAGGCCATACAATAGCTCGGGGGGGGCATAAACACTGTGGCCATTAGGTAATGTAGCCTTTTATGCTCTCTTGTGAGGGACAGCAGGGTAGACTGACTCCATACATTTTTCTGTTTAAGAAGTTTGGCGGATGTAGGGGTCAGCCCTTCTCTCTTCAGGACTAAACACTGTCTCCTTAACTCCCTGATCATCACTAAGAGAACAGAGTTCTTTTTTTTCCCCTTTCCGTGTTTTAAAATTACGGCTCTAATAGCATACCATCATTTGATCTTATGCTGTACCTGCTGGATTTTGTTTCTGGGGTTACCAATAACCAGTGTCCTCATAGGCCATTTCCGCACTACAGTGTTAAACTGCTGCTATTCCACTTTCAGTGCTCTGTGGAATTCTGGGGTTTGTAGTTTACTGAGACTGAAGAGCTCTTTGGCTGAGAATTCGAAGTGCCCTTCCCTAAACTACAAACCCCAGAATTCCATAGGAGGTTGATAGTGGAATAGCAGCACTTTAACACTGTAGTGCGGAAATGGGTATAGTTCCCACAATACATTGCCTACTTTAAGTTCTACAGTCACCACAATTCATTTTTATGCTTCCCTTCCATCTCTTATATACAAGCCATGCTGAAGGGGTGCCTTCCCCATCTCATCCCAACCCAACGGAAGGGGGCATCTGTCAAAACAGAAGGTGGTACATAGTGTGAGTCAGGCTATTGGTCCATGCAGCTCACCACTGATACTTAATGGCTGCAGATCTTTGAACCCTCAATTTTCCCAGCCCTACTTAGAAATGCCAGAGATGGAACCTGGAACATTCTGCCAACAAAGTATCAGTTCTATCACTGAGCTCCCACTCTCTTCATAATATCATAGGGCAGCCCCTAACCACCCAGTATATCAAGTAAGGCCATCTCCACACTACACTCTTATAACGGGATTATTCCAGTTTCAACATCCTATGGAATCCTGGGATTTGCAGTTTAATTAAACTGCAAATTTAATTAATTAATTAATTAATTAATTAATTTAATTAATTAAACTGCAAATCCCAGGATTCCATAGGATGTTGAAACTGGAATAATCCCGTTATAAGAGTGTAGTGTGGAGATGGCCTACGTGTCTCTCTTGCCTCTGCAACACCTAAAGCATCTTCGGATCACCTGTTCGGGTCGGGTGGGCAATACGGCCCCACACTGGTCACTGGACTGCAACACCCATCGTCCCACTGGGAGCTGTAGCCTAACGAAAGCTGCTGGGCCACGAACATCCTGCCCCCGCGATATAACACAAACCCTGAAAGGGGAAGTTGCTTCCATAACGGAAAAGGAGAGGAAGGCGGGTGCTGACGTTGATTCCAGTTAATCGGTCCTGACTCGGTGGCCTCCGTAGGTTTTGGGCTCACGAGCCCCACCCGGCACGAACGCACTGCTTGGGGACGACGGGAGCGGGTATGTCGGGCAATCAGCAGCCCCCGAACAGCCGCGCTGGCTGGGGAACATGGGCGCTGCGACCCGGCGGACCCGAGGGGCGGCAGGCGGGGGGAGGCAACCGGGTGGCATTCGGGACACACACGGGGGGTCCCGTCCCGCCCTCAGCGAAGCATCCCCGGCGCTCAGAAACACCTCAAGGCCCCCGACCCGACCCGACCCGCCCCCCCTGAAGGCCGAAGCGCAGCCTCCGCGTCCCTCACCTCGGCCCGGGCCAGCTCCGGCCCCTGCGCCCCGGGCAGCTGTGGCGGCGGCGGCTTCTGCTGCTCCTGCTGAGGCGGCGGAGGGGGCTCCCGCTCCTTGCCGGTCTCCGGCTCGGCGGCGGCCAGGGCGGCCAGGAGGGCCAGGAGGAGCAGCCAGCGAAGCGGCCGCAGCCGCGGGGGGTCCGCCATTGCCGGCCCCTAAACCGAGCGGCCTCTCTCGCTAGGAAGCGGGGCGCCGAGAGCGGAGGCGGGACCTCGTCGCCGCCATCGCCGCTTCCTCCTCCCCGCTCCCTCAACCAACCCCGGCTTCTACTTTCGCCACGCAACCGGAGCCGTAGAGACGGCCCGCCCCCCGCTCGGCGTCCGCCGCTCTCATTGGGTGCCGCTCCCCGGCTCAGGCAACGAAGCGTCAACGAACAGGTTTGAAAGACCCTCTTCTTCAAGGAGAAGGGAAAGTGGGCGAGAAAGTGGGCGGAGCCAGCCAGCCAGCCAGCCGGTCGCCTACGTACCGGGGTCACGTGTCTCCCCTCCGAGCTCTCCTCCCTCGCCGACTCGTGGTTCCGCGTGGCGTTTTGGACGGAGAGGTTTGCGCAGCGCCAGGTGGCCATTTAGGAGATAGAGTCGCATTTCAGGGCCATTTCTGCTCTATGCTGTTATAGCGCTGTTATTCCACTTTCAACTTCCTGTGGAATTCTGGGGTTTGTAGTTTACTGAGGCCAAAGAGCTCTCTGGGCTGAGAATTCTACGTGCCCCCCCCCGTTGCAAATCCCAGGACTCCATAGGATGTTGAAAGTGGAATAATAGCGCTATAACAATCTAGTGCGGAAAGGCTCTTAGTCTGTCACCCACCACACCCATGATAGGGGTGCCAGGCTGAAAACTGGTCGGGGCTGGTCTACTTTTGTGTAGAAGAGGGAATTTCAGTGGGTGTTTGCTTGTCCCACGTGCAGGTAACAAGCAACAGCTGCTAAGATTCCTTTTTCTGCACAACCGTTAAAGGTATGGCAGCCCCTTCAGTTTTCACTGGCAACCCCAGGGCTAGACTAGGGGTGTGAAACTCAATTTCATCTTAGGCTGCATCAGCATTATGGTTACCTTCAAAGGGGTGGCTGTATATGTAAGGCTATATAAATGTATCTCCTGTTTTATCATATTAAATAATTGCCTCTGCATGGGATAATTATTGCTTTTAGTAATAATCAGCACTGAAACTAGAAGGCTAGGGAAAATAATGGCAAGCAGATATTCACGTGTACAACTATTGTACAATTTATTGAAAAATGAGTTTTGAAAAAAGTTTTTTTTTTTTAATCATCAGACAGATATTACCAAGCACTGTTTATTACATTAACTTTAACTTTTTGGTCCCAGTTGAAACCCTCTCTGTGCCTCTTTCTGCTCTTCTGTGCCTGGGGAGCCTGATCCCCACATTGCGGGCCCCCAGCGACCGGTATTCTGAAGAGGGTCCCAGGAGCCAGCACTCACGACCTACTTCTACTTCTTACTGCTCCTCTGTCCAGCTCTTGCAAGCCATGGGGAGTGTTGCCATGGTAACCTGTGGCAACGCTCTGATGGTGAGACTTGGACAGAGGAGCAGTCAGAAGTAGAAGTAGATTGCAAGTGCTGGCTGCTGGGCCTCTCTTCAGAATACTGGCAGCCCGGGCCTGCAATGTGGGAACTGGGCTCACCGGGCGGGGGGAGTGCCGCAGCTGCAGGAGAAGTGCGAGGGCCACACGAAATGGGCTGGATTCAGCCCATGGGCCTTGTGTTTGATATATGTGGCCTAGAACATTGCATCATGGTGGATCATGGTGGGATTGTCAGATCTCAGGGACTTCCTCCTTTTTTCCAGTCCTCAGGCACGGGGGAGGAATCGTGGGGTAAGAGCATTGTTATGAAAAGTCTGCATCCATTTGTTAGATGGCGTATCTTTCTTTCTTTCTTTTTTTCACTGTGCGGTTGTAATTGATGTCATCATGACATCACCACGAACCACCTTATGATGTCACAAGGGGTCATCTCCAGATCTCAAGTTTTGGCCTTGAAAGTTCAGGGGCTGGGATTGTCCTGATGTGGGAACCATGTCATGGGAGGAAAAAATACAGATAATTAATTTTCTGTGGAAATGATGGCCAAGGTCTCCATGTAAGGACTTAAGTGTCTTCAGTTCTGTAATTTTTAGATAACACACTTATTAGTCATTAGTAGATTGATCCTCCATAACTTCCCATAAAGGCAACTTTACATTCAGCTAATGGGGTGGCCTGTAGTTCAGGGAGGTTTATGCTACATACGTTTTTGGTTTTGCTGAAAATGACTAAAAAGATAACACTTCCACTACTCCAAAAAGGAAATTTATGGTGCGTTGTTTTTTGTTTGCCTCAAATCTGTGCTGATAAAACCATTTTTACCAAAATTTCACCATGCAATTCACCACCACTGCATGGATCACCCACCATTTCCCATTAATTTGGTTATTTTTACAAGTGGTAACATAATTGAAAACCTGCTTCTTCAGTGCAACATGATCGTATCATCAAGTGCTTTTTTCTTTACTAAAGTAGTGTGATACCCCATTATGAATGTGCATGCTTGAATCAGCACATCAGAGGGTGCTGGAATGACTGGAGGGATTAATTGTGTTTATCACCTGTAATAAAATGTCTTTGATGCAAAATGCAGGAAAGTCTTTGATGCAAAATGCAGGAAAGCTTTTTTTTTTAGAAGACTACCACTCTCCCAGAAAGTTTTGTTCACATGGTATCTGACAGCAGACGTGGTTCCATGGGAGGTTGGCATTTTGCATGTAGATACAGTTGGGAATACAAATTTGACAGAAACAAACTCTGCTTTCATATATCCATTTAGGTGACAATGTGGTCCATCACTTGGTAGAGGATACATAGCTTGGTCTGAATTCATTCAATTACCGGTATGCATACTTTTTATATTCTCATGCAGTTGGTTATCAGCTATCGTGCCTGAGTAAGATCTATTTAGGATGGTGGACATGACAGGATATTTTTTTTAATGGAATTATTCACAGAATTTTCTGTGCCTATATGACTCCCTCTGGTTTTAAAAAGATGTGATTGTTCTAAGCAAGTTTTAATTGTACATAGGCCTATCTTTTATACTGCAAGTTTTACTGTTTTAAACATTTTGTGTGTAAACATTTCATGTTTAAAACTCTCCCAGATATTTGATTATTCTTACCTTGTGAACTGACTTCAAAAGCAATATAGTAATATTTGAAGTAAGATAAATTTTGCTCGGCTATTAACTCTTGACTACATGCCAAGCAAAATTAGACATCTATGTGGACACAGATTGAACTGGAACTTTAGCTGCACAGTTACTTCAAACTGTGCATGTTAGTCCATTTACTCCAAAGTAGCCCTGCTGATGTCATTATTTATTCATTGCCATGGTGACATAAGCAGTTGAGAGGTGTGCAGCCTCAGCAGCCTTGATGTACTTGACTGTGGAGTACAAATATGCTATGTTGACACAAGTCTGGCTCACTTCATCAGTTTTTCCTGACAGTGCATTTGAAAGATCTAGGGTCAGAATGACATGACTGTTATTCTTGCCAAAGATCTCCAAGATTTTTTAATTTTTTTTTAATTTAATGTGCTTTTTTTTTAAAAAAAAAGAAAGGTGAAGGTATTGGAGCAAGCACATTTATTAAGGCTTTTTTATGCATCTCCTCCTGCTGACTTTTGCCAAGCAAATTGTCAGAATTGGCCATTTTTTCATGTTTACAACTCTGTTGATCATACCCAGAATGCTGCCAATGTTAAAAAGCCTTGAATAAAAGCCAGGCGCTTGCTTGGGAATCAAGCCCAGTTTCTGTCGCAGGAAACATGGAATGTAGGAAGAAATTAGGTAAAGATTTCTGCTAAGGCTGGCTTCTTTTACTAAGTTAGATATGCAACAGTAAACTTTGAAAAACTAAAGAGAGACTTTGAATTCATGGGAACCATTCTGAAGGTATAATAAATAATGTATATATTAAGTGAAATATCCAGAAGGTCTTCAGCCATTCATTCATCCATCCATTTTACACTAATTGATAAACACAAGAAAACAGCTATGCTGAATTGTATTGGAGGAGCCTATCTGCTGTTCTCAGATATCTTATGTTTTTATTATTTGGATATGAAGAAGCATGTTACTTTTATACGTGGGTACAAAATGTTTTGTCAGGTTCATCTGCAATGCAAACTGTGCTCTGATGTTGGAGGAAGGTTAATATCCCTAGAAAATGAGGTAGTACTAGGGTGGCTAATTTTGCCTGTTTTTTGAACCCAGTTTTTTTAAAAATTCAACGGAATGGTTAGGATAATTGCTTGGTACATACTATCTGACTTGATTACTAGAGTGGGAGTGCAGATTGGGCATTTTTTGCCACCATCCTTGTTGATCATTTAAATTAAGAAGAGATCTGTGGATTGAGGATGAGCAAGGATGAGGGACTTGGGGAGCAAAAGAGCTGAGGAGCCACGGTTCCTCATCCCTGGTCTAGAGGAAGTTATGCTAGGCTCTGTCCACTGTTATAGATTGTCTTCTGGATGTGTTAAACTATTCTATTTTTTCCCTAACTTATATGCTTTTAATTGCTTTTAAATTATGAATATAATCTAATTGTATGTTAGTATTATAACTTACTACATTTTTGTTGTACCTGTTTTTTCAGAGAGTTATAAAAGAAAGAAAAATGGAATATAATCAAATAAATATAGAAGAGAAGGAATCTGGGACCTTCTAGATGTTGTTGAATTCAGTTGCCATCAGCTACAGTCAACATGACCAACAGTTAAGAATGATGGGGTCTATAGAAAGCACATCCCTGGTAGGGTATTCAGTTTTGTAAAATGAACACTTCGGTATATCCTGTCAGGGGAAAATTCTGCAGGAGCACCTACATCCTGTTACTGACCTTGAATTGTTGGTCACCACAAACACCTTAAAAGGCATAGTGTAACAAAAATGAGAATATGCCCAGTTATACAACCAGATGTTTTATTTTATTTGTTTCCCACATTTCTACAAATATGGGACTCAAAGCGAATTACAACATAAGCAGTGGTGTACCATGGGAAGGGTTGTGGGAGCAGTCTATCCTGGGTAGAAAAAATAAGGGGGTGCATTGTGGCTGGGCATCGGGTAGCCCATCTGGATCTTTGAGAGTCACTGGGAGCAGCAGCACAGGGAGCCTTCACTAACTGGACCACTAAGGAAATGCAAGTGGGCCTGTCCACCATGGCCTCATGCTTTTTGGCCCACCAGTGACTTCCTCAGCATCACCAGCTCCCACTGCTGCCCCCGCAGAGCAGGGAGGTGAGCAGCAACTTGAGTGGTGGCAGCAGCAATGTGATGATGCAGATCCAGGCCAGCAGGGCAGCCACCTGCCAAGCCCAGTGTCTCATCTGGTAGTAGTGGTGGCAGCAGAAGCAACTCAAGTGAGTCAGTGCTGGCACAGGCTCAAGTGCAGGGCTTAGGGGCTGCCAGGGGAAGAATCAGTCGCAGCAGCAGCAGCAGGAGAACAGAGGTGGTGGCAGGGACTTTGGCCTGGACTTTCAGTGGAGAGTACCTCCCACAGTTCTTCTGAGTGTGCTTCACTCCTACAGCAGGACCCCAAGTTCAGCTCAAGCAACCTAGACAGCGCCTGCCTAGAGCATTATTCCTGTCATCTCTCTTGGGGGTGTTAAAAATCACTCTGAGTGTCAAATATGGTTAGGTATGCCAGTGAATATACGGTAAGTTAAAACAAAATAGCTAAAACCATCTGTAGTACAGAGGGATTTTTTGAAAAAAAATTAAGCCATCTAGTTAAAACAGAAACTTTAAACAAACACATATTACAAGTTTTAAAAAGGACACTGATTTCACATCTTTCTAACACAAGCAATTAAAGGCTGATAGCTTGTTTAAACAAAAAGATATTTGCCTGATAACGAGAAGAGACCAGAGTGGGTGCCAAGTGAACTTCCCTCGCGAAGAAGTTCCACAGGCTAGGAGCAGCTACTGAGAATGTGCCTTCCCATCCATCCACCAAACAAACTATTTGTTAGGTTGTGTGTGTTATATTGGTTTCAAATATTCCCTTGAAATCATGAGATACTTGATATGGTTCAGGTACAAAATAGGAAATGGGAGCTAGTTGTGTCAAGAAATTTCACAGAAAATAGTTTTATGATGGGATTTGAATTAAATTGGAAAGGTGACATCATGTAGGTGTTTTGGGAAGCAATTCCAGACAATTCTGCACATGAGATCTTAATTCCCTCTTTGAACATGGGATTCTAACTTGTCCGTGCATAGAGAATCTTGAAAATATATGGCTGAGTAAAGGAGCAAATCTTCCAGACGAGGAGAAATTGCATGCCCCACAGATTTCCTACAGCTCAGATGGCAGGGCTTGATGTCCTCCATAACTCTTTGCTCTTGCTCCCAGCTAGCCAAGATGACATTTAGAAATTTATGGACAAATTATGCAATTGCATGTTACAGCATTCAGTGTTTCTTGGCACAGCAATTTGTTTTCCTAACCTTGCAAATTGGCTCCACAGTCTTTTGCTTTCTCTTACTCTGTTGCTATATATGTGATTTTAAAACCACTTTGTAAAGACTCTAGTCTAGCCCGTTTCTGCTGCAAAAAAAGAAACTGTGCACTATTATACTTTATTCATCCACAACAGACTGGTAGTTCAAACTTTTATTAAATATGTATAAATATTACATTTATATTCTCTATGCAATAGATGGGAAAATAGTGCAAAATAGTTATATAAAAAGTGTATTTGCTGTACTAGATGAAATTTGATCATATGAAACGCTCATTGCAAAAAGAGAAAATCTACAGTGGCCAATTAGTAATATTGTGGGCAGCATATAGCTTTTTTTGTCCTTTTTGTCAGTACAAAAACTGTAAACCCATATTCACTTAGGTTTAGTAGAAGGGTGCTGTTCATGTACACCAGGCTGTGACTACCTGTATTAAGTCTGCTGTCTTTCTAAATACTAAACAGTAGGTAATACTCTCAAGTACCTTAAGCTAAAAGATGAGGGTAGGATCTGAACTTAGAAAATTAACTCTTTGGACAAAGAATATCAGGATTCTCCAACCAACATTGCCACCAGCTATGCTTAACTAGGAGATTCTGGAAGCTGTAGACCAAAAAAAGTAATTTCCCAAACTATAAACAGGATTAAACTATACCAGTCTTTCAATATGCTTCCTGTATGTGTGCACATAACTAAGGGCAGCTCATGGCATGAGGCGTCTACCAGCATTTGCCTGCACACAGAAAGAGCTACATTAAAGAGGGAGAAGTGTACCTGTAGAAAACCTGTCTCTCCCTTCAGATTCAGTACATAAGCGGCATAGACCTTGGTAACTGGTAATTCCCTTTCCATAAGGCTGTATGTAGAAAAAGGAAACACAGAAAAAATAGCTTTAGAATTCCAGAAGAACAGTATTCCTCCTTCCCCCAGAATGTACTGATAAAAGTACAGTTTATGCAAAAATAAACTGACTGGTGTGCATTGTGACTTTCTGTCAAATAAGTGCACGTTAGACTGCAGCTAAAGACCCATCAACACTCCCATCAACACTTTGTGGGAGTAATCCACGCAATTCAGTGGGACCTATTACTGAAGAAACATGCACTAGGGATGATGTTATGAATTTTTGTTATTTTCATTTATATACCACAGTACTGCCTAGTAAAAAAAAGAATCATCTAGGCATTTCAAATCTATCTGCAACAATCTGATTTCAAACAAATCCCCCCACTGATATAAACCATTTCCCACTGAAAACCTCAGATTTCTATTCTCTTTTGGATGAGAATTTCAGTCATCTCCAATGAGCAAGCTAAAGAAGGAAGGGTATGTACGCTTTCCGATGCTTGGGGTAGTCTTTAAAGTTGCTCTGGTAATATTCATGGCACAAAACAGCGCTCACTGCCTGGTTAAAGAACACATACATCACTACCAGCCACCACGTTAAATTTTTACATCCAAATGTGATGGCCATTGATATGTATATCAGGAGTTCAGCAAAGTAATGAGGACAGGACACCATTTCAAACCAATCACCAAATGGAATGCTGTGATCCAAGTTGACAACTTTTCCTGGAAATAAACAAAAACAATAGTTAGCCTTGTCAAAAAGTCTTCAATTTACACTACTACTAGTGTGATGTATGGATTAGGGCTAGGACTATGGTCAAAAGATTAGATTTATGAGGTATGTTTCTAGGCACAATCTAAAGAGCTGGTTATGATGTCTAACGCGCTATACAAATTGAGGTTAAACTATCTGAAAGACGGAAGTCTCCCAGATAAGCCTGCTCAGGTTTTAAGCTCTTCAAGGGAGAATTTTCAGCCAAACTCACTATCACCAGAGATTGAGAGGTCTTGCTCCACAGCTGATCCCAGGATCTTGAACTCTCTTCCAAAGAAGTTAAGTTTATTCCCTCTGTATTATCCTTCTGCGAAGAGGGAAATATACTCCTTTGGTACATAAGCTGATCTGTGGCTATGAGAGGCCAAACTGATTGATTGCTCCCTCTTTTATTGCTGTGTTTTAAAATCAGTTCTGTATTCAGTTTTAATTCAGATTTTATTTTTACGGTGTATTTTATTATTCTTAGTTGACTCGAGTGCATTTTTGGCAGGAAATTGACTTATTACTTTAATATATTTTTTATCTGCCTTACCACTAAAAGAATAGTACTCAAGGCAGTGAACAGGCATTGTTAAAAATCAATTAAAATAACCTCCCTCCCCCCATTAAAATACCATAATAATCAGCAAACATCAAAAGCATTTAAAAGGCCAGACTGAAAAAATACATCTTTGCATCTTTCTTAAAAGTAACGAGTGGGAGCTGATGACAACTCTTCAGGGAGGTACAAAACAGGAGAAACCCAACACAATACACTCTGGGAACAACACAGAAGAAATAGCTCTCATGCTTGCCTGTCAACCTGCCCTTGTGGGTGATGGTATTCTCAGGAGGCACTCTCTTGAAGATCTTAACATCCAGACAGATATTAAGAGAGGTGATCCCTTAGACAGAGTGGTCCCAAGCCATTTAGGCTTTAAAGGTTAAAACCAACCTTGATTTGGGCCCGGAAAGCACCTGGCAACCAATACAGGTCTTCTGGTGAGAGCCAGTGTGGTATAGTGGTTTGAATGTTGGACTACGGCCCTAGATACCAGGGTTCAATACCCCCCTCACACACAGAAACCCACTGGGTGACCCTGGGTGTGTCCCATACACTCTCAGCCCCAGAAAACCTTGTGATAGTTTTGCCTTAGGATCATCATAAGTTAGAAACGATTTGAAGGCACACAACAGCAACATCATCATCATCAACAACAACAACAAATGGTCTTCTAGACTGCAGTAACATGATCTCCGAACCATGCTCCAATGCTCCTGAACACTCTTCAAGCATAGCCCTACATAGAGCACACTGCAATAATCATGATGCAATGTGACTCAGGTATGGATGGCTGTTGCCAAAGGTAGAAATTAATAAAATATGAGAAAACTTTTTACCACTAAGCAGAGGCCTCTGGTTTTGAGCAGCAAGTCATTTTAGGACTTTGTCTGACTCAAAAGCATATTAGCTAAAAGGTGGGATAGAAATCCAATGAATCCACAATACTGATGCTGAGTGTCAATTCATGAACTCCTCAGCAGTGAATTTAATCCTATCGAGAGCTTAACATGAGCAGTGTCAGTCTACTAGCCAGTCTGCCTCAATCTATATGAAGCAATAACAATGGTGTTTCAGAATATGCACAGAGCCTGTTTGGAAAACCCACCTTCCATGCAGACTGTGAAGTCACAACTCCATTCAAAAGCTGCTCCCAACATTTTTTTAACAGATTCATTAACCCAAACTTCATATAATAGTAGGAGAATTATGTCATTAAATGTGGATCTGTGGGATGCAGATTCTGACTTAGAGAACAAAAGGAGGGCACAGGCAGCAGGTGCTGAACATTTCCACTATCTGCAACTTACCACCCTAAAGTCCATTACCTAACATATCTTGCCTACACTTACTGAAGGGCTCAAGTGGGGAAATGTGCCAATAGAAGATGATACTAGGGGACAGAGAACAGTGGGTAGAAAAGAAGATTCAGCATCCCTCAATCACACGCTCCGTTTAACTCTTGGAACTGAACTTCTCTCCCTACTTACACATGGTTGGATATATCTGCATACAAAGAGACAGGAGTCTGCTATTGTTCCATCATATATATAATTTAGGTTTAAATATCTCCAGTAATCAGTGAGGAAAACAGTTGATCTGGCCAGTGCTGTAATTGTTTTTTCTTCTTCTTCACACGAAAGGATAAAACATGTACAAGACAAATCAGCAAAATATCTTACCTGATTTATTTTTTCTAAGATTAGCTAGAATCACATGGCATCTATGCTGATGAAGCGACGCCCAAATGAACATCAGGAGTCCTAGGGCATGATACCAATGGACTGTCAGTTGGAGACCTTTGCCTGGATTAAGCAGAATTAGGGTTTGTTTGTTTGTTTATTTAATCCACTTTAATCAAATTCAGACTTTGGGGTGGCACACAATAAAAACTCAGTATTTAAGCAACACAGTTGAGAGAAAGGACAGAGACAATGCAGAAACTCTGTATTTCAGGGTAGAAGAGATTTAAGATGTACAAGGTGGGCATGAGGCATATCTCATAGGGAGCAGGCTAGGGTTCCAATCACTGAAATTTCTCTCCTTTACAGTCATGTAAGATCAGAATGTTAAGTTCCAATGACTGGTTAGAAGGTTAAACTGGAACTTAAGTTATCAAACGTCTAGTACCCTCTGGACTGTGAAACTTATCAGTTAGTCTTGGGCAGGCAGTGTCAGTCTGAACTACACAACAGGTTGTTAGGAGGATACAGTGGGGAAGAGGAAAGGTGGGATATAAATGTACCAAATAAATAACTAAAGACAGTTACACTCCAGTTAATGAAGCAGATGTATTCCCAGGTATTGCTTTTTAACAGAAAATGATACCAGAGGCAGTAATAACATGGAAAGAATAGGGATAGGTTCCTAAACCACAAAAAAAAGAAGAGCAATCAAACAAGGTTTGGCAAACCTTTTAGTAAAAATTAATGATATGCACACATGAAATTAAACAAACAAGTAGGTAAGCCTTGCATAAGTAGACAAACGTTTTGAACTTTCTCTTTTTTAAAAAACAAAATTATTGAAACATATAACAGAAAACCCTACACAGATGCATGGAAAAGGGAATGAAAGAAAAAGAATGTTGACAAAATTCTTAACATACTCTTAACATAGTAGAGATTTACTGTATAGCTTTTTCTATATCTCTTCCTTGTAAAGATCATTTCAGTGTTTCCTTAATCTCCTTTAATTGATTCTTCTAAATATAGTTTGAGTAAAGTATACATATAAAATGTTTTGAACTTTCCAGAAACAACTTGAAAGTTTCTTCCAAAATGCATCCAAGGAAGATCTTTTCTTTCACCAGCCTCCACTTTTTTTATGATTTCTGCTTTGGTGGCCAAACTTATAGTTCTATGCGTTTTTAAACTGCTGGAGACAGCTGCCGAAGCAGGCTTATCAGCTTTTCTACCTTTCCCACTGTCTTGCTGGTCAGTGAAGGATTCTCGAGTTTGCAGTTGTTTTTCTTGTATCTTGTATGCAGCTTCACACACCAAAAATATAAGATCAAGTAGAGTGGAATCTCATTGTCTTCCCAGCTCTTTTTTTTTTTTTTTTGCACTGTTTACTGCAGACATGCTGCTGCAACCTGACACAGAAAGTCCTGTGTTTCTCCAGCCCTCTGCCACCACTCTCCCAATATAGATGTTGCTAAAACAGGATGAAGAGGAAAGGCAGGCAGGACGAGTGTAAAAGAGACTTTTTCAAAAGAAGCTTACTTGTCAGAGGCCTTGTTAACTGAGATATGCCTGTAAATAAATATGTATTCTAATAGCAATCCTATGTCATTACCATGGAAAAGACTCTTTTGACAGGTTCAGGAAGGAAGTATTAAATTCTGCTTTGCAGAAAATTATTCATTCTCATGTATTCCTGTTCTGGACTATAGCTCCCAGAGTCTTCCATGCTGCCTAAGGAATTCTTGGAGTTGCAGTACAATGCAGGGTGAGTGGAGGCAAGAAAGCAGACAGCATATGAGTAAAGAGAGCTGGCAAACCACTACTGTACTGCAAGAATGCTAAAGATGACACGTACCTTCCCTGATGTTGGCTGGCACTTGACATAAGACTGTTAAGCCCACCAGAATATAGTAACAGAGTCCAAAGCAGTACTGTATGATATGAATGACACCTCCAGAGAATACACTGGTGTGAAGACACTCACTTAATCGCCTACAGCTGTTTAACCAGACAAAAAGGCATACCAGGAAGGCAGACAGGGACTCACCACCTAGAAATCCAACACAAATCATTGTGTAAACAACCCATCTTTTGGCTTGCCCAATTTAGTCACAGAAAAACTTTCATTAGAAAACAAGCAAATGGCAGGATCAAAAGAAAGAAGTCACATTTTCTACAGTTAGAGACACTGCACTGAGCAACAAATTAACATGTAGAATGATATGTAGTTAGAAATATTGGTGAAGCAGATTAAGCATGTTAGAAGTTGTCCCTTTTCTGCATGCATTCTATATTAAATATCTTGGTCATTTCATAAGGCAATTTCTTTCTATCTGCAGGGCTTCACCATCCTGTGATAGTCATGAAGTGGTCTTTTGGGATAGTACCCAAAAGAATTCAAGTGGAAGAACGCTTCATGACAATGGAAGGATTTTTGCAATTCTCCAAATGTTGAACTGCATCTCCCAGGAGTCCTAGCCAGCATAAACTAAAATAGGGAATTCTAGGAGATGCAGCTCAATATCTGGATTGCCACATAATTCCCACCCCTATTGTATGACAAAAATCCTCTGCTGTTGAAGAAAACTGTGGGATGATTCTACACTACAAACAAAAGTTTATACCTTTCACAGAAGCATGCACTCCTCCATCTTGGTTGTATAATGCTCCATCAAGAATGCTGAGCAGGTTCTGAAGCCAAACAGGGAAGGGCCTTGATAGCAGCAGGCTTTGGTGAATCAATAGTAGCAGGAAACCATTCCAGGTTGTAGATACAACATAGAAATGATAGAACCATCTGCAGAAGAAAGCATTATCAATTTACTTAACTTACAAAGAACTACCTAATTCCCCTTATCCTCATAATCTACTAGACTTCCTACATGTAGCACAGCTTCAGCAAAATCAGAAAGTTAGACATTTAACATCATTCAATAGCTACTGCCATGTATTTTGTATGAAAAATCCTGGTCTCCAATAGGAAGACACACAATAGGAAGATGCCTTAATTTTAAAGTGAATGAGATTACTTTTTGATCATGATAGCAATATGATACAATAATAACAATTGTTGTTATGTTGCTTTTATATTTTGTCTTTTAATGAGATTTAATTGGTTTAATCCTATAGATTGTTTAATTGCTTTTAAAAGTAATTTTAATACATTTTTACTTATGTTCTTGCATGTTTTAACTATTCTAATAGTCTGTACACTGCATTGAATCTCAATACTGGGAAAAGGGCAAGATATAAATGAATAAAATCATCATCACCATCACAGAGTGAACTATTTCTATAAATTTAGCAAGCTAGATCAGATAGATATTCATCTGGTTTGTCGGGAATTCTTGTTCAGGACTTTAGTTTTCTTCCACTCTAGTATGAAATGCTCATTCAGCTTCCCCACCTCCCCCCACAAGATAATTCTTAGGCTGCAATTCTGCGCACACAGAAATAAGTTCCATACCCAACACATCATTCAGGGTCAAGCTACAGCAAATTAGCCCTACTGATTTCAATTACTGCGTGGAACAAAACTGGTACTGCGCTTCTTGCCTTCTTTATTCAGACTAGGCCACAAGGCAACACTAGCACACTTAAGGCTGCTCTTCTTTTAACATAACCATAGTGCTGACAGTGTTTATAAGAAAAGGGCTCTTCTTGTGTGCTGTACAGTACTACCTCACCTTTGCTTTCAAATGGTATTAATTCTACAGATGGTTTAACGCTCTTTTAAATATAACTTTTTGTATGTTTTTAGCTACCTGTGTTTTTACCTGTGTTTCTTCTTATCTTATAAGCCTCCTTGAGTTCCAGCTTTGGAGAAAAGGCAAGGTGGAAACAAAAAAGGTAGCACTGTACAGCAGTGCTTCTCAGACCATCTGATGTAAGGGACTGGCAATTATTTTCCCCCCAATGTACTAGGGACTGACCTAATATTTGTGTCCATTGGCTACAACTATTTATTTCCTAGAAACTTGTTAGGGACTGGCTTTGTCCAGGAACCACCATTTTGAATAGCACTGCTGTATAGTCTCAGGCTACCAGATGCAGAAGATCAAGATTTTTTTTCCCCCCAATGTGCCAGGGATGAGCCCCATATTCATGGCCATTGGCTAGAGTGTATTTGTTACCTGAGAGCCTCCTAAGGAATGACAACCAACGGTGCAGGGACCACTATTTTTAGTAGTCCTGCAGTACAGTACAATGTAGTTTAACAGTTTAAAGGGAGGACACCATGCCCTGGAAGCCATGCCCTATGAGGATAGACTTAGAGAGCTGGGTATATTTAGTCTGCAGAAGAGAAGGTTAAGAGGGGACATGATAGCCATGTTTAAATATTTGAAGGGATGCCACGTAGAGGAAGGAGAGGGCTTGTTTTCTGCTGCTCCAGAGACCAGGACAAGGAGCAATGGATTCAAGCTGCAGGAAAGGAGATTCTACCTGAACCTCAGGAAGAACTTCCTGACAGTCAGGGCTGTCCGGCAGTGGAATCTGCTGCCTCGGAGTGTAGTGGAGTCTCCTTCCTTGGAGGTTTTTAAGCAGAGGCTTGATGGTCACCTGTCGGGATTGCTTTGAGGGTGTTCCTGCATGGCAGGGGGTTGGACTGGATGGCCTGTGTGGCCTCTTCCAACTCTACATTTCTATGATTCTATGATTCTTTGACACATAAACCATGAGATGACACAACTCTGGGAAAGATGATAATGCCTGGCAAAGTGGAAGGCAGTATGAAAAGAGGAAGACCGCACGACAAGTGGATTGATCAGTCAGCCACCCTGAGCTGGCAAAACTTGCGCAGGGTAGCTGATAACCAGGGCCCTTGGAAGTTTCTCATTTGCAACAGAGTTGCCATAAGTCAAAGCTGACTCAACAGCAAACAAGGAATTTGCCTGCTAGGTAGGCTTGTGTGTCTGTCTCTACAAGCCCTCATATTTACTGGAGGCCTCTTACTGTTCATTTTTTTTTTTTACATGCACACATTGAAAGAAAACATCATGGTGTGGAATACTGAAATTCAGGGTGGCTTTTTTCCATGATATTCCTGGCCATCCTCTTCCCTTCTACTCCCCAAATCTAGCCACAGTCACAGTCTCTGTTTTTGATTTCCTTCCTCACTGCTGCTTATTTTTCCCAGTTTTGCAAACCTCAGGCGTTCCCCTTTCTGCCACTACTTCTAGCCTGTGCACAGATGAAACTACTTTGGCTTCATAAGGACCAATGCTTTGCATCATGTCTTCACTGCATATAGATTGAGAACATTTCCGCACGACACTCTTATAGCACGATGATTCCACTTTCAACCTCCTATGGAATCCTGGGGTTTGCCGTTCCGGGAGGGGCTGGCTGGCCCCTCCCGGAACGGCAAACCCCAGGATTCCATAGGAGGTTGAAAGTGGAATCATCGCGCTATAAGAGTGTCGTGTGGAAATGGCCTAAGAAATGGAGAGAGAGAGAGAGAGAAGGCTTGCTTACTGATAAGTTAACTCTCTTTGGAAATGGTATGGACATGCATCCAATGAAGTGGGTTATAATCCATTAAAGCTTTTGCCAGAATCAATGTTAACTTTTTTTTAATGTGACACACTACCCTTTGTTGTTTGTACTACAACATACTAACAAACATAGCTATCTCTCTAGATAAGGAATGTAATTTTTTAACTTGAAAGAACTGCATTTTAGATCCCACAGAGGGGCCCACAAACTAGCGTTAACTGATGCCCCCAAATAAGGATGCCCTTTATTTGAAGGGTTGAAAGTTTGTCCCTTACAGGACTGGCAGGTGTCTATAAAGGATGTCCCCCATTTGAGCATTTTATACAAAATGAGCAAGATGCCAAAAAAAAGTAAAAATTCCATATTGGGGGTGCTTCATAATGACAGAAATGTGTGCATCATGTAATTTATGAATATGAATAATATATTAATTTTACAAAGAGGCACATGGTTAACTGAAATTAATACTTCATTTGATATTTATCTAGAACACAAACTTGTTAATAACTACTCCCTCGCTGTCAGCTTTGCATTTAATGAATTCTGACTCTCCTTTATTCCAGTTTTGAAACTTTGACAAGACTGCAAGGAACCCAAAAAACAAGGGGGATCTTTTTTTCATTTAGGTATGACTTGACCACAGGTGTAGGTATGACTGGTGGGTAAAATGAGGGCACTTCTCTCCCCAAATAAGAATTCTGCTTCTCCCAATGAAATTTTGCTCCAGTCCTCCTATTCCTAGCATTGCAGTAACTTTAAATCTCAGTTGATTGTCTAAGAAGTACAATTCAGGTAGCCAAAGAAAAGGGGCAGTCCAAGGTACCAAGGGGATGTGAGCACAGCAAATCTGGACTCTGGCAGTGAACGATTTCCTGTATCCCACTCTCTGCAATACTAGAAATTTGGGGAATGGAGAGAAAAAAATTAATGAGGGAGCAGAATTCTTATGGGAGGCTTTCAAATGTACTCATTTTGCCTTCCTGGCTTTAGCCACCCATCATCCTACCAAGTGGTAAGGATGTTAACCACACACGGGAAGGGGTGGCGGCGGCGGCGGATCATTCGATGGGAAAGCACTCTGCACATGCCTAGGAACAATGTGCCACTGAAAAGTGAGTTCAGGGCTGAGCCGGGGGCGGGCTGGGGGGGGGGTCAATGCGACTCAGCAACCTTTGGAGAGGTTCTAGCGGACGGCCCCTCCGTAAACTGCAAACCCCAGGATCCCATAGGATGTTGAAAGTGGAATAATAGCGCTATAACAGCCTCGGGCCATTTCCGCACTAGCCTGTTATAGCGCGACGATTCCACTTTCAACCTCCTCTGGAATCCTGGGGTTTGCAGTTTCGGGAGGGGCCGGCCGGCCCCTCCCGAAACTGCAAACCCCAGGATTCCAGAGGAGGTTGAAAGTGGAATCATCGCGCTATAACAGCCTAGTGCGGAAACGGCCCTCGTCTTAGAAGGCGGACTTAGCGGCGGCCTCATTCACCTCTTGGGTACATCGAAGATCTGCAGCCAGGCAGGGCGCTGCCCACCGGCGCTCTTGGTCTTCCCGTAACGCAGCAGGTCCTGGAACAGCCCCGCGAGGCTGAACGAGCCGCTCCCCGGTGGAGGCTTAAACTGCGGTAAGTGCAGCGTCAGCAGCGCGGCGCAGAAACTGGCGGCCAGGCCAAGCCAGACCAGAGCGATCATGGGGGCAAACGCCGAACCACCAAAGCTCCACACCCATCCATGAGACTCGCCCGCTCCTTCTCTTCTTTCGTAGGGACTAGTTTTTAAGAAAACAAGAAAATGTGCCTTACAGCTATTTCCTTTCAATCAGCCAATGAAAATGAAGAATAGAGTCTACAGTCTCAAAATTATCCAATCATCGGAAAAGAAACATGGTTTGCCTCTCTTTCCCACCCTTACATATATCTAAGATACATTCTCTGGGCGGCTTGATTATGCGTCCTTCATTTTTATTGGATATTCTGTTTGTCACTCTGAAGGCAAGCGTGTGTCCTTGGTACTCGACCGTAGAGATAAGTCAAAGTTAGACAACACCTGGTCCTATTTTATGAAGTTATTCCTACAGGCCATTTCCACACCACCCTGTTATAGTGCTATTATTCCACTGCCAACCTCCTGTGGAATTGTGGGGTTTGTAGTTTCCTGAAACCAAAGAGCTCTCTGGCTGAGAATTTTAAATGGCCCTCCCTAAACTGCAAACCCCACAATTCCATAGGGGGTTGAAAGTGGAATAATAGCACTACAACAATGTAGTGTGGAAATGGCCACAGATTCGTGCGGTTCCCTTAGGGTTTTACAGCAGTTTATACGCATTTTGTCTGGTTTGTTGATTTCCTGTAGTGTTTAGGTTTAAGCAAGGGCGTGGGGTGGGATTGTGATGACTTGCGAACGTGTAGAAGAGAACTTTTAGATGTATACTAATCATAGAAATTTTAGAGTTGGAAGAGACCACAGGGGCCATCCAGTCCAACCCCCTGCCATGCAGGAACACCCTCAAATCAATCCCGACAGATGGCCATCAAGCCTCTGCTTAAAAACCTCCAAGGAAGGAGACTCCACTACACTCCGAGGCAGCAGATTCCACTGCCGGACAGCCCTGACTATCAGGAAGTTCTTCCTGAGGTTCAGGTGGAATCTCCTTTCCTGCAGCTTGAATCCATTGCTCCTTGTCCTGGTCTCTGGAGCAGCAGAAAACAAGTCCCCTCCTTCCTCTACGTGGCATCCCTTCAAATATTTAAACATGGCTATCATGTCCCCTCTTAACCTTCTCTTCTGCAGACTAAACATACCCAGCTCTCTAAGTCTATCCTCATAGGGCATGTCTTCCAGGCCTCTCACCATTTTGGTCGCCCTCCTCTGGACTTGCTCCAGCTTGTCAATATCCTTCTTGAATTGGGGTGCCCAGAACTGGACACAGTATTCAAGATGGGGTCTAACCAAAGCAGAGTAGAGTGGTACCAGTACCTCCCTCGATCTAGACACCATACTAAGTAGTGTTGTTGTTTTATATTAAATAATATTTGTGTGTAACTGGTTGTATGATATTGTGTAATAAGAAGAACGATTAGCAAGGAAGTCAGGAGAATTAGAGCCTCCATTGTTTTGGGGGGGAAAGGGTGGTGGAAGGGAAACACCGAACAAAAGCATATGTATCATGGCATAGGTGGAATGGAATTCCGTTCACCATACACCTGGACCATGTCTGCACTACACTGCTGTAGTGCTTCTAACCCACTTTCAACATCCTGTGGAATTCTGGGGATTATAATTTACTGAGGCCAAAGAGTTCTCTGGCTGAGAGTTCTAAGTGTCCCTCCCTAAACTGCAAACCCCAGGATTCCGTAGGATGTTGACAGTGGAATAATAGAACTATAACAGTGTAGGGTGGAAATGGCCTTATACATGGAGCAATGGCTTCAAGCCACAGGAAAAGATATTCCACCTAAACATTAGGAATGAACTTCCTGAAAATATGCTGCTTCAGAGTGTGGTGGAGTCCCCTTCTTTGGAGGTGTTTAAACAGAGGTTGGATGGCTATCTATCAAGAATGCTTTGATGGTGTATTCCTTCATGGCAGTGGGTTGGACTTGATGGTCTTCATGGTCTCTTCCAACTCTATGGTTTTATGTTTCTGTTTACTTATGCAAGGCTTACCTGACCTGACTGTTTCATTTCTCATGTGCATAATGCTAGTTTTGAATAAAAAGTTAAATGAAATACATTGCACTGCTCTTCTGTTTTGTAGTCCATAAACCTACCCAGATGCCTTCAATGTTATTTCTACCTCTGCTACCAAAGTTTCTGTTAAAGAGGTAAACCACATCTACTTCATTAAGGCCATTTCCACACTACACTCTTATAGAGACATTATTCCACTTTCAACATCCTATGGAATCCTGGGGCTTGCAGTTTTGGGAGGGGCTGGCTGGCCCCTTCTGAAACTGCAAACCCCAGGATTCCATAGGATGTTGAAAGTGGAATAATCGCGCTATAAGAGTATAGTGCGGAAAGATGCTATCTGAGGCACAGCTGTATTTGTAACTGAAGAGAAGTCATATGGTACCTCGCCACTAGATGGTACCAAATCTCTGTTTTTGAGTTCTAAAAGAAACTACAGCCTGATTTTGTGAAAGGATTTCATTGTGTCTCAGGGTGTTACCCACTGACACAGTGGCCATTTCTACACAGCTATACAATTGTAAAACAAATTATCCAGATGAAGTACAAAAACTACAATATAATATAAAGCAAACTGACAAAATACATATAATCAAAATATACAAGATTATACAACAATGTTAAACTAAAATTCCAAAAGCTTTGAAAAACAAGAAATTTTTAAATTGAGATTTAAAAATAGCAAGGGAAGGAGCAGTCTGGAAATGTCCAGGGAGGTGATTCCAAGCATGCAGAGCAGTGAATAAAAAGGATAAAACTGAGCCAAGAAAAAGGAAACCCTTGTTTGGGTAAGAAGTGTAGAGTTCCTAGAATGCAGATGTTGAGCAGGCTGGTAAAAAGAAATAAGGGCTGAAAGACATGGGGGAGCTAGGCTGAGTAGGGCTTTGAATATTAAAGTAAGAAGCTTGTATTGCATCCTAGAAGGAATGAGTAAACAGTGAAAAGAAAAGTGGGGTAACATGATCATTGACAGGCATAAAAGATAATCTCAGGAATAGAATGTTGAATGGGAACCAGAGGAATAAGGTGAGACACTGGAAGCCCGGTCATAATCAAGGCGGGAAATGACCAAGGCATGAACTAAAGTCTTAGCAGAGGAAGCAGAAAGAAAAGGTCTAATTTTGGCAATGTTATAAAGAAAAATTTGGCATGATTTTGCTACAACCTCAGTGTGAGGAACAGAAGACAAAAAGGAGTGAAAAATAAAGTTAAGAGTACATGCTTTCTTCACAGGTTAAATGGAAACATTATTAACAGTGATAGAGAATGTATGTTGGAAAGAAGGTTTTGGCAGAAAAACAAGCAGTATGGTAAGTTTTAGGTGCTGATGAAGCATCTGTGCTAGATTAGCTGAAAGATATGCTGTAATATGATGTTCAATATCAGAAGAGAGTTCTAGAGTGGAGAAATACAGGTGAGTATCATCAGCATACAGCTGATATTGAAAACTGTACAAACTAATAAGATTACCTAAAGACAGTATATAAAGAGAAATCAACAAAGGGCCCTGTGGAGCCTCAAGTGAAAAGGGAAAGAAGATACATGACCTGCAGCTACTACCGTATATTAAATGACCAACCTGAGAGATAAGATGTGAACCAATAAATTCTGGGTCATGAAGGGAATCCAACAAAAGAGTATAATCAACTGTGTCAAAGGCTGCAGAGAGCTCAAGGAGACTAAGGACTGAATGTACTGGTAGGCGTTTTGACTTGGCTTAAAGCAGATCATCTGTGATTTTTGTAAGAGCTGTCTCTGTAGAGTGCAAACAGCGAAATCCAGAAAGAAAAGGATCCATTATAGAAATTAGAGAAAGTCAAGGCAATGTATATAAAAAGCATATTCCAAAACTTTTGAGAGGAAAGGCAAGAATGAAACAGAGCAATAACCAGAAAGAGAAGATGGATCAAGTGAAGGCTTCTTCAGAATTGGAGAAACAGTGGCATGTTTAAACTCACAATGAAATAAACTTGTAGAAAGAAACAGATTAATTAATATGGAGAAGAGGAGGGAAAATGGGAGGGGCAAAAGTAATTAAGAAGTGAGAAGGAACAAGATCAAGAGAACAAGTAAAAGGATTCAAAGACACCAACATTTTAGATAGTTAATCTAACAAGAAAGAGAGAAAGTAGAAGACATAGAGGAAATAGACATTTGTTATGTTGGTAACAAAGAAAGTTCAGGAGCAGCAATATCAGAACAGATAGTTTCAATCTGAGTATTAAAGCTGCAAAATTATGGATGAACCACCACAGGTGCTGTAAGCTATATTCAGAGGTAGGCAATGGCAATCCACCTCAGAGTTCTCCATATCTAAGAAAATTCTATGAAGTTTTTGGAGTAACCATAAGCCTATAGCCAAGTGCAAGGTAGATACATTGCATTTGAAGTCTGGGGCCTGACACTGCAGTCTTGTAGACAGATAATGTGAAAGTAAGTGCAAATGTCTTCCAAATAAATATATTTAAAGATGGGATTGCATGTTAGGAGAGTGGCAGTTTGAACTAGTTTATTTGGGCTTCATTCCTTACTAATTAGCAACTGATTTGAACTGCATATGAGTAAGGATAAAGAGGAGGCCAAACCCATTCTGGTCCTCATAGTGGTCCTCTGACAATTCTAGGGCTGCTCCTCCCTTCTGCATTCACATAGATTTTTATTTGTATGACAGCATTTAAAATGTGTATTCACACATTTCTATGTTCAAATATTTGTGTGTTTGCTGTGAAAAATGCCTCTTTAAGCTACATGACAATGATAGAGTAGTCTCAAGGAGATATTCAGTGGCATGATAGGAATTTAGCAGACTGGTGTGTAGAATAGAGCTTGGAAAAGTTACTATTTTGGATTATGAGCTGGCTGTGGGATTCTGGGAGTCTTGATTGCTTGTATGTTTTATTTATAGCTCACCTAAAGCCAAAGCATACACACAGACCCTTCAAGGTCAGGTATAGATCAGAATATGTTATGATTTTGGCTGTAGCACTCCATTTGCCTGTTATTTTAATGTTAAAATCCTATTTTTGGCAATAAAGGCAGATATGCTTCATGCTTTGGTCATTCATATTTTAAAATCCTATACAAAAGTTCATTTGCAGAAGTTACCAGTTGCATGGATATGATCTTGCTAATCTTTGTGTAAAATGATTATAGAAACCAAACTGTAACTTTATTTTCAAGATTTTTCAATTGCTAGCTGACTCCATAATTGCATGACACAACTTCCTTTTGCATTTCACTATATCCCATGATAGCAAGAAAAAACTAGATTTTGGGCCTTTCATAATCTTAACATGCACACACAGTCAAAATGTTACTAATAGAACAGTTTTACACATTTGCTGTGTAGAATCTAGGCATCATCCATTGGAGAAGATCTTCTATTGAATAAATATATTATTTCCTCAGCAACATTTTTCAACTGGGAACTTATCAGTGGGATCCCATTTTCTTAGTAGGACTTCTGGCCAGGTTCCTTAGCAATGGCAGTATCTATTCTATACAGGAGAAATAAGGGAAGGGGGAACTGAAAAGTCAGCCTTCAGGTTCCAAACATAACAGCAGAGGTATTGCAGCTCACACGCCTCTGGGACTGGCATGGTTAATTGGCAAATAATATTTGATTGGCATTGTATTAATTGACTTTGATATAAATGACACTTGAGTTGATGGCAAGGTCATCCTGGAAGAGGAAAATTCCTGACTGTAAATATGACATGGCAAGGAAGGTCAGCCTCACTCACTTCTAGGCAGAAGACCTGGGCCCTTTTCGCATTGAGACTTCTCGCGCGAACGGGGAGGGCGGCCCACGCGAGAAGGCTCCTCCGGGAGGCTGCCGTTTCCCCCCTCGTTCCTTCCGCAGGCGAAGGAACGAGGGGGAAGCGGCAGCCTCCCGGAGGAGCCTTCTCGCGTGAGCCGCCCTCCCCCCCGGGCGAAGCAGGAGGCTGTCGCATCCGTCCCCCACCCCCGCTCGCATGAAGCAGGAGGCTGTCGCGTCCGTCGCCCCCCGCTCGTGCGAAGCAGGAGGCTGTCGCGTCCGTCCCCCCCCGCTTGCGCGAAGCAGGAGGCTGTCGCGTCCGTCGTGCTAGCGCCCCGCCCCTTCCTTCCGCAGGGGAGGAGGGAAGGAAGTGCGACCCGGCCACCTCCCCGACGCTCCGCACAGGAGGTAAGTGCGCATGGGTGCTGGGAGCGTTGCACGAGCGCGGGTGATTTTCGCTTTGAGGCGAAAATCAAAACCCGCGATCGCACCGCTGCAGCCCCGTGAGCGCAGCGGAAGTGGGAGTGTGTCGTGCAGAGTGACGCTCCCACTCCCGCGAGGCTCACGGGGCTGTCGCGCGACAGAAAGCCCGTGCGAAAAGGGCCCTGGTCAGTTCAGGGCAATAGCATGGCTGCTCTGAATACATTAGGGGTGAAATATCTAGCTGGACTCTCAGAGCTGAAATAGGGAAGTTTCCCACAAAATTGTGATTGACTTAACCCTGGTCTCTGTGCACCTGGATGTTTTCCTATTGTTTTGCCACCTCTCCACAAAATCCAGCTATTATAACAACCATTATCCCCTTGTCACTCAAACACGAAACCCACTAACATCAGACTTTATTGTTTTTGTTGTAACTCCCATTGTCCATGTAGCTGGAAGTTTGAGTGACAATCATAGCCTTGGGACATTTTTTGAGTACAAATACCCCTGATTTCAGGCTGCTCAGTGCAGTCTCTCACTGATCCAAACACCACTCTGTCTGCCTGATTCCTGAACAGGAATTGTCCTTAGGTTTCTATATAAGCCACGTCACTGCTTCCTCCATTTCTCTCTGGACTGGTAAATATTGCCTGAATCCCTCAACGTCCTCTATCCCAATTTCCTTCCTTACCTTCAGTCAGCCTTGTGTGAGTGAGTGAGTGAGTTCTTGAACCACCGTGTGCAAGAGTGACTTGACTTCAATAACACATATTTTTAGTTTACATTTTACTCTTTGACTGGTTCTTTTCCTGCATGAACCCATAACCACTGGTAAAGAGATCTCGCTAAGTTACTCCCCTAATTATTCCCCATTTTTGCACAGAGGTATTTAGCATTGCGGGGGGGGCACTTGTGGTATCTATGTTTTGGTGTAACAGAGGTTTGGGGCACCTTAATGACTAACAAGTTTGATTTTTTTTTTTTTTGGACTGCAGCTCACTTGATCATACAGTGTCAGATGGAATGTACTGGAGTCCGCAAGAGTTTATGTTAAATAAAATATGCTAGTCTCTAAGGTGTTGGTTTTGAAGCAATTAGCATGACTCTCTCCCTATGAAGTTTCTTTAGTTTGTGCCCCAAGAACCTCTGGAAAAAATTAAGCAGGAAAGATCACTTTCTCTTTTTTTTACAGCTTGAAATGACTAATTATAAATTACTGATTAGTATTTAATTTCATTTTTCCTATAATGGAGGTATAATCACATTATGCTACAATTGTTACTTAACAAAGCATAACTTCACTTCTATATAACTTTTTAATTATGTTTACAGGGGCATGGCCTCACTAATGGTAGAGGAATATTATATGGTTTAAGTCTCTTTTGTGCTGTGTTTCATGGTGTTGTTTCATATTCAGTCGTGGGAGTTGAGGTAGATAAAGTGAATATGTTTTGTTGTACAGGCTAGCAGACTGTAGCAGTGATGTATTTATGTGTGTGTGTGTGTGTCTGTGTTTAAAGAAACTATTTTGTTACTTTTTAAAAGTGTGTAGGGGGAAACAAAGCTTTTTCTTTAAAAAAAAATCCAAATATAATGCTAAATAATTACTTCAAGGAGACTCAGAAATAGTGATTAATTGCTTTTTAAAGACATCTTTCCGAACTCTGCCCTTTGCTGACCTGAAGCGGAATTTTTTCAGAGATGTGAATAAAAAACATTGTTCGTTCCATTTTTATCACCAAAATCAGACTAGAAGTGTGTGGAAGATTTATGACACACTCTCCTGGCATCTTTTTATTTGGTTAAAAGAAGCTGCAACATGCCTTCATGTGAACCAACAGGACGGTACTGGAGGCAGGACTGGCCCTATTACTTAATCAAGGGAAGGGGATGACTCAGGTAGCTGGCTTGGGGTATCATGAAAGGGCAGCAAATTTGAAGTAATTTGATTAATTTTCATTGTATTTTTATTCCAAGGTGTGTTATTTTCTTGAATGACTCAGCCTGCTTTGGATATTCTGTATCTTTTGCTTTGGGGTGCTACTTGCTGTTCTGACTCAGGCATTAAAATTTATTGGGCCAGTGATGACTGGAGCAATTTAACCTTTTACCAAAGATCATTTTCCCACCTTAAACCTGACCTTGCAAACGTGCTATTAGCCATAGAAGCAGAAGAAACCAATACTCATTGCTTTCTTCTTCATCATCACCTTCACCTTCATCTTTATTTATTTCTACTCTCCCATATATTAAAAAATCTCAAGGCTTCTTACAAGTGAAATTAACTCAAACAGGTTAAACAGTATAAAGTAGCTTAAATAAACTAAAAAAAATCAGATATAATTAATGGGTTAAAACATATTTAAATCATTAACATGTTTTAAAACTGTGTCTATTACTATTTGAGACAAATCAATGAGACCCAAAGGCTTTAATGAACAGCCACAGCTTTATTGGTGTCTCAATGAAATCAGTGTTGGCACCAAATGGGCTTCCAAGGGGAAGGCATTCCACAATTAGGGTGCCACAGGTGAGAAGGCCCTTTGCCATGGACCCACACAGTCTGTTGATCTCCTTCTTCTTTTCATCTTAACTAGAAACTGCTTTCTGGAGGTTTGTGATTCAGGACAGGGGAAATTATATACACTATATCTACGCTGTTTATACCCCATAGACAGTCATTTAAAGCATCTTCATATCTTTCTTCCATACTTTTGAATGAAGAAAAAATTGTTCAAAATTACTGATCTCACAAACGTACACATATGCATGGATGTGCACATACTTTCTTGTGTGAAAAGGGCAGCCATGTGAGTAACATCTGTATACATGTAGGTTGTTCTACCTAATTCAGGAACCTGAATTGGTTATTCGTATTTGAAAATGTATGGTTGATTTTTAAGACTATATTCAGCCAAAAAAAAAAAAAGTCATGAAATTTTACCTCCAATCCCAGTATGTCTGTAAAAAATCTCTGTTTCAATTTTACTAGCTCTCTAAATCCTAGCAAACATTTTTTTCTTTCATATTACGACATGAGATTTGGGATCATTTCAATGCCTTTTTTCTACTGTGTGCATTTATTTATGCATATTTCCTAAAAGCCACATTTCTTCTCATTGACTAGAGCATGCTTATACCAGTTTTTCCAACTGCACACATTATTCATAGTTTAGAAAGTGTGGTAATGGTTTTGTGTGTACTGTATTTGCAGGTGTATAAGATGCACGTTTTCCCTCTGAAAAATAACATTTAAAAATGGGGTGTGTTTTGTATGCCAGCAGATAGCCCCCTCCCTTTCCTAAGCATTTTGCCTCTGTGTGAATTCTCAGCACTGAGGTAAAATGCATTGGAAAGGGAGTATTATAGGGGGTAGGTTCAACAGGAGGAGGAGGAGTGCTAGGGGGCAAAATGAGCATGCCCACGAGGCTCCCCTCACCCCTTTCCTTTCTGTTTTTCTTTGATGTGAGTTCTCCACCCTGGGGCAAAATGCATTGGAAAGAGAGGGAGAAAGGAACCCTCGCATGAGGCTCCCCCTGACTTTCTCTTCTGTTTTGCATGGGAAGGGAAAGGAGGACGCTCCGGAGGGGGCCAGAGAAAGTTCGCGCAGCTTTCTTTTTGCCCTTCCAGAGTTCCTTCCTTTCACTTCCCATACAAAACAGAAGGGAAGGGAGACGGAGGAAAGCTCCCAGGAACTTTCTTTTTCCCCCTCTAGAGCTCAGTCCTTTCCTTTACCCTGCAAAATGGAAGAGAAAGGGGAGTGGGGAAAGCTATGCTATTTTTTGAACTAATTTCCACCCCCCCCCAAAAAAAATTAAAAATGAGGTGTGTCTTATATGCCAGTGTATCTTATATGCTGACAAATACAGTACTTTAATTTCTCTGGAATGATTCACAAACTGTACAAATGTGTACATTCTTGAGGCAAGGTGTGTTTCTTCCTGCAACAGGTCTCAGGAGGAGTGAAAAGTTACTTCCAATTAGACTTAATTTTTTTCTATTCCTAGATCCTGCAGATATGAACAGAAGAAGATGGCTATCAACATCACATTACATCATCAGCCGTGACAGCTGTCTGGCTAGCGAAGAGGGGCAGGCTTTGCGGCTTAGTGGCTCAATGGCCTGACTCACTATGGCTTTTTTTATGTTCTTAGACCTTTAAATAAATGGGTGGAATAAATACAGTTCCACAGCCCTGAGTTTGCAAGGCTGGAGCGGGGTTGTAGATGACAGCGTGACTCATTCACAGGGATTCTATAATTAATGAAGGCAGGTAATAAGAAACATGGTTCCACCATTTCTAGCCTCATGCTCCCCTGAACTTTTGTTCTTCCACTGCTTTGTCCGTAGCTGATCTGGAGATGGGGGGGGGTTGTACTCTTAAGTAGTACTTCCCTTTCTGGCACGCGCTCAATGTTTTCAGCCTCTGTCTGCCAAGGACTTGCTTAGGAATTTATTTTTGTAGCAGTACAGTGGTTTTTCTCTTCTGTTTTTCAGGTTTTAAAAAATGTCCAGGCGTTTCCTTTCTGTGAAATTGCTTTGTAAATATTTATTACAGATGTGTTTGGGGGGAATGCTACAACCAATAAATATGTGCTAACATTTGCCCTTGCTAATCTTGGGAGACCTGTGATAATATTAATCTCAGGCTACAGGAAATAAACCAGCCATAAGTACATCTCTAGCTTCGAGTGTTTAGGAATAGAGGTGTGAAGAGTTGAAATATTTGAAAGTGCTTATTACACTTTAGGGACATGTTCCCCAGGTCCTTGGAAAATTCAGTGATGGAGAGCTTGGACAAATTGATTTTTGAACAACAACTTCCAGATTTCTCCAGTCAGCAAGGCCAATATGCTGACTAGGGTGTTATGGGAGCTGTAGTACAAAAAATGACTTTCCCAAGTTTTGGGTGAAAAGATGGGCTACTCAAGAGGAAACAGCAAGATGATCATGCAACAAATAATGGCCACAATCTCAGAGCCGTCCTTATGAGTTTTTAGTGGTATCTGCCCAGCCTTTTCTGAAACAAGGCTGATTAGGTGATGAGGTGTTACTTGGTCTGATCCAAGAGGGTAGTGTTTTATGTTCTTCTGGTATTAATCACCATCATGTTAAGGGAATGGCTTGCTGTAGATTTGTTCTCATTTCTACTGTATCCTTTTGAACACTTTCTCATTAAGACAAAATGAAGTGGGCTACAGAAAAAATATGCCAAATTACTAGTGTTAATCCTTATCATGCCAAAAGATGCATTGAGTTTTTCTTTTTAATAGAAAGGAAAACAAAGTGCCACTGGGAGAATCTATGGCTGATCACAAAAAAGATGCATTTGGGAATTTTCTGTTGCATACTTCATAGAGACAGATACAGAATGAAATGCTATTACATTGTTTATTGATGGTATAAAAATTGATGTAGCAGTGATGTGGATCAATCTTGGCAAGCGTAGTATCAGTGGGAGCATTCCAAGAGGACTGTGTTTCATGTAAACCACATATCAGTGTTCTGAATTTCAACGCTACAAAAATAAACCATTCTGAAAGGCAGGATTGGCTTGGAGAGCGTTACTGGCGAAAAATGATTTCCAGACGATTTTGTTAGATGCTGCCAGCAGAACTAAATAATACTGCAGCCAATTTGGCTGTGCACAGCTGGAGTATGAAAGTGTCTTCTGGGGTAGTGTTTAATCAATGTGCATTCTGCTCAGATTCAAAACAAAGGCTACAAAGACTTATTTAGTGTCAGTGAAGTTGCACATGAAGCTTGACAATATTGTATTTATTTACAATATCATAATGACTATTGCTCTCTGGGTCTGAAACTCCTTACTACAGGAGGTTGTGTTGGGTCTCATATTGGGAAAAAGGTGGGATATAAATCAAATAAATAAATAAGTAATATTTTAAAACTGTATTTCCAATTATTTTTAAATTATATCTTTAATGTAGTTTAAACTGTCAGTCTTGTTTCATGTTTTAAATGTATTTATTTTGTTTAATATTATGGAGCCCTTTTTTGGGGAAGACGGTGGGATATAATTCAGGTAAAAATAGACAAGCAGTATGTATGCTGGCTGGGGCTTCTGGAAACTGAGGGCAAAAACATTTGTCGAGTCAAATAGTTCCCACTCCTGTTATTACTACAGTGATACTGACTACTACTACTACACAATGGAAGCTGATTGGATCCCATATCAGTGAGGCAGAGAATCTGCTCTGGGGTTAAGCCTCACATTTAGAGGAGCTATCCTGGGTGCTGAACCTGTTTTGAAGATGTAGAAAGTTCCATTAAAGTTCAGACTAAAACCTGGATTGGATTCACTATTTCACTGGCATGGAAACCACCAGCTGCCACTGCTATTATGTTGTCTGGAGCACTGCACAAACTCTGGTAGAACAACATATAGTAGTTTTGTCAGGAAAACAGGATAGAACAGCCTTGGAAATTGCTGAGAGAAAGGAACAAAGTTTGTAATCCAGCTCACATGAACTTAGGAACAAGTCCAACTGAATACTGGGAAGCAAAGTTCAGAGTAAATGTCTATACAGATGTATAGTGAGGCACATATTTGTATGGGAGGAAGTCCTTCTCAGTAGGAGAATTGGCTTCATAGTAAACACAGATAGAATTTCATTGTATAATTGTTTGATAGGTATGTGAAAACAGCACAAGTCTCTTTGCTTAATAAAAACATGGACACATTGGGGAGGGACATGTTCCTTCATACTTCCTAGGGCATTCAGACCACTGCTGGAACACACGTTCCTCCCAAATTTCAAACACCATTCTAGTTGGCAAATATACTGTTCAAATCAGTACCTACTGCTGTGTACTTAACTCAGTTTGAAGACTCTTTCTCTACAGAGCATGAAACGTGACTACTGAGTTAAATCAAAAGGCAAGGCACCTCAGCATGCCCAACTGACCTCAATGCTAGCAGAGGATAAATTAAGGCCACTATTAAGTCTCCAAGCTCACCTCACTTCGTATAACTGTCAGCTCTAATTGTTCATACCACTGAACAAACTGACATGCTATGAAGCACTGTTCTGTCTGCATACTGGAGTGAACCTCACAAAGCAAATTATGTGGTTGGGAAATCAAATGTTATGTTGTGTCTTGTTATAACCTTTTGTTCACTCATGAAATGAGAGAGGGAATGAAAAAGCATGAAAGCCAACTGTTTTAACTAGTTGCCTACTACTATGGCCTGTCACGTCATGTTTTGTCTTAGTGTTAACTAATGAAATCCCTTCCTTGAGTACACAATGATGACCAGAACACTGGGTACGTATAGACTAGTGAAGGACCTGGAGGCAGAGAAGAAATACTTATGGCTCTGAATTTATATTTTTAAATTCAATAGCCATGGAAAAAATTATAAAATCAATAGTGAACCATTAACAGAATAGACCATACACCAGGATGCCTTGTTTGTCGGTTTGCGAAATGTCAGTGCAAACCATAAGCACTTTTCCTGACTAATTATACCAGTGGTTTCTGCCACAAGTTATGCATGTATACTATTTTCCTTGAAATTAGCATAGCTTAAGAACAGGTACCTTCAACTGCAGATTCACTCTATTAGCTCTTATTTGGCTTGTTAATTTGCCCATGACTGTCAGCCACCATAATCTGTTCGACCATTTGTCCATCAACATTTTTGGAGTTGATATCCAAGCTTTGGCCACCTAAGTCAAGCTACTATCCAACAGAATTGATGGCAAAATGTTTCATTTCCCTCATCTATAGGAATAATATGTCCAGTTCTGGCAACATTTTTACTTACAGGCATCTAGTTTTACTTCCAGCCTGGAAGGTTTCTAACCCAAATTTCAAAATGTGTGAATACAGCCATCACATATGTAGCTATATGTCCACACCTTCGCACTGTTGCCATTTGAATTTGTGTATTTGTATAAATAGCTTCCCTTCAGCTAGAGGTTATAGCTGAGTGGCTTTAAATTTATTTTGGAACAAAAAAGGGGATATATGTGTCTAGGTAAATAGATCTGTAGCTTACTAGCTCTCCAGATGCCCGTGGCACTCCTGCTGTGGGCAGATAAGCGAGTGTAATCTTTTAAATTAACATTGCAAATAGTGAGCTACATATCAAGACCTTTTCCTGATTTTCTCTCCCCTCCTACTGAAGATATCATTGTGAATTTAGATGTCAGATAATGATTCCCAGTATATGGTGCAACCGTTCTTTCCTTACTCTAAATGGCCAATGGTAAGTTGTAATAAAAACTGGTGGGCCAAAGGTTACCCAACCAGTTGTACAGGAGGGGGAATAGAGCAGCCTCTACAGTTACAAGTAAGTGCAAAGTTGTACTTTGCACAAGGTACAAATGACAGGTCCAGGACATTTCCAGAGTACCTACCCACAGTGACTTAAACATAACTATCTTCAGAAGAAACCTACTGGGGCCTATTGGTACTGACAGAATTACTACAGAGCTTTAACTAGCTGAATCCCAGTGGAAAATTTTGGCATCTTAAAAGTAATTTCATTTGATGGAGTGTAAAAGAAAAGAAGCAGAAGAAAAATGATCAAATCTAACTGGAAAATCTGCTAAAATTATGGTAACAGATAAAAAGCTTATTTCCTTATGGCATAGGCAGCAGAGAAGCATATTTAATTGTTTCAGGCATGCCTGATTGATCACAGTAGACATATTGGGAGTAAGGAATTTCTTTTGTAAAAGGGCTAATGGCAAAGCATTAAAATAAGCTAAGATGAAGCTTCTACAGTAGTGGTGGTCCCTGGACTGCTGCCAGTCCCTAAGCCATTGACTGCCTGTCCTTGCTGAGTTTCTGGTAAAGAATTCTAGCCAATGGGCACAAATATGGTGCTGCTTGCTGGCACACTGAAAGAAAATAATTGTTGGTCTGCCACATCAGAAAGTGTAAGAAGAACTGCTATATGGTATTTAGAAAACTCTAAAAGCATAAAGATAATTAGCCAGGACGGACAAACTGTCTTTCTTTCTTTCTTTCTTTCTTTCTTTCTTTCTTTCTTTCTGCTATAATTCCCAACTGTTAGTTAGCTTGAAATGTATCTTTAATTTTTTTTCTCTTGTTGTTATACTCTTATTGCTATTTTTGTTCTATTTTATATACATAATTTTTATTTATAAAAATCAATAAAAAAGAGAAAGAAATGTATGTTCTGTCTTCTTGAAGAATTACAACAGGGCTCCCTTCTTTGATTATTGCTTTAGATCTTGAATATTCTAGACATAGTAAAGCTGAGGAGAAAACTCCATAAAGCTGTAGTTTCTCCTCAAGAGCTCTCATGCACCTGGAGATAAAATAACCCAATGACAGCAAAGGAATTGGTCTGAGCAGGTTAACATTTAGTCTGAGACAAGAACTAATTATATGGAATCAAGTACATATTTCTAGGGGAACCATCCCAACTACCGCAACAAGTAAGATACTGAAAATGCAGTGTGGGACATGAAAGATACCTCTCAGAAATTTAGATTGTAGGAGGTGAAAGTCTTGATATATACAGATCTCTGAATCATGTAATATTTGAGCTAACACCTTGTCCTGGAAGACTTCTGTCACAGATGGCTTATGCGAACCTTCTTCAGGGAAAAAAATAAATAAATCAAAGAATAGCATTAATAGATCTTTCTGCACTCTTGGTAACATATGAAGTGTGAGCTCTTCACAACCCAGATGACTGGAATATTACACCCAAATATTTGTATAGCCTAACCTGTTCTATATCATGGCCATTGATCTGTCACCTGTGATGGGTAGGCTTTTTAGAATAAGGAAAAGTTACAGATTTTTGACAGTTTATTAAAAGCTGCTTTTCAGCACAATCTGCTGAAAACACTTTAAGAGTTTTCCTTAAACCTAATTCTGAAAAAGATAGAATGACTGTGTTATCTACATAAAGTAAGGCAGAAATTGAATGATTTCCTCATCTAAGAGGATAAACTTCAGGATCTGATGAAGACTGCACCATAGAGTTAATAAGAAGGGAGGCAAAACATGTCCTTGTTTCTCTCCTCTCCTGACTGGAATCAGCGGTGTCAAATGTCCCTGTGGATTACGTCTTACTCTCAGGAAGTTATCATTGTGCAACCTGGAGGTAAATATGGATATGAATATAGTGCTGGGATGACATCTTCAGTTTTGCTGAAAGTCTGTTGCAGAGAATACTGTCAAAGGATGATTGTTGAAGGCAAAGTTGAAAGGGTGTTGAAGAAGGCACCATGAAGTGTCCAATGAGACCTGGCTCTGTGTTTCTCAGCTGATGTGGAATCAGATTGATTTGATGGTAGAAGGGGCTGCTCAGAAACCAAATAGAGTGGTGTAAAATTAATTCTTCACATGGTGTTTTGTAGCTTTCAGAGTGATTTGCAATATAATGGCCTAGCAATATGGGTTGTACTGCTTCTAATACTGAAGCCTTTCCATGATACATTAAAGATCTGTTTACAATATAAGTGTGCATCTCAATGAATAGTTTACCAAGGATATAGATGATAAATAAGAAAGGATCATGAGGCAAATGTTCAGATTATATAAACACCTGGGGAACTTAGTTCTGTTTCTCCTGTATTGGTTCTAAGGGTTGTACTGTTTCTGTATCCTGATTGTTTTATAATTCCTACCAAATTATGCACAAATTGTAAAGTCGAAGGCTTTCACGGCTGGAATCCATAGGTTGTTGTGGGTTTTCTGGGCTTTGAGGCCATGTTCTGTTAGTATTTTCTCCTGATGTTTCGCCTGCATCTGAGGCTGGCATCTTCAGAGGAAAACCCATAACAACCTATGCACAAATTCTCTGTGCACACAGGGATGTATATCTTTTCTTTTTTGGGGGTGGGATTTCCTTACTGACTTAGTCAATACAGCTGTGTGTCTCAGTGGAGCTAGCATTATTTTCAATTTTTGACCTGTTTTTTAATCTTTTAAGAAAATAGTATCAAGATATTCCACAAGATTGTCAGTGAAAAATCCTGTGGCTTTTAAAGGAATAAATAAAAAGATATTATGGCATGAGTTGTTTTAGAATATTGCCCACTACATTAGATGGGTGAGAGGTTATTCAGAATTTCAAGGTCATATGCATCATGAAGTTATCCAAATCCTACAGAGCAATAGGCCACATAAGATGACTCACTGAATGCTTGCATTATTTTTTTTCTGCCTGTAACAAGGGTGTGGAACCTCCCCCCCCGGCTGCATTACTTCACGGGCTATTCATCGAAGGCTACATGTTAATGGTGGATCTGAAGCTAACTGTGGTTTGTGCCAGAGCTGAACCTGGACCGGCTCACTCTTTTTATCACAGTCTGCTTTCCCTTTCCCACTTTCTCATTATTGCTAAAGTTACACATAAATTAAGTAAGCTATAGCTTATTAGGGTCTCAGGTTATGATATATGTGTGTGTATATATAAATTTCAAGCTGTACCTCATGCTATGGGCTTTGGAGCTTCCATATGTCTTAATCCAGCATGAGTACCCCCCCCCCGCCAGCATACTATTATAGGTAATGCAAATTGGTTTTCCCAATGAACTGACACTTTGTACAGGGCTTTTTAAATTAGCCTGTGGGCTACAAGTTGCCCACTCCTGGCATACAGCATCCCTTATGTAGCACAAGAAAGCACATATATCAACTGTCCAGATGTGGTGGGGACTGTATTGATTAATCCTCTGTCATCTCACTTTTTAAGATGCTTTAAAAATGTCTCAGTTTCTCTCTTCTCCCATTTTGCCCCATTGTCTGAAGCTTACTTCAATTGTTGCATACTAAATTCAAAGTGCAAAAGTAGTTTACGCTTAATTAACTCAGCAAGGAGGAGAGGAGAGGATGTAATGGAATCTAGCCCTTTCCTGTAGGCTCAGGCAGAAGAAAACTGCTGCAGCCTCTCTTAGGCCATTTCTGCACTACACTGTTATAGTGCTATTATACTACTTTCAACATCCTGTGAAATTCTGGGCTTTGTAGTTTACTGAGGCCAAAGAGCTCTCTGGCTGAGAATTCTACATGCCCCTTCCTAAACTGCAAACCCCAGGATACCATAGGAATAATAGAGTGGCATAATAGCACTCAAACAGCATAGTAGGGAAATGGCCTTAGATTTTGTGCTCTCTATCATTAATACCTTTTGCCATAGACTCCTCTCTGTCGCTGCTTGGCTACTCAGGCCACAAAGGTATGAAAGCATCCAGAATATTGTTTAAAGAGCTGGGATGGATCTTCCTCAGTCTACATCTGTGAAATTAAAAATATGCAAACCCCCAACCACACAGTGGTGCAGCTATGAGTGGGGTTGATAGCTCATGTTGGTCCTGTCTGTTGGTGTCATTAACAAGAATAAGCATATTATTATTCTAGCCACATTCAGAAAACACAAATAATGAATACATGGAAAAATAATCTTTCTATTATTGGTTGGGATTATTGGTTTTTGGTCTTTCTTTCTTTCTTTCTTTCTTTCTTTCTTTCTTTCTTTCTTTCTTTCTTTCTTTCTTTCTCTCTCTCTCTCTCTCTCTCTCTCTCTCTCTCTCTCTTCTTTCTTTCTTTCTTTCTTTCTTTCTTTCTTTCTTTCTTTCTTTGCTTATTCAGTTTATCAGGTTTAAATCTTTTGGCCCTTTCCCATTACACAATTACTGCACCATGATCCCACTTTAATAACCATGGCGGTATCGAATGAAATCTCAGTGCTTATAGTTTAAAGAGGCTGAGGACTGTAAATCCTCCTCCCTAAACTGTAAATTTTAGGTTTACACGGGGTGGAATCATGACACTTTCAAAGTGGAGTCACAGCAAAACCACTGGCTCACATATCGCCCTGTGGCCCCAGCCCCATGGAGGGTCATAGATACAGAGACTAGAGAAAGAGCAAAACACAAAGGGGTCCCTGCTAACACTGATAGGAAACCATTTTTCTTATGCAAATGAACACCACCCAATTAATAACAAAAACCCCAAACATTAAGATTTAGCTACACATATTCATAATGCCACGTTTAGAAATTTGGTATGTATGGTTTTTTAAAATTGATTTGCGTTAGTTGTGCCTCTGTTACTTCCAGTATTTCTCTTCTTATTTTAAATTCCATGTGATTTGAGCAAAAGACAGATACAGCAGAGGTCTGCAGGATATTATCACCCTACAAAGCTTTGAGGTTTAGTGTACAGGTGAAAATGATATGTCTCTGGGAGTCACATCTTAATTGGATATGAAGGATTTATCTTGAATGTTGTAGATGCTATTGGGCAAGTTATAGTCTCACAATTCAGTCTTATGCTTTATATTCCTATGTACTGGTTATATCTCTGCTTTCAGTTTAGATCAACCCCACCATTGCAATAACGGGCCAGAAAGACTTTCAAGAATACAGCACATCCAGCACAGACTTTGGTGTTGGACGGAGGAATCCCGGACCCCAGTTCTGGCCAATCAGAGTCCCCAGTCTGGCCTTTGCCTCTGCTTTCCACACAGCCGCATCTCCTCAGCAGGAAGATGGGACGGAAGGACAGGGATCTCTGTTGCTTGTTTTGCTTCCTCCATCATTTTTTGTGAACATGAAAGGCAAGGGGACAGGGTCAGACCTGGCTCCTCAGCTGAAGCACCAGCTGTGAAAGAGTTGACAGCTAGCACTTCTGCCATAGCTCCAGGGATATTAATCCTTGATATCTTCCACACTAGAAGTCTAAATATCCTTAAAGCACCAAATTGCTTACCTCAGAAGTGAAGCAGCAGCAGGCCTGGTTAATACTTGCAGGGGGGACAACCAGAGAATACCAAGTGCTGCAGTCTATATGTTATTTCCACTATGGCACCCCTGGTGAGGACCCCCAGATATCCTTTTGATATCATTTAATTTGGTCTTAGCTGGACTGGTTGCGATTACCTCATCTCGCGTGTTCGCAAAGTTCTCCGGATAAGCACGGACAGAGAGCGGCCGTAAATGGTTTACATTCCATTTCTCTTTGTAGCCAGCAACCCAAAACTCGCCCGAAGCTTTAGGGAACTTCCCGCCACAGACTCCTCAATAGCCACGTTTCTCTCAGGCAAACTACTCTTGTGAGTTGGGCCATCAACGTCTTGGCCAAAGGTATTGTTTCTACATGCAAATCCCATCACGCTAAACCTGACCTCACCAGATCCTTTTGTCCAGCACCGAAACCTCTTTTGTTCTCCTTTGGGACTGCCATAGCCGAAAGGCACGATCTTCCCTATAAAAACCCTTCATTTCTAACCAATCCTCGGATCACCTTTGACTGCCATCCTGCCCTGCCGCTGGTGTGTTTAAAGGACTCCCCTCAGCGCCCCACGCTGAGCTTTCTTCCCTGAACCTCCAACCTCTCCCCAGGACTACGGAACAGGTCGTATTGCCCTCCCTTACAACTCTTTTCTTTTCCAGTTAGTTAGTTTGTGTTGTCTTCTGTGTGTTCCTGTTAATAAAGAAGTGTTCATTCTTTTAAAACCTTGTCTAGCCATTTTCTAACCTGACTCTGTATACATAGGGTAAAAGATCTCGCTACGTTACCCTGCCTCTCGCTAGCAAAACCAGTGCTCTGAGTTCTAATTTCCCCATCTTTGGTATTTTAATTGGCAGAGCCGGGCGCCCTCGCGGGACTCCCAATTTCAGGGTAACATATATGTTAGAGGAAGGCAAAGACAACCCATCTGTGAGTATTCTTTGCCTAAGAAAATTCCATGAAATTCACATGATTTTGCATAATTTGACTGGCAAGCTGAAGGCATATACACCATCATTCACTTCACTGGATTTGGTAGGATGAGGATCCTGTGACTGTGTAATTTTTATACCTCAGTTATGACACTACAAGCAGACATCCTACTTGCAATAGGCAAGGAAAGATTTATTCACCATGGTACAGTATGTTTCTGCATTGGCAACACTACCATAAAAGGTTATTGTGGAGAACTGTATCTCTTTTTAATTTTGACTGTTTCCAGATGGATAGGTCCCAATGCTTTCAGACAAGACATTGCAGCTAATCTGTCTTGTCTTCATTTAAGGATTTTTTGTGGTGAGAAAAAAATACTGAAGAAGTGGTAGGGAAAAACTGGAATGTTACATAATGAAGATGACAATGCCATATGGATTCACAATTAACATTTTCCATGGACAAGGCAGAGCAATTACAATCCCTATCTGGAAGTACCTATGAGCTAAAATCTTCCTGTGTGTCCACATCTTGACTGAAGACCACTGGAAGCTTTAAATGCTTCTGTTGGTGCAATATTTTTAGATATACCTAATAAATGCCACAGTAGTGTGAAAAAGGTTAAGAAGTCATCTAACCCAGTAAATTCAGTATAATTAGGCAGCCTAACAAACACAGATGGGTTTTTTAAAAAAATGATCATATGCTGAGGAAATGGAAGAAGATAACTGTTTGACTGCTTTATACTCCACAAAATAAAAAAAAAAAATAGAAACTGCTGGGACATTTGGAAGGACAAGTACAAGCATGAAAAATAATGCATCTTCAAAAAAATATGCACTTCTTGTAGTTATATTCATTCTCATAGTCCTGTGTGCTGCAGTTTCATTTGATCACACTGACTTCCCATTAACATTCTGATGCTGACAGAAAAAAAACCCTCCAAAGCAGCCTTTGAGACTTTGGTAACATGTCATAGCAAAGCTAAAACTTCACAGGTTTTTGAAGGATTGGCTTTCAGACAGGAAGTGGGTTTTTTTTTTTTTTGAAACATTAAGCTAACAACATGATCACTATTTCCCCTGAGTGATAAGGTTGATAGATCTATTCCAGTTGTATGCTGTTTAATCCTTTTGATCCAGTTCTGTGCCCTTCGTTTATGCCATTAGACCCTTTATGCCATTAGGCCAATCAACACCTTTTATGTGGGCTCTGAAGGAACATCCAGTGCTTCCTCTGACATCTCTTTTAGCTTAGGTTTCTTCTCATGCAGTTATTCCAGGAAAGGTTGTGCAGATAACCTCTTTTGTCATTCTTTTTTCATTATTTAATTGCAGATATAATGACTCCCTAGCACTGTATTAATGCAAACAGGTTGCCTTCAAACTAAATGAATAATATATTTTTTACATTTGTCCTAACAGGTACAACCCAGATGAAATTGTATGTAAAGTTAAGTGAAGATATTTGAGCTTGTGAGAAACACTGATTAAAGAAAGAAAAGGCTCAGAACTGACATAGTAATTCAAGGAGAAATAACTTTGTGAAATGATTTTCTCTACTTTGTTTTGCTACTTCATTTAGATGATTGTTCAATGCATCTACTGGGGTGAGGAGTAAATCCAATTAAGTTAAATAGAACTTCTGATGAGATCCCTCCTCCCTCTATACTCTAAGGCACTTTTACAATCTTTGGATCTGTTTTTGAATGAAGTATCTTTCGGTTCCCATTTATCTTATTAATTTATTTATTATAGGATGTTTATTTATTAACACACAGAGAATAAATCAGAATACCCCAGTGCCAGTGAAATGGCTTCAGTCTGACCACTATCAGCCCAAAGAGATGAAAAAATGGAGCGAGCATGGTAATATCAATTCCATTTTTTTGTCTGAAGAAAAATAAATGGAAATATTCTTCTTTTCTCTCTCATTCCATCTCTCCTCTCTTCCTCCATCTCTCCTCAGGTCATTAGTCTGCAGTGGCCTCTCCCTTCAGTCTTCCCCTTGGCTTCCTCCCTGCTTTCAAAAATTAGAAAGTAAGGAAGAGTAGACTCATGGTATTCTGCAGCAACATTAAAATCTATTGTACAGAGATAATTATCTTTGTATCCATATTGATAATACAAAGATGCAGAAACAATGATCATTTTAAATATATTCCATATGACCATCTAAGTAAAGAAGAAAGTAATTTCTTCAACCTAGCCCAGTTATGATTTTTCTTTATTCTATAATAGACTAGGAAAAATTGTAAACAGTGCAGAAAAATCCAGGTTAAAGATGAAACCCAAGTGCTAATCTTTTATGAGTAGACTTGCTGAATCAATGGATTAGCATATATATTTATTAACTAGCCAGCAACTAATACAGTAGGTTTCCTCTGTTTAGGATTTAGGCCCACGGCTACCATCCTCAACATTGCTGGACTACTTAAATCTCTTTGAAGCTGACTCTGTGAAGAACTTCAGCCAAGACCTCTTCAGTTAAAATATCAGTGAGGATGCATTAATATGTGGCCTGAGATTCTTCACTGGAAATGTCACATCTGGCATGTAGCTACATCTCTGTAAACTGTATCTCCTGGTTCCACTTTCCCAACATACTTTTTAAATGATGCAGCCCTCCAAAGGTGAAAACAGATAGAAGAAACATTTCTGTCACTATATGTTGCTATAGTTCTCATTTTTTTTAAAAAGCAACTGCATATCATTGCCTTTGTCACAGAACTGCAGAGGCAATCCCCAGCACAAACAGCAACATTTTATTCTTATTTAGAAACTGTTCTTTTAAAATTTCAGGGTGCATCACAGGGGGGAAAAAAAACCTTGAAAACAACCCATAGTTTTCCTCCTCCTGCACAGTGGAAGGGAGGTGACCCACAGGGCTTTTTGGTAGAACAGTAAAATTTTTGGAACAGTGTATCTTTAAAAAAAAGAAGGCATGGCCACCCAGGTCTCCAGATCCAATAGTGAGCAAAGACACAGAAGAGATCTATGATCGGCCAATTGTCTGTTACTTTATGAAATCTGAATGTTTATTGGCCCAAAAGGTCTAACCAGCTTCCTTCATCACCTCTCCCTTCTTGCCTTTTGGAGAGGTCTATCTGGATGCAAAAACAGCGCTCAAGAAGCCCTGACCACTAATACACATTGCGAGAGCTCTTGCTTAAATAAATAAATAAAAAGTCTGGTTTCCCCCTAATATGGCCATTTCTGTGACACCGCAGAGCAGAGAGATCAGCAGAGATCTAACCAGCTATTTTTCTATAGCTGGACATGCTGCAACAGTAATCTCTAGGACCCTCCTAGAGGTCCCTTGAAGGTCCCTGCCAATGAAGTCCCTGCAATGTGCCTGCCACAGGAAAATAGCTGGAGGTATCTCCACTGATCCTGCTACTCTCCAACAACATAGAAATGGTTGTGCTGAGAGGGGGCTGTGTCACTTAAAAGGTGGGCCTGGAGGACATTTTGGTTGTTGTGCAGTCAATACAGATTTCTGACCATTTCAGCAACCAAAACATGGTCCATTTCCACACTACACTGTTATAGTGCTATTATTCCACTTTCAATGTCCTGTGGAATTCTGGGGTTCTGGCACTGGCCCAAGAGCCCTCTGGCTGAGAATTCTAATTACTCCTCCCTAAACTGCAAACCCGAGGATTCCATAGGATGTTGAAAGTAAAATAATAGCGCTTTAACAGTGTGTTGCAGAAATTGCCATGGACTGGGAAAATGTGTAATATTACAAGGTACAGCCATGAATTCCCTCTCCACAAGCTGTAATGTGGGCAGGAGGAGACACTGGTCAGCCATTTTCAGTGGGAGTCCCATGTAGATCATACTGTGCATTTCCACCTTTTATAATTATAGGAGTTGGGACTCCTGTCATATAAGTACATGTCTGCTGGAAAACAACCACTGTTACGGCCCTTGCTATGCTCATAAATCATTGCAGGAAGTACATTATTAAGAACATTATTGGATTACAGGTCTTCTAAACTGTAGCTGTTTGACCTCCTTATGCATTTTGATATGCTTGCAACTGATTGCCAGAAGGTTCTCATTAAAGAGGAGGAATCAGCAATAAAAACATGATTTTACCATCTCCTGACACTTCTTAAAGGTCAGCAGGACAGATAAACAACTTCCTGCAGCTGTGGCTACATCTGGCACACGACCCACTGCAGAGAGCATGCTCTGGAAAGATAAACATATCTGCTTATATCTCCTTGGTATCCCTATACATTTCAATTAGGCCAAAGGGTTGAACTTGACCATAGAGCTGTATCAGTAATTAATTTTAAAAAAAAACTTTTCAGGATGTAAATGAATTTTCAAAACACTTTAATGTAGGTATCTGGGACCTAAAGGTTCATTTCCCATGACCTTCTTGTATCTGACTGTGGGTTTTGGATGCACCCCAGGACTCAGCAGTGCCATTGTTCTTGGGTCTGTGTAGACATCAATCAGGGAAATGCTCAGTTTTTCAGTGATGGTGGGACTAGTTCTTTCAGAATGAGGAAACTGTCTTTTCAGAATAAGGAAACAGAACTGTCCTGAGCTTGTATGGTACAGAGAGATGGAACACGTTTCTTTGGGGTGTGTGTGTGTGTGTGTGTGTGTGTGTGTAAAATTGATTTCCTGTAGATGGTTCACTCAGATTCATTGGAAAGATACAGAAAATGCAAGGCTGAGGTGGTGGAAGTGAAAAATTTATGTTCAAATTACTGAAACATTTCTAGAGAGTTGGGGTGGGGACTGTTTACATACGTATTGGCAACATACCCTTATCACTGTCTTCCTCAATCTGCTGCCCTGCAGCTAAAACTCCCATCATTCTCAAATGGTCAGAATGTCTGAGTTTGATGGGTCTCATCACTCAAAATCATTTGGTTGGGAAAGACTGCCTTGGCATATGGATGGAATAGGGCTTGGAAAAGTTAGTTTTTTGGACTGCAACTCCTAGAATTCCTCAACCAGCATGGTCACCAAAGTAGCATTTCCAAGCTCTGAGGCTGAAGAATTGTCAAGAATTAGGATACTTTGATAGGGCCAAAATATGGGAGGAGGTTAAAAAAAAATTGAAGCAGTTCTTTGATGCTATAGTTCAAATGACTTAATTATCCTATATGTAATAACAATATGTTAGATTATGAGATAGTTACAGTGACAGAGGGGCTAATAGTATTTGATGTTACATGCTGTCATTTCCCAGCCAGAGAGGGTAGGATGTTTGGTAGAATGCTTATGTTCTGGTGTTACTAGCTAAATTGCTGGTCAAACATTGGGTAAGATCACAGAAAATTCCATATCTCTTGATTAGCATTTAAAGAGCTCAGATAATTAAGAGGAACCCAGAGGGGCTTGAAAGAGTCCATCAGCGGCTGATAAACCTTAAGAGTGATAAATCACAGCCTTCTTGTGGAGTCAGTCGTGATTCTCTACATCTGATTGGGTATTGCCTTTTAAAAACTGATCAGTGGTGATCTCTTTCAGGAAAGACAAATGAATGGTACCGTGCCTGGCAAGTGTTAATATGAGTGAGACTAGGAGAGGTGTGTTAGCTATTTTATTACAAGATATCAGCCTTCCCCAGCCTGGCATAGTAGATATTTTAAAATATAGCTCCCATCATCCAGGGCATGAAAACAAGGATCAGTGATACTGGGGACTGAAATGGTATAAAAGAAGTCAGAATGGTGTAGTGGTTTGAACACTGAACTATAGCCATTTTCGCACTAGACTGTTATAGCACTATTATTCCACTTTCAACATCAAATTAACTCAGCAAGAGGAGAGAAGAGGAGTGGGGCAAATCTTGCCCTAACCAGTAGGCTTATGAAAAAGCAAACTGTTGCAGCCACTCCTAGCTTGTCTGTTCTTCTTTATGAATAACTTTTGCCATGTTGGGCCATTTCTGCACTAGACTGTTACAGTGCTACTATTCCACTTCCAACATCCCATGGAATCCTGGGGTTTGAAGTTTCGGGAGAGCCAGCCGGCCCCTTCCAAAACTGCAAACCCCAAGATTCCATAGGATGTTGAAAGTTGAATAATAGTGCTATAGAAGTCTAGTGTGGAAATGGCCTATGACTCTGAGAATCCCTGCATGGCCATGAAAACCCACTGGATGACATGGGGTAAATCATACTCTCTCAGAACAAGAGGAAGGCAATGGCAAACCCCCTCTAAATCTCCTCAACAAAAATCTGTGATAGAATCTCCTTAGAGTCATTGAAACTTGGGAAACTATAAGGCCCTTTCCGCAACTTACCTGCGTCCGGCGCAGTTGTGCGGGATCACGCGAGCAGACTCTCCCGTGAGGCTCTCTCATCCCTGATGCTTCTGCTCTGCAGGAGCTGCCTGCCAGCCAGCAGGCAGGAAGAGGGCTCCGCCTCTACCTTCCACAGCACAGCCGGGTATTTTCCCAGGCTGTGCTGGGGGAGGAAGTCTGAGGGCTGTGGCTCTGGAGGCTCTGCACGCAAGGTAAGTGCATGTGGGGCCCTGGAGTGATGCATGATCGTGCACCATTTTCAGCTAAAAGCCAAAAATAATATGGTGCATGATTGGCACCTGCTGGCCCCGGCAGCATCACACGATTGCGACGATGTCATCTGAAACGCTCCTCGCAATCGCGCGACGCTCTGGAGGCTTTTTCGCATGATGAATGCCATGTGGAAAGGGCCTAAGTTGGGAATGATTTGAAGGCATAAAACAACGATAGTTCAAAACGTAAGGGAAGGACACTAGTCTGGGAAAAGGTTCAGTAGATCTTCAGGTACTAAGGAAAGGCTTTCTTGGTGACCTCTCTCAAGTTCTAGCAAAAGAGGCTCTTTTAGCTTGCCACCAGCCAACAACTGACTTCACTTGATGGAGCTTCTAAAAGAGCAGGTACTTCTGCTGGTGTGCTTTCAAGTTGCATTTTACATCTTCTGTGCTTTCTTTAATTCTATTTAAAAATTAATTTAGTTTAGTAGCCTGCAATGTCCCTCAGAGCTTGGTTCTATCCCCCATGCTGTTTAATATTGACATAAAACTGCTGAGAGAGGGTATCCAGAGTTCTGAGGTTTACTCTCAGTGTCAACCATCCTTTCTGAAACAGCTCCACTGGCTGCCAATCCATTTCTGGGCAGAATTCAGCTTGAGTTCAGACTATTTGAAAAACCATATCTTTCTATATGATCCTGTCTGAGCGAACTCTCAGGCGTTCAGGGGAAGGCTTTCTGTCAATCCCTCCACCATCACAGACACACCTGGTGAGGACGTGGGAGAAAGCCTTCTCCATGGCTGCTCCTAGGCTGTGGAACTCCCTTCCACAGGAGGTCTGGTTGGAGCCCTCCCTGTTGTTTTCAACAGCAGGTAAAGATCTTTTTATTTAAGGAGGCTTTTGGCTTTCAATATTATGTGGTGGACCGAGCTTTTCATGGGGTGGGGTGTTGTTTCTATTTTATTACATTTTATATGTGCTTTTAAAAACTGGTTTTAACAAGCACTTAAGCTAGTATTTTTAATATAGAAATTTGATTTAATTGTGTTTTAACTTTTTCTACTGACAATTTTTTAATTGCATTGTATTTTTAAAAGGTTGTGTGCTGCATTGGATCTCATGTTGGGAGAAAAGCAGGCTATGAATAAATAAATAAATAAATAAATAAATAAATAAACAAACAAACAAACAAACAAACAAATAAATAAATATGCTGTTAACACACAGCTCTATCTCTCTTTTCCATCTGATTCCAAGGAGGTATTTCTGTACTAAACCAGTGTCTGATGTCAGTAATGGACTATATGATGAGCAAACTGACACTTAATCCAAAGAAGCCAGAGGTGTTCTTGGTCAGTTTGAAGGCGCATGAGGAAATACGAATTCATCTTTGTTGATTTTCCCCTGAAATCCCAGCTTTGCAGCTTGGCTGTGCTCCTGGACTCAGATCTGAGCCTGGATGCCCAAGTTTTATTTGTGGCCAGGAGTACATTTGCACAGTTAAAATTGGTGTGTCGGCTGTGCCTGTTCCTTGAGAAGTCAGATATGGCTATGATAACACATGCCTTGATTCCGTCCTATTTGGGCTACTGTAACATATTCTACATGGAGCTGCCTTTGGAAACTGTTTAGAAACTTCAGTGGGTTCAAACTGCTGCAGCCAGGTTGTTAACCAATGCTGGTTATGCAGTGGCAGAGCTAGAAGCGTGCGGAGGGATGGGAACACGGCTATGGCATGCAGGGGCGTGGCTAAGGCACATGAGGATGGGGTTGCAGTGTGTGGGGGCGGGGCTATGGGTGTGATAAATGACAGCTCTGAGGTCGATACACAACTGATTCTGACAGGAACAGAGCCAGTGATTGACCAAACCAGTTTGCAAACATCCCCATCAGTTGAAAGACAAGTGGAGGCAGAGTTCCCCAGCCAGCTCCAGAGGGAGAAGGAGCCAGCAGTGATTTAGAGGAAGTACATTCACTTGTGCCCCCTAGCCCCCAATCACAGAGAAGACTGAAATGAACAGAGGGAAGCTGCTTTGGCTAGATTAAGGAAACAGAACAATGACTGTCTGTCAGCTTGGCTTGCTGTTTGCTTGTAGCAAATTACTACGCGAGCCTCACGAGCCTTATGTTCCGGCTCTCTTGACCCCTCTGGACGGACCTTTGGTTTTCTGGACCTTTTGGCTTTGACCTTGACTTGGCTCGGCTCAGCATTTCCACGTGTTGTTTGTATTGGACACTCCCCGCTGCCCCCTCCTCCTCTTTGCCTCCCCTCCCTTGCTAGCAGAGAGGCACAGGCAGGGAGTTGGACTCTGACAACGGCAGATGGGGTGGGGCTACAGCATGCAAGGTGGGGCTATGGTGCATGGGGATGGGACTATGACAGACAGGGTGGGGCTACCGCATGTGAGGGAGGGCAAGCAAGGAGCCTCAGTGCCCCCCCAAAAAAAATTGAGGAGCAAGGAGCCACACTGTTCCCGTTGCCCCCTTGTCCCTACGCCACTGAGAGATCATGGGACTCCCCTGTTGAAATAGCTTCACTGGCTTCACCATTCTGTTTCCAGGCAGAATTCAAAGTTCTGTTTTTGACCTTTAAAGCCCTAAAGGGCTTGGGTCCAGACTATCTGTAAGACCATATGCAAACCAGCTTCAGTTTTAAGATCTGCAAGGGAGGATTCTCTTTCAGTCCCACCACCTTTGCAAGTGTGTTAGGTGAGGACTCAGGAGAGAGCTTTCTTAGTGGCTACTCCCAGGCTGTGGAACTCCCTCCCTTGGGCAGTGCAGTTGGCCCCCCTCTCTGCTCTCTTTTTGCCAGCAGGGAAGGTGCTTTTTATTCAGGCAGGCCTTAGAATTTAATTTATGGATCAGTAGTGTGTGCATGAAATGATGGGCTGCATTTTTAATCCTTTACTGGAAATTATGTTTCAAATGTATTTTAAACATTTTAAAACTATTTTTAACTGTGTTTTTAAAATAATATTGTCATGTATTTTTTTACCTTTATAAACTAATGTTTTAGCTTATTCTTTTTAAAATTATAGTAAGTCACTTTGAGTCTTACGTTGGGATAAATATGGGACATTAATTCAATAGATAGATAGACAGACAGATAGAATTACATAGTGTGAAAAGACCCCAGGTATACCACGTTACCAGCTGTAACTAGTGTTCTGAGAAATCCTCACACACTTGAATGGTATAGCATGGGAGTAGTCCAACTTGAAATGAATTTTCAAAAATTTTTAAAAGTTTTTGAGAGGTGAGTAGATTGTTAATGACTGGAATCATCCACTACAACCTTAGGCCCTCTTCATAGGTACCCACAAAGGTGAGAAATGTATCTTAATGATCAAAGCCCACACTGCTAGAGCAGGTATTTCACAGGCTGTCTTGTCAGTAAAACTTGGAAAAGTTACTTTTTGATCTGCCACTCCTCTGCTCTCCCAAACAACATGGCTAGCATCCATACTGGCTCAGGGATGCTGTAGCCCCAAAAAATAACATTTCAAAAATATGTCATTTCAGAAGAAGGTCTGTGAAGAGATGAAAAGGGCCCTGAGGAATGACTACGATTTCTGTCTCACTACTGAGTGATTGGATTTCACGTTTCAAATTTAACCTTTCTTCTTTTTCCTTTTTTTTTTGGAATAACATCTCTATTCCGTAGCAGTCAAAATTACAAACAAAATACCCTCCCATCTGCAAACAAGCCATTTCACATTTTGATTGAAATCTAAAATTTCACAAAAGATCTAACAAGCTGAAATCTCTCTTCACAGCTTGACGTTCTTAATGCATTTTTCTCAACCATTCTTCAGCACAGCAAGGGAAAACAAACAAGAACTTCACTTGTTTCCCCATTATTAGCAAGGTTCTTTCCCTACTACCAGCTTCCTCTGCCATCTCTGGAGGTTGAGAAGATCCTTTGCCTGATACCCCGAAATGCTGCTGTCAGTTTCAGAAAGGCTTGGAAAAGTTACCTTTTTGACCAACTACACTTAGAATTCTTCCCTGGCCAGCATGGCCATTATTTTTTAAATATACATTGAAATGCTACGCACCCATGACCTGTAATATAAGATATATCTAAGTAACTATGCTGTATTCTTTGTAGCTGTAAAACTAACTAAAACAATTACAGTCCTTCATCCCAGGGGGTTCGGTGAAGGAGGCTACCTTTGAGGTTAACCTGGGAATAAGACTCTCACTTTTAGAGCCATGCAGCTCGGGTGGGAGTCCCTGGGTTACCTTCCAAGATGCTGGATTCAGGAGCAACCAAAGCAATTTGGATTGCCCCTGGGGCTGAGGTGTTATCCCCATGGGTATGCTGAGCAGGTTGTCATGTTGTGATCCTGGTTGCTCCCCTCCTTTTGTATCTTTCAGGTTAACTCAATTTAAATAAAACAGATCAAAATAAAGTGGCCCTTAGTTAACCCAGCTTTGTGCCTGGTCTCTTTATTCCATGGTTGAACATCAAAGTGAAGGTATTCCTTGCCAGATTACAACTGCAATGTGACCTTGTTGTGCCTTAGTTATTGAAAAAGGCTATCATTACAAGTAACTTATTATTTTGTACTGACTTACTGTCAAGCTATGGAAAGATGTGTCTGTAAATAACAGTCTTCAGATTTCAGCAGTTTGAAGAATTGGTCTTTGCATAAGAGAAGGCCAACTATAGTGTGAATGAGAGAAGTTGGAATGGAGGTTACACCATATGGCAGGAAGCCATTTATCTGGTTTTGTTGCTGGTGGGAGTGAAAACTGACAGGACAATGCTATCTGCCGGGCTCACAGACAGCTAGTTCCTGCTCATCTCACTGCCTTGAAGACTTACATTGATCTCAGCGTGACAATTGGTGTGGATAAGGTGGACAAGCACTGTTCTCTCAATAATAAAGCTTCCATAATTGCTTGCTCTGGTCAGATCTGTTTCGTTACAAACTGGAAAACTATTTAGAGCCGATGTTTGGGATTTCATGAAATAATAAACAGGCTAAGACCAGCTCACTGCTGTCAAATTAAAAAGAGAAAACAACGTTTTTCAGTCTCATTAAAAACAAGGTATTTAGATGGCTTTTCAAGCAGTGCTTTAACACGAGAGACAGCCAGTCTTCCTAAATGCTAAATCCATACCTCAATGTTTACTCAGAAGTCCCACTGAGATCAGTAGCATGTTCTTCCATCTAAGTATGCATGAATTAATTTCACTCATGAGCTTGCCAATTATTGCTTTTACCATTTGATGAATGCTTTTTTCTGGAGAAATTCGTATATCCTGCACAACATCTGGTGTGGTGCTGTCACATTTTCCTATTCTTCTTCTTTTCCACTGTGTTTATGAAATCATGCTAGTTTTTTAGATAGTCTTAGAACTACTCAGCCAGGGTGGTGGACAACCTGACGAGGGGCGGGGCAGGATTCTGACAGTTGTGTTCCAGTTTAACCAAGGTCTGCTGATGGAATGATATAACCTAGCAAAGATCCATCCTCATAGTGTGAGCCTGGACCTTAGAGATGTGGTTTTTGCCATTTTGAGTTTGCTGATTGGTAGAAACTTCTATCCCCATCTCCTCACCAGTTGAGAACTTCAAAATATGTTAATTTGATCTCACTTATTTCTAGATTGATTCATCCCATGCTATGCTATGTAAATGCAGACCCCCCAAAATTTCACAGATGAAACCTGGGACATGTGTTGTCAAGCAACATCAGAGTATGACAGAGGCTATTTCTGCACTAGACTGTTATAGGGTTATTATTCCACTTGCAACATCCTATGGAATCCTGGGGTTTGCGGTTTCAGGAGGGGCCAGCCTGCCCCTCCTGAAACTGCAAACCCTAGGATTCCACAGGCTGTTGCAAGTGGAATAATAGTACTATAACAGTCTAGTGCAGAAATGGCCCAAGATGGCAAAAGTTATTCATAAAGAAGAACAGACAAGCTAGGGGTGGCTGCAGCAGTTTTCTTTTTCATAAGCCTACTGGTTAGGGCAAGATTTGCCCCACTCCTCTTCTCTCCCCTCGCTGAGTTAATTTTTGCACTTTGAATTCGGTTCACAGCAATTGAAATAAGCTGAGGACAAAGGGAAGAAGATGGAGGAAGAGAGAAACTGGAACTTTTTTTAAAGGAGCTTAAAAAGTGGGAAAACAGAAGATTAGTTGGCACTGTCCCAATTTGACAAGAACAGTCCCAATTAATCCTGTGTTTTCCCACTTTTTCATCTACTTTAAAAATGTTCCAGTTTCTCTCTCCTCCTTCTCTCCTTTGCTTTGAGGGTATGTAAGTGTGTGAACTGTTTCACACAACACTTTAAAATGGCAGTTCTCTTTTTTGTGTTTTTATTTATTTAAATTATTCATTCTACATACATATTAAGCACAACATTTACATTTCATCCCTTCCTTCCTCACCCCACCCAACCCTGGAACAGTATTTCATGATTAATTTCTTTTCCCCTTTATGTGGTATATCATTTTACTCTATCATCCATATCCTTGTAGCCCTCTGTCCTTTAGAAAATCAGTCAGTTTCTCCTACTTCCTAGACCAGTTTTCTCCTTTCAGCTGACTTAGGTATAACCTTCTCTTCTCCAATATAAAATCAAACAGCATATTGTCTGCTATATAGTATTTCCATCTGTTAAGGTCCCACTTTTCTTCATCCTTCCCCCACAGGCAATTACTGCCTGTGCCAAAAATGACAGATCTCCCCCCCTTTTTTTTTTTGGTGGACCATTTATAAATTGTAGAGGATCTGAGCAATGTACTTAATTTGTTTGTCACAATTCAAAGTATATGTATATATGTAAGTGTGTGTGTGTGTGTGTATGTATGTATACATATATATATATGAGGTGCTTTTTTTTTTTTTTTACTTTCTTCACTGCTGGCTATAAATGAAAATAGATATTTAATTCATGTTTTCTTTTCTCCCCCACCCTTCAGCACTCGTATCATTGTTGAGGTCTATGCTGTATTATAACAATCATGGACCTTAAGCCAAGCTGCTGAAAAAGGTCCCAGAAATGTGTTTTAACTGGTAAATGTTTAGGGAAAAATTAGGCAATTGAATCAGGGCCTTATGAAGAACATCACGGGAACAATGCTGAATCTTGTTAACCTATTGGACAATCCATCTCTGGTCTAAACTTGATTCCTCTTGTTAGAAAAAGACTGCTGTCCAGTTAGCAATTTACAAAGCTGTAAATCCAACTTATATTTGTAACTGGTTTTGGTTGTTACAGAGGCTGGAATTTTTCTACTGACTGAGAACAACCAGCACCCCTAGCCAACTTTTTAAGCTCCTGCAACTCTGATAATATGGCCGGTGGAGAATGAGAAGAGAGCAGGAGAGCAGCATCCCACTATGTTTCTGTAGCTGGATGCACAGTAATTACATCCCAATGTGATCCCAGAGGATGTGTGTTACTCTTTGTCCAACTGTAGAAACATAGCTAGATTCTACTCCATTCCCCCCTCCAGTTTCCAGTGAATGGCTATGATGACAAAATTGCACAGGAGTGAGCTATTTGGAATGCAAATGTGACTTGATGACAGGTTGCTTAGCAACAGGAGGAGTAGCTTAAGAGTGAAACCCAGCACAGTGGTGTGGATGAAGGGGCTTAGGGATGAGAGGAATTATATATAAGGCAGAGATTCTGTTTGGAAGAAAGCCTTCAGTGAGATCTTGGCCAGAAAGGATGGTTGTGTTGTGTTTAGGCAACTGAGGAAAAGACACAGAGGCCTTGTATCAAAGCCTGGGAATTTGGCATAGATGTGTCAGAAGTTGAAACTGGTTAATGTAACAACACTGTACTCTACGGCCCTTTCCGCACGAGGTGAGTGAATTGCTCCATGCTGTTACTTACCAGCTCTTCTTGGGTCCAAAGTAATGTACACTGTCCCTTGAGCCCTTCCGCAGGGCTCCTCCATTGCTGCAGGGCGAACCAGAGCAGTGCGAGGCCTGTAGATCCGCACTGCTCCGGCTGAAAATGGCGGCTTCCTGTGGCTTCCAGCTGAACATGGTGGTTTCGTGGGTGTGGACCAACCGCTCACACTGGCCACGCCCACAGCCCACTGTCTGCTGATTGCAGGCTCGCATTGGTGTGAGCCTGCACATCTGCACAGGTAAGTAGGAACGCAATGGCACGTTCCAGAAAATGTAAAGACTGGAATTTTCCGGTCTTTACTTAGCGCGATGGAGGACCACTTGGGGGTGGGTTGGATTGGACTAAGGTGCGGAACAAAGTTAAATAGTCCGTACCTAGTCCGATCCAAGGTGTGGACAACCTCTGTGCCAGGACGTCTTGTCCCATTTTAACTGCCTCATGCAGAAAAGACCTATATGAAGCTTAACAGGATACTTTTTTCCCTAATGTTACTATAATAAAAGATACTGTGTGTTTTACAACTATTGAGTTGGCCTGAGTTGTCTAAAGTCACTGATAAATAATAATAAAAAACATGCTACCATAAATAAACTGAGGGAACACTTAAGACCCTACTGCTTCTACACAAAAGTAGTGTTTAAAGTGTGGAGTTAGAACTAAGTATAAGTGTCAAGGCACCTTACTAGGTTGAAATTGCAAAACCAACCTAAGGAGAAATAAAGGCCTGTCACTGCTGTGTTGTGGGATGGTTATAGCAGTTTAAAACGTGGTTTTGATTGTCACAAAAGAGTGTCACAAAAGAGCAGCACATTATATGTTCATTGTTGTTGTTTCTGTTTTTTTACTGACAATAATAGTAGACAATGATAGATAATAGGAAGATGTGTTTGTGGGTTTTTTTTCAAAATGTGCCAAAATTACTTGGCTGGCTTTGAATACTATGGAACCTGACATGGGTGGATGGCACCATTTTCAGGTTTCCGTGGCATAATGTCGTGGGTCAGCTTTGTAAATGGAATTCATGGGTCATCAGTTGTCCAGACACCAGTTTGCAAAGCTCTGTTTTTCTAGACATGTCGCCACCTCCTGATACCCACAGCAAGACTACACCCTCAAAATCCAACTGTGCTACTCCCTTACACCCTGTGTTGCCTGTGGTAACCATGGCAATTTGCATCTGATAGAGACTGATCTGGGAAAAATTACTTTGGATTTGGGGGATGTTAACTTGCCAATAATAACTCTCTATTTCCCCCCCGCCCATTTATTAGATTCATGGTAAAACCTACATTTTACTGATTGTATCCTTCCTTGAGACTTTTTTGAGACAAAGATTTTAAAAAGAGAAATAAAGATAGGTATTAGTTTTCTGGCCCCACTCCCAGTGTTATTATTGCTGTTTTAACAGGATAATTTCATGGAAAGCTTCACAATAGCCTGTTATTTTTCCTTTAAGAGCTGATGTGATTAATTAAAGAAAAATGTATCTGAAGTGATGAGATATTTGCAGTATGCGTTCTGCTGTTTTTATTGCAACTTCTTGCACTTTGAAAAAGAAACCCTATTGTTTTATGTTATCATGTAATTCAATAGGAATTCCCCAGAGAACTGTGTAATTGGTTGAAACCATTTTTCATTTCAAGTGCTTGGAAAGAAATAACTGTAGATGGGATAAGATTATAGGGTTAGGAGGAAACAATAAAAAGTGTCAAATATTGTACTGGAATGATTGGTTCATTTCTTCATATCCTTTCAAAATGTTTCTTTCATATTATTTCAATATTAGGCTTCATACTTCTGCCAGACATCATAGTTGCCTTAATGTTCTCTAAGTTTTTCTTGTGCCTTTCTCATGTATTATATTTCTATATGTATTATATTTTTATAAATTTGACAATACTGGAACATTGGTCTTAATGGAGTGGATTTGGTCTTTACAACCTGAATGTACACAGAATATATCCATTCATTTCTAAACTAAAATTCAAAGCTGTTCAGGAACAAGAATGGCACAACATCTGTGTAAAAATATCTTCTGTGGTTGCAGTCCACACTTCCTAAGATTACACCCAATGGAAAACAGCAAGACTCAGTTCCAAGTAAACATGTAAAAGAACACATTTCATGTGTATATTTTTTTTTCTTGGATGAGACACACAGAGACTGGATGAGACTGAAATCACAGTTTACATCTGCACAATGATGCATATCTTGAGAAAAATAAGTGTTGTATTACATTTCCATTTGAATTGTACCATTGATAAGAATGCACATCCTCAGCCACTATCGCAGGATTAGGGACTAATGGACAAATATGTCAGTTTCATTTTTTTTGGCATCCTTTTTTAAAGTCTAATATTTGTGGATTTCACAATTTTCAGATCAAAACCAAATGAAGTGAAATCTGCCATTTACAGTGGCCAAATTTAATGTGTTGTTCTTATTTGCCACAAAGTCATTTTCAACTTATGGCAATCATATGAATGAGAAGCATCTGAGAAACTCTTTTATTAACAGCCCTACTCAGGTCTTCTAAACTCCAGGCTATGACTTCCTTGACTGAGTCTATTCTCTGTAGTACGCTTTTCCTCTTCTCCTACAGCCTTCCACTTTACCAGGCATTACTTTCTTTTCTAATGAATCATATTGCCTCATGATGTGTCCAAAGTACGATAGACTGAATTTAGGCCCTTTTCGCACGCAGTTTCTTTTGCGAGAGGGCCCCTTGAGCACTCCCATTGACGCACTCCCATTTACGCGACGCTCAAGAGCCTAACGTGAACCGCGCACGCACTTTTCCATTTTTGGCTTCAAACCAAAAATGGTGCGCGGTCGCACAAGGCTCCCGGGGCCCACGCACACTTACCTGCGCTGCGGTACATCGTCCCAGGTGCGCCGGTTGTGCTTCCTCCCCCAGCGCAGCCTACAGCTCCCAGGCTGCACTGTGGAAGGAAAGGGTGGTGTGGTCGCACAACCAGAAAGCCAGCTGTGAGACGAAGGAGCAGCGAAGAGAGCGCCTCGCGCAAGACCCTGCTTGCGCGAACGGCACCCCTCACCTCCGCAATAAGGTAACATGAGGAAAAGGCCTTAGTCAGTTTGATTTCTAAGGAAAGTTCAGGCTTAATTTGTTTGAGCACCCATTGACACAATAAGGTTGTACTTTCTTGCCATATGGCTGTAAAAGACGAGGAGTCTATCTGGAAAAAAAAAGAGTTAACAACTTTAATTCTGTGTCATAAACATAGTCAAATATGTGGGTGTGCCAAGTCAGACTTTTAAAGCTAGATACTCAAAACCCTGTCCCTGAATTTTGAGTTCTGCTGTCTCTCACACTTTTTTTTTTAAATCTCAGCTGGCATTCTGTTCAGCAGTTACAATTGTAATTGCTGAGGATTCATGATTATGGCTGTAAACAACCAAATGTGATCCTCAAACCTACCTTTGCAGCCTGGCAGACCCAGCCATAGTATTTTTGAGCTGCTGGAGTTTCAAGTGGTGGGAAGTGACATCCACAATGCACTCCTAGTCATGGAGTGCCTTGGGATAAGCAGTTGTGTCTCTCCAGCTGCCTGATCTCAAAACACTCAATAACCAGGGGAGTGCTGTGGATTTTATTTCCCAGTGCTCCAGTATCCAGACCCTTGGAAACTATTCTGTCAGGGTACTGCCAAGATACAAAAATAAGTTTTGCTGGGGCGGGGTACATAATCAGTCATAACTATGATGATTACATAGGATCTCAGTCCTCATGTATCACATGATTTGGAGTTCTATGTTAGATCATCCAAAATAATGAATCAAACCTCACTCATTCTTGTGTAGGTACTTGTATGTGATGGAATTTAGACTAATTCATTTTCAGACTTCATTTTTACTTCATTGTATTGTGAAACATCATGGAACAAATGTTACATTTATGAAATAAGACTGCTATTTTTCCACTGCCATTTATACCACTGTTTTTCTTTTCACTGTATCATCTCTCTCTCTCTTTCTCTCTCTGTGCATGTGTGTGTGTGTTTACACATATTTCTGGATTGTGTAGCTGGGCCTGTTAATTATTTCAATAAAAGCAGAAGATAGGTGCAAAATGTTAAAGATGGCTCTGAAAAAGAGATAAAAAAGGAAGCACATCTTTGTGCTGCTTGAGATATGCTTGTTTACATTACTTAAAATACAAACTATTTGATGTTAACTTGCTCATCTTGAACTTTTATCACAGATCCAACAGTTTTATCACATCAAAGAGGATTCTGTCAATGGGAGGCAAGTTTGCGTGTGATATGTGACTATTTGAATCCTCCTCTGAGGTCTTCAGAATTCTCACTGAAATCCTAATGCTATTGGTGACTTCAAAAGTAATACTCCTCTGGGCCTTATTAGAGCATGACTTGACCCTTTTTTGGTGTAAATTACATTTCCTCTTTCTAATCTTAATCCTGAAAAGATCTTTCTCCTTTACTTTTCCACAATGGGACCCCCCCCCCGCTGCAGATTAGTAGAGTGCTGAACTTTGTTTTGGTCTCTTCTAAAAGAAAATAAGAGATCAAGGGTCAGTTGTAAGCAACAACTTTTTAAAAGCATGTTTTCTTTTAGTAAGTGGAGTCTTGACTTGATTTTCAGTTATTGATTTCACTCATTATTGGTCCCTGAAGTGGCTTTAATTTCAGGGTCAAAGAGGGCCTCCCTTGGAGATGGCCATTAAAACAAGACAGGAGAACATCAATTGAATTACTGTATGTTTAAAAGGGCACAAAAAGAAGTGCATAAGGATCATCGGAGGAAAAGAAAGCCATTATCCATCCTCAGGTACTGTGGAAGTGTGACTGTGATAAAATATTTAAGTGTGAGAAGAAAACAAAAACAACAGGAAGAGAAGCCCAGACGTTTTCATTGGAGAGGCTGAAGAACTTCACCTGTAACACTATCTTCTTCCCCTTCTTTGCTTGTGTAACTAACCATTCCCATATGAGCAAACATCCCCAGTGATATTCCTCTTTTAGGGTGTCTCTCATTTGTGTTTTCAGTTGAACTACAGAGATTTAATGCTAATTGATTCTACCTTAGTTTTCACTCAGAGCTGGCCCAAAATGTACTGATGCCTGAAGAAAAAATTAAAAACACAGCACACCTCTCTCTATTATGTGGATAGAAGTGAACTATCCTGGGAGCTCAATTTTATTTCAATACTGTCAATGAAAACAGTGTCCCTCATGCAGTGGTACAAGAATTTTTGTTGCTTGAGCAGCATGATATACATTGTAGCCTTCCTTTGTACCACTTCAACCATCATGTCACCCACTGCCACTCTAAACATGCTCACTGCCACCACTTCCTTAATCCCAAATAACTTGCCCAGAGCCTTCCTTAGACCCGGACACAGTAGACAGGTGTTTCCCAGGAGATCACCTATGCTGTAGCAGTATGGGAAATCTCAAGATAGCCAAGAATGCCCACAATACCTGGCTACAACGACCCATCAGAGCAAGGTATCTGAAAACCAGTGGAGACCCACGTGCCAGCCATTTCTATACTATAGCATCGCCTTTGTCTAAAGAATTCATCACTTCTAAGCTCAAGCATTAGCTTCATCTGAAGTGCTGTCAGTGAGGCTCTCTGGACTGATAGTGGGCTCCTCCTAGCAGTGTGTACATATATATTTTGCTACATGTCACAATCTGTTGCCATAGGTAGGTGCCTAATCTGGAGTCCAACACAGCCTGCACTTCACATGATGGCAGCAGGCTGGTTTATAGTGGTGTACCAAGGCTCAACAGTGCCTAGGGCCCACCTGCCGCCACATTGAAGTTGCACCTGCAGGTGCTGCTGCCTCTGCCCCTCCACCACACTGGGCCAGGAAGCATTGGTGTCAGGTGAGTGTGGGTGGGATGAGCGGGGGGGGCAGGGCAAGCAGCAGCGGGCAGAAGTGGGGCAAGTGGTGGCAGATAGAGGCAGGACGGTGGTAGGTGGTAGGGCCAGGTGGAAGGGTCCTCTTTTTTGCACTCCCCTGGCATGCACCCCATTTGCCCCACCCTAGATATGTCAGGGTCCAGAGGCTCATTAAGTAAGACTTAGAGGCTTGATTTATTGCCACACTCTAAGATAAGGCTTAGCAAAAACATTCTAGCATTCCAGCAATTAGACAAAGAGGAATAACAGAAGATAAGAGAGGAAAATCGGGCAGCATCTCCCCTTACAATCAGTATACTGCCAATGGCATGGCAGGTCCAGGTAGGGAATCTAACTAGCAGCTGGTCAAGGCAAACGCCAGCTTTTTTATGCTACCTTGTCACCTTGAAACTAGTGGGGTGACCCAATCAGTGCTCTGGCGTGTGGCCTTCTCTAATACACAAGACATAGCCATAACAATCTCGCTGGCCTTGCACCTGGCTATCTGGCCACACCGCCTCTTCCCTTTGCCGTCCACTCATAGGAAAACTTTGTCTGCCCGGCAACAACCTTGACAAGATACACCTCTGCTAGTTTATAGTGCAAGATAGGCTATGTTGGACACACAGCTACATCCTCCAACAGATGGAGGTGGCCAGATAGCTCAGGAGGAATGGCTAGGGGGCTGATGGCTGATGAGCCAGTGTAATGTAGTGGTTGAATGCTGGACTAGGACTGTAGAGGCTCTTTTATACTGCAATTGGCCCTCCACATTTGCTAGAGTTAGGGGCACAGGACCCCTGCAAAAGTGGAAAAATCACAAATATCAAAATGTGTGTGTGTGAAAGTGTGTTTGAACATCTGTGGGAAGGGGGCCAAGGTATGGTGGGGAGAATGGGCACTTAAGGCTCAACCCAGCTCAGGAAAAAGAGAGAGGAAGGGAGTGGGTTGTTATGCTGGCCCTTCACTTCCTCTCTCTCACTCATCTCCTTCCTTGGTTATGGGGGAGGACATCAAGAGCGGGTTTGTGGTGCTGACAAACTGGGCTGCACCCCATCCTTAGTCAGCCAGGCAGTAGCAGGTGGTGATGGAGGAGGAGGAGGACCAGAGTGAAATTTTTAAAGGGTTGTTTGGCCTGATCAGAGCCACCAAGAGGAAAATTTCCCCTGGAGAAAGAACGGCTTGAGGTGGTAGGGGTAGAAGTTGGAGAAACTTGCAAATAATCACATCTGTGAAAGTTAAACCTGCAAAGGTGGGGGGCCAACTGTACACTATTTAATTGCCATGCCTATGGAATCCTATAGACTGCATCCTAGAGCTATCTAGTTGGGAATTATAAGCACCCTTCCCTAAACTCCCTTCCCATTGGAGGGAGCCATGGCAGTTCAAGTGGAATCAAAGGACTATAATTGTATAGTGGGCCCCCGGAGACTGGGGTTTGAATCACTGCTTAACCATGGAAGCCCAGTGAGTGACCTTGGACAAGTTCTATTCTCTCAGGCTAAGGCCCTTTCCACAGGATGTCATCATCCCACATTGGGGACAGGAGAAAGATGGGACCTGGATGATGTTGTCCAGGTCTTGTCTTCCTCCCATCCGCAGGTGGAAAATCATTGACAGGTTCTCTCCATCAATGACCAGTGATTGCACCACCATCCCGCTGCCTGCCTGCACTTACCTGAGCTGCCAAGGGTCAGGAAGTGCAATGGCTGCACTTTTTGTCCCAGCACATTCTGGGACAATACTTGGCTGTGCTGCAGAAGGTAGAGGCATGGCCATTGTGCCTCCTGCATTCCCACAGACAGCAGATGTGGAGGGGAGCACGCCTGTCACGTTCCCCACTCAGAAAAACCTCTATTGAGATCCCCGTGGAACACCCCCTGGATCAGGTGGGGTGCGGAAAGGGCCTAAGAGGAAAGCAATGGCAAATCTTCTCTGAATAAATCTTTCCAAGAAAAAGCTATGATGGTGTCACTAAAAGTTAGAATTGACTTGAAGGCACATGTGGAAGTAAAGAAAGTAGAAGTATTGAAGCAAAACTGAAAAGTAGGCCTAGGGCTGAGGTGGAAATGATAAGGGAATGAGTAAAGGTGGCATAAGGCTGCTCATTCTAAGAACTAATCAACTGTTCTCCTAATTGTACCTTCTGTTATCATTCATTAGAAATGAAGTGAGGAAGAGCAGTGAAAGGTTGCATATATTTTATTGTTTTAATTTAGATGTCCAATTTCTTGATGGCAAGCATCTCTCCAGTCACTATTGGTTGTGCTCTCTGTTATAAAGTCCAGACTGACATCATCATCATCGTCGTCGTCGTCATCGTCATCGTTGTTGTTTCTGTAAATAACTGTGCTGTCATCCTTGCCTGTAAAACAGATAGGTAGAGAACAAGCACAGGATGAAAATAGACTCAGTAGGCTCTTGGGACTGAATCCTGGAATTAGATCTGATTCTTAAAAAACATTCAGTATTGTGAAGCTCTCAGAAGAAAATTATCCACCAAAGTGCTGAAACAGTTTCCGTGTTTCTTGTGAAATATCCAGAACTTTGGGGTTTAAGCTATTTTGTGCTTTTTTCAACAATTCCTCCCAAAGTCCATTACAGGCAACAGTTTCTTTCCTTCTGCAGCCCTTTGGAAAGGGCTCCAAAGATACAAAAGAAAATCTTAACTGATTAATGTTCAAGATATGACAGACGTCCAGGAGATCTTGAAAGGCACTTAGAGGGAAAGGAAGACATGCTAAACATAGAACAACAATAACCAGAAGCATCATGCTAAAGAATGGGGGGGAAAGTAAGCCAAAACAAAGAGGGAAACGTCTGCACACACTAGCAGATGGAACATCAAAATGGGAGCTGATCTCCTGTGTGCCAGGCTGGATTATGGTAGTTAGGGCCCTGAAATACAAACCCAAGGTGGCTAAAATAAGTTATAAATAAAGTAAATATAAAGGCAGCAATTGGCAGTAGCCTCCAGATCTTTCACTGTGTGATCCCATTTTCAGCTGTTCAATTTCCCTAGGGGTGGCAGCCTGACTCCATCCAGGCTTTACTCACTCAAGTAACAGACAAAATATTGGCAATATGGGCAGGGTAAGATACTGGCAAATTCAGAAAGTATCTGGAGAAAAAGATTAAGAAATATGTACTTTTTCCCTCCAGCACTGCCCTGAAACAATTGCTCCAACTGAATCATTGATCATCTGATCCTGTTCATTTGAGGATTGGAATGTTCTTCTTGGAGCAATTTGACTATCCTAACAAATTGTGCAGTGTCATCCTAAAGAAAGAGACTGCATAACTGAGTGACATTTTGTCTCAAATCAGGATGTCGAGAATTGTTATTATATCATGTAGAATGTGTTTATCTCTAAAGACTGTTGCATGTTCCTCAGACCAATAATGCTGAGAAATTTTAAGGACAGCAGTCCTTGAGGGTTCAGTTTCCTTTTAGATAAGAGGCCATTAGCAGCTCACTCTATTTTGGAGAAGTTTCCCAAACAAGGGCCCTTTCTGCACCTCACCTTCTTCTGGTGTTGGGGTGTGGGGATTGTATGAGCAGCTTCTGGTGAGAGGCTCTCGCGCCCGGGGTCCTTCGGCTCTGCACGAGCTGCCTGCTCAGGTGAGAACCTCGCCTCTTCCTTCTGAAGCACAGCTTGGGACCTTCCCAGGCTGCGCTGGGGCAGGAAGCGCGACTGGCATGGCTCTGGAGGCTCCGCATGCAAGGTAAGTGTGCACGGGGCCCGGTAGCAATGCGCGATCATGCACCATTTTCAGCTTCTAGCTGAAAATGGAAAGGTGCACGATCGGCGCCTGCCGGCCCCTGGAGCATTGTACGATTGTGAGTATGTCATGCAGATCGCTCCTCACAATCATGTGACGCTCCAGGCGTCCTTTTGCATGGAAAATGCCATGCGAAAAGGGTCAAAAATGGGAGCTCTAGCTGTGGAAAGGAGAGACAAAATAGCTGGCTAGCAAAGAGATAAGCATTCCCTCTATTACTGGATATATCGCTTCTCTGCCTCAGCTCACTGCTTCCAGACTTAAGTTAATCCGTCAGTGTTCAACTTGTATATGCAGGTATTTATTAAAATATTTAAATGCCACCCTATATCATGGTATCTCAGGGCACCGCAAAAGTGCAGTTTAGATCCGTGGATATTACAAAATTTTGCACATGCACAGAGGTTCTGTTCTTTATCATGATTTCGTACATTGCAGGACTCAGAATGTTATTGAAAACAGGCAACAAGGCTAAGTGCTGATGAACTCTAGCAAAGATTATGGCCTGATGCTACCACTTTCCCTCAGTTATCTCCCTTCCTATGGAAACATTCATATCCACAGGCTACGCAGCTAGATGGAATGCTGCTTTGTATTGCACAATATTTCTGTTGATGTCTTAAAACAGTGTCCAGAAGTGCTGCCATCTAGTGGCTATGGAACTATAGAAAACGTTTTGCAAGTTGGAATGTGTCATCAGGATACAGAATAATGTCTTATGTACTCTGTTGGGACAAATATCCGAACAAGAGTAATAGCTCCAAGAACAATGGTTCCACACTAACAATTATTTAAAATATCAGTCTAACAGAATTTACTGAATTTTCTTGGTTATTGAATCTATGTGAATTTTATTTTTCCCATTTTGCTTAAAAACAATGATAAGCACATTTGCAGCGGAAATGAAAAACCTGTGTTGATCCATTTTGGGAAACTCAAGGAAGCTTTGTCACAAGCAGGAAGACGTTTCGGAAGTAAGAATCATAACAATTGCCTTGACTAGCATCCAGCTTTGTCTCTTGTACATAGCACGGTATCTCATATACAAAGGACCAAATAACTTCATTCAAGCAGAGGTCTGACAGTGCTTTCTGAGTTCTTACATTGCTATCATTATGAAGCAGTGTGTTTGTCTCAGGTCTTGGAAAGGATACATTTTTAGACTACAACTTCCAGAATCCCCATTCAGAATGGGAATGCTAGGGGGCATAAGTTTCCAAACTTCTGTGTAATATTATTAAGAAGAAGGGGTTTAGCCCAATCATTTACATAGATGATTTGGGACTGGAAGATCTAGGTTCCAGTAGTTCCTTATGAAGCTCAATAATATGATCTTTACCCACATGTTTGTTTCAAGGATTTAAGCCCTATGTTATAAATAACATATGAGGTCTGGTTTAGATTGATTGTCAGGTCCTACCACTGACAATAGTTTAATGTATCTACAGATCTTTAAAATATTACCTTTGGGAACAAGAGCTCCCAGATTTTCCACAATGTGGCCACAAAAAATATTGTGGTGTTCCTTATTCAGGTCGCATAGTGATGGCAGCCATGCGTATCTTTGCTTTTTGTCTTACAAACCACTGGTTTATACAGCTTAGCGTGTATGTCAGTGTCCTTTATATTCTCTCTCTCTCTCCACACACACACACACACTGCATAGAGGCTATTCGTCACTTGAACCAAGGCACCAAGGAAACATAAACTTCTCCTGGTGAGGTTCATATTAGATATTTTCATCTTTTAGACAATCTTTTCATCTTCATCTTTTACGTTCCTCTGTCTCTCTCCCCATGTGCGTGCACATGTGCATACTCTTCATGTGGCCTTCCATAAAGCTTTGCATTAGCTATTTTCAATTAAGAAGAGTCAGATATCGATCGACAGCTTTATCTAAAACACCATTTCAAGAAATGGGCATCTTGCAACCAACTATATTTCTTGTTACTGTCAGATATAAGAGGTGATAGACTTTATTCTTATTCCTGGATTACTAGTCCAGTGCAGGTTGTCCTTCATATAAAACATCATTTCTTGATTGCCCATCTAGGCTGTTCGTAGGCTATTTACACAGCATATCTTGTGTTATTTTTGTCAGTGCTGAGATTAAGACATTCTGAGACCCTACATTATGTTAAGCTTAAGAGCTCAGATAGTATTGCCCCAAAACACTTCTCTGTGTTTTGGATTGAAAGACCCTTATAGTCTGAAGCGCTAAACTGTAGCTTAATTAGCTTGCACAGACCCAGCCTTGTGTATTGATCTTATTTGGCCAGCTGTGATTCCATCTGAAAGCAATGAAAAGTATCAATACATATTACTCTGGATAATGCAAAAATACACACACACACATGTACATGCTTGCCTACACATGCAAACCTGGTACAGTAAATGCAACCAGTGTTATGACTGGAGGGTTATAGTTTACAACCTGTCCTTGACTCTATTTCTGCAACCCTCAATTTAAAATTCTGACTCTTGATGGTGGTTTACTACAGGAAGCAGTAGCCTAATCAGACTGTAAAACCAGCCAGAAGGAGATGGGGGATCCAGCCACAGACTGAAACAGATAAAGGTCCTACACTTCACTTCACAGGAAAGATAAAAAGAATGTATTTACTTCCTTATTATTCTAATGTCTCCAAGTAGTGCTTCTCTTGACTTTGTTTTTCCTTCTAAAGTTAATGTACATTGCAAAAGATGTGACAGAGGTGAGAAGCTGTCAGGGCCAGATTTTCATCAGGTTTCCAGAAATGAATCTCCAAAAAGGGGAGCTGAGTGTATTATACTGGTAATCTTTATGGACCAGAAGACCGAGTCACCATTCCATCTCATAAGATGGGACTAGAACAGAGGTGGCAAATACTGTTGAGCCGGGAGGCAATTTTCTGCCCCAGGGACACTTCTGTGGCATCATGGAGTACCAAAAATGCAAAACAGCAGCAACATACAAACCCTTGAGTGGCCAGAAGTCCACTTATGCTTTTAACAAAGAGAGGAAATTCACCCGCTTCCTGGACAGAAGAAGGAGAGTCTAGAGCAGTGAAAGGAATCAGGGGCATCAGAAGCAGCCCGTAGCAATCAATAACCATTTTCTGAGAATCATATTAGTCTCCTGTATGTTGCAATAGGGCAATAGTATCAGCATGCTGCCCTCTCCTTAATGAGAAGCACTTATTTGTAAAGGTGATAGTTTGCATTAACGCTTTCTGTCTCCTCTGCTATTATAAAGTTCATGCACATTGGCTGAATGATTCTTATAATAAACCTGAGAGCCCTGGGTTTTTGATCTACCATGCAAAACTAGACATTTTGTGTACGTTGAAATCCAGCATCTAGGTCCAAACACCAATACCTGCTTATTTTTCATTTGCTTTCTAATAAATTGGGGTGGGGGTGGGCTACAAACACAGAAGTCTTAATTAATTTTACTCTCACGCTGTTGCAGTAATAAGCATGTGGGAGAGTACAGGCAAGTGTATCTGGAAACTATCAACTTGCTAAGTGGCTCATAAGAGCTGTGCTGAATCTTTAATGTTTCCTCCTTAAGAACAGGAACAGATACAGGCAGTAGGCTTTGTCTGAGTAAAATACTTTTAAGCTCACTAAGCACAAGAAAATCCAGAAAGATGTAAGAGTTCTGTCTAGTTATGAAACCAACATTTTGAAGCTGGGATCAGTGTTAAGTAGAAATAATAACTTGTCTTAAGTTTGACAGAAGTGACATGTTAAAACATATACACGAGAAGCTAAGAAACAGAATGCTGCAGTACCAATTTATTGCATGCCTTCACCTGGAATACTATGTACTTAGTTGTCACACTTCAAAAAAGATATCGTAGAAGAGGGCAACCCAAACAACCAAGGGGATGGTCCAGTTCCCTATGAGAAATGCTTACAATGTTTGAACCTCATTTAACACAGGAGAAAAACAGGTAAGAGACCAATGCAATTGAGATGCTGAAAAATCACAAAAGGTGTAGGGCAGAGCTACTCATAGTGGTGGTCTATAGACTAGTGTCAGTCCCTGAGCCATCTGCTGCTGGCCAAGAGGCACAAATATGGCACCAGATCCTGGCACACTGAGGAAAAAGTGCTGATTTGCATTATTAAGCCTAATTGAGCAGGAGCCAGAACAACACTGCACTAAAGCCAGAGACATTGTGCATTTCCGCACTAGACTGTTATAGCGCTATGATTCCACTTTCAACGTCCTATGGAATCCTGGGGTTTGCAGTTCCAGGAGGGCCCCTCCCGGAACTGCAAACCCCAGGATTCCATAGGACGTTGAAAGTGGAATCATAGCGCTATAACAGTCTAGTGCGGAAATGGCTATTGTCAGGGAGGAATGCAAAAAGACTGCCTGCATCCAAACAGAAAGACAAACCTCAATGGATGACAGATGAAACTCTTGTATTTGTATTGCATTTTGGGATGATGGTTGGTTTCGTGTTCTTCTTTAGCTTTACTCTTTTATTAGTAGTAGTTCATGGTGCCACAATTTGCTCCTGGTCTTGAATTTGCAGAGAGAATGGAGATTCCCCATCTTCTGCTTCCAATTATGTACTTTATTTGAATTCTCTATTGGCTGTCAGGTGATGTCCATGTATATAGTTGCTTCTTGGGTTGCTTGAAGAACGTGCTGGTGATGGACAAACTGTTGCCCTTGCAAAATCCAGTCAGTTGGTCTCCCACCTCAACTTTAGGATTGATCCCACAACAGATTAGCCACCAAAAAGCAGAAGAATGAACATGGCCAACATAACAGAGTGAAAGTTGATAGCAAAAAGTCAGTCCTGATTGCAGGGAAAGTCTTCAAGCGCATTGAAGTGCAACCTACCCTGCCTCCATTTTTTTGCTTCACTTTGAGATCAAGACTCTGATCCCAAACAGGTACCAGATTTCTTGTTCAGACTAGCAGTCTTGGGCCTTTCCATACTACACTGTTATATCGACATTATTCTACTTTCAATGTCCTATGGAATCCTGAGGTTTGCTATTTAGGGAGGGGCATTTAGAATTCTCGGCTAGAGAGCTCTTTGGCCTCAGTAAACTACAAACCCCAGAATTCCACAGGATGTTGAAAATGGAATAATAGCACTATAACACATAACAAGTGCAGAAAGACCCCTAGAAGTGCCAGCCAGAAACAAAGTGCTTTAGCCAACCTCTGCTGTTTTCTGTAAAAGACGTTCTGTTACCCTGTTCTCTGGGGGTCCTGGGAGGGGTGCCCAAATAACCAAAACACAAACACAAAGTTGGGGAAATTAGCTGGAGCAGTCACTAAAGCTAGCGAGAGGCAGGGTAACTTAGCAGGGATCTTGCAACACAGCGTCTACGGGGTCAGGTCAGTCAAGCAGTCAGACAATTTTAAAATAGCACAAATGATGTTTTTATTAAAAGACAAACAAACAGTAAAGACACCACAATCACACGGTTAATTAGAGAGTTGGAAATAGGGATTTTTGGGGGAAATGGGTGATACAACACCTTTCTCGTAGTCCTGAAGAAGTTGAGGATTGAGTTTGTGGGGTGCAGGAAGAAAGCTCAGCACGGTTCGCTGAGGGGAACTTGCCAGACAAAACAGTAGCAAGGCGGTCTGGAACTCGGGAGCGATCCGAGGTGGTCTCGGAATTGGGGGGTTTATATAGGGTGAATTGTGACTGCAGGCCATGCCTTACTCGATGAGAACAATGTGAGTTTGGAGCGGGACAAAGCTTTGGAAAAGGTGAAGTTTAACATGATCGGCTTAGCGCTGAATCAACAATAGTGCATCCAGTAGTTTGGTTTTGAAAGACTATCGGCGCAGAGCTGGGTGCCTTTGTTAGTTTCGCGCTTAAGCAAAAGGGTGTTTGCAGGCGAGGTCCCTGAAGCAACGGAGTGGCTCTGTTCTGCCTGTCTAGGCGGAGAATGGAATGTCCAACAATTACCGGCCGTGCCTGTTTACGTGCTTGTCCAGAGGCCTCGCCAACACGTGGAGCGGGGTGGCAGGGGAAGCCTGAATGGTTCTGATATCAAAACAGATATCTAGTGCTATCACCGGGTAGGCCTGGGCCGAAGTAACAGTTCCTGGAAGGCAAAGTTGCCACAGTGTGTTGTGCCTAAGAGTTAGGACATTTCTGCTCTATATTGTTATAGTGCTATTATTCTACTTTCATCATCCTGTGGAATTTTGGGGTTTGTAGTTTACTGAGGCCAAAGAGCTCTCTGGCTGAGAATTCTAAATGCCCCTCCCTAAACTGCAAACCCCAGGATTCCATAGGATGTTGAAAGTAGAATAATAGCAATGTACTGCAGAAATGGTCTTAGATATTGCAGTGTAATGTTCTACTCACTGTTTTCATCAACTTGATAGATAAACTCCCATGAATGACAGAGTTCAGAATAATTGTGGTCAAAGAGCATCCTACACCTCAGGATGATAGCTTTAGAGGCAGCCCTGCAGCTGTTATATTTATCTATGAAAAGGCCTGCAGCAGCTCCAAAAAACTTGCTGAAGTAACAAGACAAGAAAACTCCACATCATCACCTCCTCTTCCTTTGTTCAAAAAAATTATCAAAATGTGTGGTGGTTTGTGCAAAAAAGATCAAAATAAGGAATACTCTGCACTTGAATTGCAGAAATCTGAAATCAGATCAATATGATTTATGTTAGCATGGCAATAATGTTTTTTGTTTGGTTTAAATTGTGTATTCTTAATCCTCATGCACTAGGACAGGATCCCCAGAGTTATATTTTATTGCAGAGTCCACATGGAAAAATGTAGGTATTCTGTGTCATTGTCACTTGAAAGATGTGAACCACTTGCCATGGATAGATTATCTTGTTTGTGGAAGCAGAACTTGAGTCTATCCATAAGTCGTAGCCATGCCTTGTTGTCTACTGTGATGGTTCTCCTCCACTGAGGTGCCTTTAATAAGAGAATTTTATCACATTTTAACTGGTCTTAGGTAGTTCAGAGTAACTAAATAGTATTTTGAATAACTGAGAGCCAACATGGTGTTGTAGTGGTTTGAGCATCAGACTAGGGGCTTTTTTGCACTTTGGGGGAAAATGGGCCGTTCTGATACTTACTGGGCTGGCGCGCTCCCTCCACTGATCCAGGCTGATCCGGAGCAGTGCGTGCCCGCGCTACACACTTCTCCGGGGATGAAAATGGTGCTTTCCGGTTGGTGGAGGCTCTCCACCAACCGGAGAAGCTCGCCAGCCTAAAGCCCACCCCCAGAAGATTTGCAGTCTTGCGCTGGTGCGAGCCTGCAAATCTACACATTAGCGCAGCGACGGACTGGGGCGCGCTGTGCTATTGAAAGACCTCTTTTAAGTGGTCTTTCAATAGCACAGTGAACTACCAGTTCTGGTCGTTCTGGAGCGGGCTGAAGTCCGGACGTACATAAAGTAGTCTGGACCCAGTCCGCCCCTAAGTGCAAACGTCCTTGCTGGAGGACGCTCTGCCCCGTTGCTAAATCAAAGTGTGGAAAAGGCCTAGGACTCTGGGTTCAAATCCCCTCTCAGCCATGGAAACTGACTGGGTGGCCTTGAACAAGTCTTACTCTCTCAGTTTCAGAGGAAAGCAAAGGCAAATTCCCTCTGAACAAATCTTGCCAAGAAAACCCTGTAATAGGTTTGCCTTAGCATTGCCATAAATCAGAAATGACTTGAAGGCATGCAACAAATTTTGAATCATTAATATTTTGAGTAAGAGAGAATTATATCGATCTCCAATCTTTTCAAGAGGCAATATGGAGAAGCTAAGCAATCTTTGATTTTGAGAAAAGACTTAAGGTAGAATGTATTAAAATCCAGATGATAATCAAAAAAAGGTTGCAATAGTTCTATCTGGAGTTAGTTTGTAAAAAATAACATCCTGGAATATGTGTCGTCTGCATTCTGATTTTCTATCAGTATAATAATTTTGCATCCTGACACTTTCAGGCTAAGATAACTAGGCAGTTTCCCACTAGTATTTTTTTCCCTATAACTGAAATGCACATTTATTCGTATCCCAATGGCTTTTCATTAAAAAATTGAAAAAGAGGGCAAGAAAGGGAGAATCAGGAAGCAAAGTAAAACAGAAATATCTTCTGATAAGCACAAGGTTGTAAGATTCCTTTGTTGCCAGATTTCTTTCATGTATGTGATGTGTTTCTTAGGCCTAGTTTGTTCATGATGTTAAGAAACATCTGAACTGGCTTGCCTGTAGGGGACTCAGAAAGAGAGAAGAAATGTTTACTGTGAAACTGGTACTTAATCTCTAGGAATGACAGAAGAAGATTAAGCAAGCTGCAGATAACTCACCATATCATAAAAAAAGTAAACTCCCTGAATGCAATGTAAAATAAATACACAGCTGTCATTTAAACACGTCCTGCATTAATGTCCCTTTTCTTAACATCTCCAGTGACAGAAGAATACTTTTAAACTATATCCTGTGATTGATTTTGTTGTTGTTGTTGTTGTTGTTGTTGTTGATGATGATGATAACGAGAGGGTTGCCAGCTCAGGATCTTCCTAGGCCTGGAGGTTTCTAAGCCAAAGTCTGAGACCTAGGAACAGTCCCTGGTAATGTCATTAAGCATTAGGCATTAAATATGATTGCTCAGTTGCTCTCAGCTTGTCATTCAAACACATATAAAGAGACCTTATTTTCCTGTTAGGAAATTATGACAGAAATTTTAGCTAGAGGGACTGTTCCCAAATCAATGTGAAATGAGGGAATTATTAGGGATTTAGGGAGACATGATAAGGATTATTTAATCTAGCCTATCTGCTTCTAGCCAGAGAAGGTACATACAGAGTAGAGTGGAGGGTGAGCTCTGGCTCCACAACCATAGGGGGAAAAAAGCAAGAAGCCAACTAAATAAATACATAGAGGCACATGCACCTCTGAAGAGGCTTTGCAAGCTGATGAAACAAATCAATTAAGCCTGTCAGGCAGTAGCACTGAGACTTGTACACAGCCCTTTATCCTTGCCTGGAGCTGAGACCAATAAAACTAGAGATTTGTACTCTTGTCTCCTGCTTGGAGGTGCCCATGCAAATTGGAAACTCAGGGCCAAACGTAGTTGAAGATGATGAGGATGATGGTGACGTGCGTTTATTCTGGGCTGAACCCAAGTTGCCTTGTACAGCCATATAGCTAAACATGCATCAAACCAATCTGAAGTAAGTATATTGTATCTTAAACTTTATCCTACAGTTTGGACAACAACTAATAAGAGAGACCCATACTCTCTCAATTAAGGAAGAAAGGATTAGGAGGCTGAAGTGAAACTCCTACAAATGCATGGTAGGATGAAATAAAATGGACATGAGAAGACTAGACACTTTAGGCTGCAAAATAAGATAGCTGAGCAGAGCTAGTCCAGCAAGAGGAGATTTGCTAGGCCAGTCAATCAAACATTGCACAAAGGGACTTGATCTTTCACTAACAAATCTGTGCAAAAAGAGCAATGTGATTTATAAATCCAGGGCAACTGAACATAAAATGCTTGGGTGGGGAGCAGAACGTATATGTGTATATGTGCCCTTGGGTGCATGTATGTCACAGGTGTGAAGAATACTCACAACAGCTCTCATTCCTCACCAGAGAGACTGTTTTGATGTGTTGGTATGTAAAAATGACCTCTGAGACATTGGCTATTTCCACACTACACTCTTACAGCGCAATTATTCCACTTGCAACATCCTATGGAATCCTGGGGTTTGCAGTTTCGGGAGGGGCCGCCTGGATTCCATAGGATGTTGAAAGTGGAATAATTGCGCTATAAGAGTGTAGTGCGGAAATGGCCATTGTCAGGTTCGCTAGTGTTCTCATTTCCAGCATGAGAAGGAGACAATGGATGTTTTACTTTTTCTTGAGGTTTCCATAATTTTTTTTTTAGGGGAACCCCTCCATTACTGTACTTTTCCTTTATGAAACAAACCATGCATGCAGGCACACACACACATAGGAAGCAGAGAAAAACTTTCTGATCAATAAAGAGGCACAAATAACCAATCAGATGATTCTAACTTTTCAGAACTCATGCAAGAATGCAATAGCTATTGTCATTCTGTGCAATTTGCGTGATTCATGGAAATGTGAGAGCTCTTTTTATCAATCCTGGCAGAAAATAGCTTGTTTCCTAGATGAGGAGAAACTTTTTGTGTTTTCTCATTTTTGTGCACACAGAATAAGAAAGTAAAGATTTACATCCTGCATGAATGAATGTGTGAGGGAAGAGATTGGCTCACTCAGGAGGTTTTCGCTTTCTTGTATTTTAAATGAGTCTTTTAAATGTGATAACAGCAAGACTTTAAGATCTGTACATTTTTGTGAATGTTTATACCTCTAAGGAGGTCCTCTTCATCACAGATGTATCATACAGGTAGGAGGTTAGACTAAATAGCCTACAGACCCCTCTAACTCTGTGTTTCTGCTTCTCTGAGTAGGTCCTTGAATTGCCATGGGTCATAAAGGAAAGCATAGCAGTCAAAATGTTTGCAGGACTGAGGTCATCCTATGGAGGTAGTTCACACAAGGTTAACTATTCTTTGTTAGAGATATATCTAGTTGGGAGCTATCATTCCTATGATTCCTTAGTTGGAAGCTAGATGACTGTGTGAGGGGGAAAAAACTTTGAAAACTGATAAGATTTGTAGTAAAGTCACAATATGTCCTTCAGTATTGTCTCTTACTGCTCGGAAAGGTAATATTCAACATTTTGAGCCTCAGGAGTAAGTCCTAAAGAGTGCTGCATTTGTTCTTGCTTTTGAGTAGCAAAATTCATGTAATAATGAAACTATTGAACGGGAAGGGAGATTCTTATGTTTTATGTTTGACAGTGGTTCCCAATTTCTCATGTTCTCAAATATTTTTGGTGTTTTTGGTGTTCAGCAATTGATCCCAACCTTGGTTCCCCAGATGTTGTTGGACTTGATTGCCAAGATCCCAAGATTCTGGGAGCTGAAGTGTAACATCTGGGGATCTAAGGTTGGGAACCGTTGCAAAGCAGATATAACTTCATACCTTCCAAAATTTCACAGATGAAACTGGGATGTGTGTGGCCAAGATATATGTTATGTTGGCTTTAGATATATTTTTTTTTAAAAAAATCAGAATATGGTCAAGATGACAAAAGCTATTAATGAAGAAGAACACACAAGCTAGGAGAGTCTGCAGCAGTGTGCTTTTCTGTGAAACTATAGGGAAGGAAAAGATTCCTCCTCCTTTCCTCTTCCCCCTGCTGAGTTGAGTGCAAGCTACTTTTGTGCTTTGAACTGAGTTAGCCATAACTGAAGTAAGCTGAAGATGAAAGGGAAAACTGGGAAGAGGAGGGAGAAACTGTGACATTTTAAAAGGAGCTGAAAAAGTGGGACGACAGAAGATTAACTGGGACTGTCACTGCCAAATCGGGACAGTTGGAGGATATATAGCTTTGATTATACCCCTGTTCCTCTTTCCCCAAAATGGATGGGGGGAATCAGGAATTAAGCAGACTGCTTGCATTCTTGTTGGACTGCACTTCTGAGGCCATTTCCACACTACCCTGTTATAGTGCTATTATTCCACTTTCAGCATCCTGTGAAATTCTGAGGTTTGTAGTTTACCGAGGCCAAAGAGCTCTCTGGTTGTGAATTCTAAATGCCCCTCTCTAAATTGCAATCCCCAGGATTCCATAGGATGTTGAAAGTGGAATAATAGCACTATAACAATCTAGTGCAGAAATGGCCATAGAAAGAATGTTAGGCTCCAAGTATGTACATTGGGGTAGAGAATCTTTTGTCTTCTAAGTATTTTTTTTTTAACTTTAACCCCCAGAATCCCCAGCCACCATGGAAGATGCTCAGAGTTTTTGAGAGCTATAGTCCAACAACATTGGGAAAGCTAATGATTCTCTAATACCCCTATCTTATATTTTAGCATTTTATCCGTGTTATGTTCCTATGAGACCTTCAGCACTAAGAGATATCTCTTTATAGATTTTTAAAATCTTTGAGGAATAAATTGTTCCTTTTTTGCAGCAAGGGCTGGGGGAAAAACCCCCAGTAATTTAAATCTTCTTATGTTCACACATAACGGGTTCCTTATGAAAACTGCCACCAAAGCAATTTGTAAAATGGCTTACAACAATAGCTTACTGGCAGCCAATTAATTCTCAGACAAGGTACAAAGTGATCGTTGTTACTTTTAAAGCCCTACATGGCTTGGGTCTAGGTTACCTATGGGATCACCTTATCCTATATAATCTGCACTCTGCACTCAGATCTTCTGGGGATGTTCATTTCAGTCAGCCCAAACTAGGCTGACAACCGTTTCCCTGTAAGATATTTTTTTAAAGCTGTTCCCAGATTGTGGAATGATCTGCCAGAGGAGATTCATCAGCTGGATATGTTCTCTGGGAAGTAAAGACCAGTCCCTTCTGGCAGGCCTATGCAGCCGATTTCTAAGTTATGAATTTTAAAGTATGTATTGATTGCTTTAACATGCATTGGTTTTATATGCTCTTTTAACTGGGTATTATTTATCAAATGTTCTTGTTGCCCACCTAAATCCATAGGGAGAGGCAGGTTGGATGATGGTGGTGATGTTGATAAGTTTCTATTAAAAAACAAGCTCCATTGATTAATAAGTTCACTGGGATTTAGCACTGGATAAATGTGTGTAGTATTTTAGCCTTTGGTACTTGAATCTTTTATTTATATTAGCTATGATTGTGCATGTATCAGCGCCCTCAGCCTCTCTCTCTCTCTCTCTCTCTCTCTCTCTCCACACACACACACACACACAAGTGTTATTCTGATTCAGCTAGAGGTATATGCATAATCATAGCTACTAGAAATAAAAGTTTTATGTGGAAATAGTTGTCATGTGGTGGAACTTTGGTTCCTACATTACACTAAGTAAGAGCCTAGGCATTTCTAATTTACCACTATCTCACCGATATGTCTATTCTGGGTTGGGGTTCTGAAGGATTTTTGAGTTGAGTAATGTGTCTATTTATGAATCACACACACACAAAAGAAGACAAATCAAGGTAGAGACTTGATTCACATTTTCATCTTTTAATTTATATATGCATATAGCTGTAGGTATCATCATCAACATCTTTATTTTCCTCCAACCTGAGACTCATGATGGCTTACAGTTCAAAATACAAACAATCAAAATTAAAACAGAATTGTGCTCTTAATAACGATTTAAAACATACAATTAAAATGTTAGAAAGTAGTTAAAACAGTACAATTAAAACAATACAGAACACTCCTTAAAGTATTTCTTTTTACAAAATAGGAAATTAAAAATTAAATCCTCTAAAATTTAATTTCTAAGAAATGAATAGATTTGTTAAGATTTATAGAAAGATTTATTCGGCCCACCATATCCATGGGTTCTGCATCTATGGATTCAACCAATCAGGGCTTGAAAATATTTAGGAAAAATATCCATAAAGCAGACCTTGATTTTGCCACATGTTGAGCACTACAGAGATGTGTAGGATTCCCTGCTTGTAGCCTCCCACAGTTTCACAAATCCTCAGGCTGTCTCTTGTACTCATCTAAGTTGTTTGCTAGTTTATATAAGGAACACCATTTTGCAATGCCATTGTTTATAATAGAACTTGAGCATCCATAGATTTTGATATCCAGAGAGGAATGCTGGAATCAAACCCCAGTGGATGCTGAGAGGTCACTATATATTTCTAAGATTTACACAAATATAATCCAAAATAGAAATTCAAATGGGATGGAGATAGACACCAGGTAACCACTTCTGAATCTGTTCTTTGAGTGTTTTTGATGGGCAGGTTCAGAGTCACTGAAATTCTTATGGTTTCTACTTTAAATGGTTCATTTAAAACCAGAGGCCACTTGGTTTTTTTGGATGACAACTCCCAAAATCCCCCAGTAAGCACAGTCACTGGTCATGCTGGCTTCAGAATTTTGGCCTGTATCCTCTAAAAAAGTTTTCCAGGCTGTAAAAAACTTGACCCCAGCCAGACAACCTTAAAGCAGAAAACTGATCACTGTAAGGTAGGATACATCATATTGTGTGTGTTATTTATCAAACTGTCTCTCACCTTTCAGATAATGATAAAGAAAAACTAGAGCCAAATAAGTAGTGGACAATACAGGCTAGGAAACCAGGAGAAATATCTTTAGCTTTGAAGAGAGGAGACTGCTCTGCTTTTAGGCCACTGAATTTTCCAGTCCAACTCTTTTCAATCTTTGGGCTTTTTAAATTGACAACACCTAGCTACTGATTTTGATATTTCAGTTCAGTAACAATAGCTAAGCTGTTTCTGAAAGCAAAGTAAAACCACCAAGACATGAAATTCTGGGAGAAAAAAAACTCACCAGATGTTACACTATAAAGTCCAAGTCTATGATTTGTGATGTGGCCATCTCCCTCCTGCTTCTTGGCCTGCAGATTAGAGCTAATCCACTCTCTGGTCTGCTTATCTTAAACCTCAACTTTCTGCTACTGCACCCTCTCTTTGTAAACACAATTAGGGTTTTTCAGATTATCATTTCAAAAATAAAGGGGTGAAACTGGAGTGTTCTTGAAGCATAAGCTGGGCATTCCTTGAAATACAGGATGTCTGGCCAGCCTAATCATAATGAGCTTCTACCTATCAGACTGTGCATATTGTACTTTGCAAGCAATACATCAGTGTCAGTCTTCAAAGAGGGTTTTACTATGATTTTCAGAGGATTTTCAGATTTATCTGTTGCCAGCTGAGGAGTCATGAGACGAGTCTCCCACCATATATGCATTTACCCCATGGCTACTAGACTGGAGAGCACCTTGTCTGGGGCCCAGTTCCCACATGCAAGTTGTGATATGATAATGACAGTTCAAAAAAAGCTGCCAAGAGTTTAGGATGCATAGCAGGTTCAGCTGCCTCCATGTATTAGCTTTCCTCATAGTTGACACTACTTTGGTGACAATACATTTTCATTCTTCTCTCCCAACTCCCTGGGCCAACCCAAGATATTCAGCTGTCTGAGGCAGACCAGTAAATAGTGCTCTCTGTTCCACAAGTACCCCAAACCAGTCAAGTTATTTTGGTACATGAGGTAGAAAATGATTGTGGTCCTTTCATTAAACTAAATATCTGCTGCCTGAGTTGGCCACCTAAGCGTACTTAATGGTAGGAGAAGTCCTCTATTGCCCTGCCTCTTGGAGTGAAGAAAACTGTCTAAACCACTTTGGAAGCTTCTGTATATAAAGGGGATGTCCACTGAGAGGGATTCCTCTAGACTCCCATTATCAAACTAAACTTACAGAGATATCATACCTTCCAAAATTTCACAGATGAAATCTGAGTCATATGTGTGAAGCAACATCACAATGTGATCGATATGGCCAAAGGTATGTATTAATGAGAAAGACCACAGAAGCTAGGAGAGATGTCAGCAGTGTGCTTTTGCCTGAGCCTACTGGGAAGGACAAGCTTCCACTTTCTCCTCTCCTCTCCCTGCTGAGTTAATGAGTGTAAAATGTTTTCACACTTTGAACTCCGTTTTCAGCTATTTGAAGGAAACTGAAGACAAAGAGAGGAAAGTGGGAGAAAGAGAGAAAAAATTAGAACATTATAAAAGCAGCTAAAAAAGTGGGATAGCATAAAATTTATTAGTATTGACCCTGCCAAATTAGTACAGTTGGAAGGTATTTGGTTTTCTCTCAAGCTCTGCCATAATAGTCTCTGCTGTAGCTTGACCCAATAAAATCTAGGCTATGGAGAAATTAATAGAGAAGATGTCTTTGTCCTCTTCTGTGTAAAAGCCCTCCAGGTATTTGAAGAGTGTTATCATGTCCAACTCCACCACCCTTTCCAGCTGTATTTTTTCCCCTCCAGGCTAAATATAATCAATTCCCTGTAGTTTTTTCATAGGACTTGTTTTCCATACTATTGATCATCTTCATTGCCCCTGGCAGATCTAGGGCTGAATAGTGAAAAGACTGTGATAATTATCAGGAACAGCCTACTGCATTTTATTGGCCTTTCTGATACACTAACAGCGAACTCATTCTCAGATTGATTTAATGAAGTTATATTTTTGACTTACAGCTCCCATAACCTGCCGGTAAATATGTCTACTAGTCCTTGTAATATGACCAGCTGTCAAGGCAATTAGTAAACTTGGGGAAACAACTAGTTTTTCAGAAGTACCATGACTATATATAAGAATTTGATTTTATTGGTGAGATCAGGAAAATGAATCCAGACAATAACACAGGTTTTTTTTTTGTCCAACCTACCATAGAAGCATTATATATCACCAGTTACACTTAGTGCTCTTGTATCATTCAAATAGCAGAAATGCCCAAAATACACAGCTAGCCACTTGTATTAATGGGATCAGTTCACATGATTGGATTTACCATGTCCACAGTCAACAGAGAGAATATAACTCCTCCTCTTCCACTTATTTGCTGGTGGCCAATGACTTCTATGGCTAGGATATAGCGAATCCAGATCATAAAAGATGCTGAGCCCCACCTACAAAAAGATTCAGCACCTTGGATTGTTCTTTTAAAGTCTGGAATAAAACTTGCATTGGGTTCACTATGTCACTGTTATGGAAGCCATTGATTGTCATGGTTGCTACTAGTAGTACTACTAACATTCCTGATCAGTGATGATTTAGAGCTACCCAAGGTGCTGAACCTATATGGGGGACAGAGTTCAGCACTTTGGACGATCCTTTAAAGTTTGGACTAAAACCCAAAACAGATTCACCACCTCAGTGACATGGAGACCACTGGTGAGGTGCTAGTACTGGTGCTGCTGCTTCTATTTCTACTAAATTCCTTCACAGAAAAAAAGTTTTCTGGAAACCCCACATAGAAGAGATTAGAGCACCAGGTTTAAGATCTATTGGAGGATTCCTTAAATTTTACAACACTACAAATGGTTCCTTGGTTGATTCAACCCTGATTTTTTTTTTCTGGGCAAATTCACTGCCCAAATTTTGTGTGGTGCAGCTGCCAAGGCGATGGGATGATTTTCAGAGGGCTAAATTGGCCCATCAGAATAGCTTTCTTAAGAAACTTATTAATTCTTCTACCTACCATTCCTGCTGTTTGGTATGGGCAGAGACTCAGTTTCCTTTCATAAGATCTCACATTCTTTTATTTCATTTAATTACTGAAGAATTTTAAATGATTCCACTGTTAGGGTTTCCTCCAATTTCCCCCAATTTATAGTCTGAACAGTTGTTGAACTACAGAATCTGGGGATTCTTGTTGTTGTTTGTTTATATCCTGCCTTTTCCCCAGTTTGGGACTCAAGGCAGCTCACAACAGTTTTAAAAAATAGTTAAATAAAGTACAAAAGTTAAAACCTAAACCGTTTTTTAAAAAAGCACCACAACAAAAATAACAAATAGAAAATCCAACACATTGTTTAGAGCAGACAGGCCTTGTACAATCAGTTCTCAAAGGCTTGTTGAAAACCGAAAGGTCTTCACCTGTCTGAGGGAAGACAGTAAGAAGTGTGCTACTGTAGCTTCTCTGTGAAGAGAGTTCCAGAGTGTGGGGGCAGCCACTGAGAAGGTTCTCTCCTGTGTTTCCCACAGATGTACCTGTGAGGGTGATCAGATGTAGAGAAGGGCCTCCCTAGCTGATCTCAAAACTTGAGCAGGTTCATAGGGGAGAATAGGCCCTTTCAAGTAACCTGAACTGAAGCCATATCACAATTTGCATCAATTGTATGCTACTCAACTCAACAGTTTTTCAATCCTGAATTCAGAAGAGAGGTTTTTTGAGTACCTTCTGAGGCCCTCTCCACACGAGGAAGTTAAGACTGTTACTCCTGCTATGGCACTGTTGGTGAGGACCCCAGATATCATTTTGATATCAAACAATTCGGCCTTTGCTTGACCTTTTTCCAGCCACCCCACTCTATGTGTTTGCGAGGTTCTCTGGACAAGCACAGATAGGGTGCGGCCGCTAATGGTTTTGCATTCCAGACCCTATTGAGGCCAGCAACTCAAGCCTCGCTTGTAGCTTCAGGGAACTTCCAACTGCAAACCGTACAATAGCTGCACGGCTCTCAGCCGAACCAGTCCTTTTAGAAAGGACATTTACGTACTGACCACACTATTGTCGTTGAGCGTTAAGCTCATCATGCAAACTTGACCTTTTCCAAATCCTTTGTTCAGCTCCAAACTTCCTTTGTTCTCACAGGGCATGCCATAGCCGGTAGGCACAAACTCCCCTGTAAAAACCCCTCATTTCCAAACGGTCTTTGGACTCCTTCGGACTACTTTGGACTTCCATCCCACCTTGCTGCTGGTTGTCTAAGGAAACTCCCTTCAGCGAGCCCCACTGAGCTTTCTTCCCCGAAACCCCGCTTCTCTCCAGGACTACAAGACCAGGTGTTGTATTGCCTACCCTTTGCAACTCCCTGTTTCTATTTCTCAGCTAGTTAGTTTATGTCTTGACTTGCGTGTTTCTTGTCTTTAATAAAATATTGTTTGTTACTTTGAAAACCCTTGTCTAGCTGCTCTCTGACCCGCCACTGTATACATAGGGGTAAAGATCCTTGCTAAAGTTACCCTGCCTCTCGTTTAGCTGAGAGAGTGCTCGAGTGAAATTCCCCCAACTTGCATTCTATTTGGTAATTTGGGTGCCCCACCCGGGACCCCCAACACACAGGGTAACAAGACGGGCCAAGGTGTCCTGTCACAGAGGTCGTCCGCACCTTGGATCGGACTAGGTTTGGACTATTTACATTAGTTCCGCACCTTAGTCCCATCCAAAATGCCCCCAAGTGGTCCTCCAGCACGCTAAGTGAAGACCGGAAAAAACCTTCAATCTTCTGGAGCATGCCATTTCATTCTTGCTCACTTGTGCAGATGCGCAGGGTGGGCTGTGGGCATGGGCAGTGTCAGTGGTTGGTCCGGACCCATGAAGAACAGGAAGCCGCCATTTTCAGCCTTAACAGTGCGGATCTACAGACCTCACACTGCTCTGATTAGCCCTGCAACAAACAGAGGAGCCCTGCAGAAGGGCTTAAGGGAAAGTCTGTGTTACTTCGAAGAGAGAAGAACTGGTAAGTAACGGCACGGAGCGATTCACTCACCTCATGCAGAAAGGGCCATAGTTACAGTGTTCACCTGGTCAGAATGAGACTATTGACAACTCAAATTTCTCACAATAGTATATGCTCTATACATTTGATCATGAAAGGACAACTTAGTTGGCAAAGCTTACATTTTTAAAACTCAGGCAAGCTTTGACAGCCTTTCATTTTCAGTTCACACCTACAGCCATGCTGGATGGCAGACATCCTCATGCCCCTTTGGCCCTCCATTTATGTGGGGCTCCAGAAATTGATGATTTGCCTTATTGTTTATTCTTTTGTTCTTTATATTCTGAATCAAAAACTAAATTTTGGGTCTGTTTTCTGTCTTGTCTCAGAAAATATTTTTGCATTTCCTCTCTGATACTGGCTCTATAGTTACTCACAAAGTTTCACTTTTTGCCATGGCAGCAATGAAAATTTGGGCAAAATTTATTTCTGGCATCACAGGTAATTGTTCCAGGGATGTTTTTATCCGATCACAGTGTCATGTTTTAATCTTATTCAATTGTTTAAGTGTTTTATTTTATAGTGGACATGTCATTTTCACAAGCTTAAAATTCAGAACTTTAATTTTATACGAAATGAAAAGTGCAAAAAATATTTTAAAAATTAAATTACCTGACATCCAGTGCAGAAGTGGTTCTGGGGCAGCAGGGGAAGTGACAGCAACACCTGGATGCTAAGCATGCATTCTTAAGCCTGGCAAAGTGGGTGTCTTGTGTGCTTCCTAGAGGTGAGGCATCATAGAATTATAGAATCATAGAGCTGGAAGAGACCATAAGGGCCACCAAGTACAACCCCTTGCCATGCAGGAATACACTGTCAAAGAATTCCTGACAGCCTCTGTTTAAAAACCTCCAAAGAAGTAGATTCCACCATACTCCAAGGCAGTACATTCCACTGTTGAACTGCTCTTACCATCAGAAAGTTTTTCCTAATGTTTAAATGGAATCTCTTTTCCTGAAATTTGAAGCCATTGCTCTGTGTCCTAGTCTCTGGGGCAGCAGTAAACAGGGTTTCCCCATCCTCCATATGACATCCCTTCAAATATATAAATATGGCTATCATGTTGCCTCTTAACCTTCTTCTCCATATTAAACATACTCAGCTTCTCTCCTCATGTGGCATGGTTTCCAGGCCTTCTACCATTTTGGTCACCCTCCTTTGGACACAACTGTCATGCCCAGAACTGGACACAGAGTTCCAGGTGGGGTCCAACCAAAGCAGAATAGAGTGGTGCTATCACTTCCTCCTTACCAAGACACTGTACTCCTGTTGATGCAAGCCAGAATCGCATTGTCTTTCTTAACTGCCATATCATACTGCTGACATGTTTAGCTTGTGGTCTACTAAGACTCCTAGATACTTTTCACATATACTGTGGTCAAGCCAGATGTCTCCCATCTTATATCTATGCATTTCATTTTTTCCCCCAAGTGTAGTGCATTGCACTTCTCCCTGTTAAAATTTATTTTTTTAGTTTTGGCCCAGCTCTCTGATCTGTTAATGACAATTTGAATTCTGATCCTGTCCCCTGCAGTGTTATCTCCACCTCCTAATTTGGTGTCATCTGCAAATTTAATAAGACTGCCCTCTATTCCCTCATACAAATCATTGATAAAAATGTTGGCTAGCACTAAGCCCAGGACAGAACCCCACTAGTCACTTCCCTTCAAGATGAAGGAGAGCCATTGGTGAGCACTCTTTGGGTTTCATTGGTCAACCAGTTATAAATCCACCTAACAGTAACATGGTCTAGCCCACGTTTAACTAGCTGGTCCACAAGAATATCATGGGGGACCTTGTCAAAAACCTTACTGAAGTCAAGATAAACTATATCCTCAGCTTGCTGCTCTTACACCTCAACAGTCACAGGGCAGCCAGCAGCTTCAGCAGGGATACAGCAGCAGGGGTGGTGCTGATCCTGCTCACTCGTTCACAAATGAGCAAGCAGGATTGGCACCATCACCACTGCTCTGTCCCTGCCAAAGCTCCCAGCTGCACTGTGATTTTGGCAACGGGGTGATGCCAATTCTGCACACTCATGTACGGATGAATGAACAGGATTTGGTAGGGAAGCCTGGAAGTCTGTCAATGATGGGACTTAGAGTAGAATAGAATGCGTAGCTTATTGGCTTCATTGTGCTCCAGGGAAAACCTGTCCATTATCAATATCAGATTGACACTGCTGCCATCAACAATCACAAAGCGGACAGTAGCTTCAGCAGGGATGTGTTAGAGGGGTGGTGTCAATCCTGGATATCCAGACTCATTCATAAATAAGTTGTTGTTGATGGTGGTGCTGATCCTTCTTGCTTGTTTGTGAATGAATGAGCAGGTTCAGCCTCAACAATCACAGAGTGACAAGAAGCTTCCCCAGGGATATGGCAGTGGTGGCTGGCACAACTCTGCTGTGGCCACAGTTTGTCACCACTTTTGCTGTTGCCCTTTGACAGTTTTTCATAAGGACTTGAGAATGTGTGATTTTTAGTATTTGTAAGGAGTCCTGGAATCAATCTTTCACAAACATGGTGGGTACACTATATGTGATTTATTCTATGCTGTACTTTTTTTTTTTAACAGTACCCATTTAGTATGCAAATGGCTTATGGCTGAAGGATCAGCAAAGTGCTACCACATACCACATACTACTTTCATGGCTGACAACAAAGAAATCCAGTCTGAAAGTGCCACAGTCAGGCTTTTAGACAGGTAAAATGAGAAGACAGATTTGGACACAACCCTCAATTTAGTTGTTTCTTTGCATTCCTGGGGCATTGCAAGCATGAAGCCAGGATGAAATAACAAAAAGCCTAGCAGATATCTATCTGCTGAATAATGGAGCTGTTGGTGTGGTGGCTTTTGTTCAGATAACAATTTCTGGACATGTGACAGGTACAGGATGTCATGGTGCTGACAGATCTGAGGCACAGGTGGCAACCCTCTCTGCTGAAAAAGCCAACAGGGCAGGAAACATGTGGACCTCCTGGGGAGGAAGTGAAAGTAATGATTCCTCACTCATTTTCCTGATGACATGCCTATTCCAAAGGAAAGCAGGCAGTTCAGAAAATGACTTTCACTGATTCTTGGGTACTGTTTGATAATGGCAAACATTTCTTCCACTCTTCTTGATATGAGCTTTTGGTTTTATATATTTCTCTCCCTCAACATCTCCCCCAGAACAGCAGAAACCACTCCCATAAGTTTTAAATTTTAAAGCAGAAGTCTGTTTAAGGTCAGAAATCGATGGACAGCTTGAAGGTGTGCTTGCATGCACACACACACACACACACTTAAATAAAAGTCATTTTTTATATTCTTGCTTAAAGACATGAGAAAGACACAAAATACACAAGTTGGACAATTTGAATCCCTCCAGGTGTTGTTGGATTGCAACTCTCCACGGCCTAGCTAATGTAATCAGTTTTGAGGGATTGTGGGAGCTGTAGTACCACAGTATCTGGAAGGCCCTCAGAGCACTGTAAGATTCAAGACAGAATGTTCATATGGAGTCGCCCGAGTGTGTTGTAGTGGTTTAAGTGAAGACGGGGCTCCGGCAAGTCCTTCCATTGCAGCCCCAGCAGGGAGGGGAGTGCATTAGGAATGCTCCCCTCTCCACCTTTCTGGGTACTGCAGAGGGGAGTGTGCTGGCCCTGCCTTTTCCCTTCTACAGCACAGCTGGGCACTTGCCATTGCTGTGTTGCAGAGGGAGGCATTGCTTCCATCCTTCTGCACGGCTGGGAAGGGCAGCAGTATTGCATGATGGTAGGTGTAAAATGGATTTTTTTCTCTGTTTTGCAAATACCGCACACGCACGCTGCTTGGGGGCAAGATGGCAGCAGGCAGGCAACGATGTTGTGCGGAAGCATGACCAGTTGACCGCTGCCATCCTGGCCCCATAGCAGTGCAGCCCCTTTGTGCAGAAAGGGCCTAAGACTTGACAAATCCAGATTGCAGCCTTTGCTCAGCCATAAAGCTCTCTAGGTGATTTTGAACCATTCACTGACTCTCAGTCTGACCTTCTTCACAGGATAAAATGAAGATAAAATGAAAAGGAAAAAGAAGAGTATAATTAAGCCACCTTCTGTAGCATGGAGGGGAAAAAACAGAGGGATCTAAATATAACAGCAGCAGCAACAACAATACCAAGTCTGAGTTGAATTAGGCTGAGTTGCTGTTCTTACTGCTGCTTGTGACTATCTTGTTCATGCTGTCATGTCATGAGTGAAGTTTACTTTCTGATTTTTCCCCATTAGGTTTTTTATTTATTAATTAAAACAAAAGATCTCAGGGTAGCCCACAAATAATATTAAAACAGGTCAAACAGTTTATGGACCTTCAGTCAGTGGGATTCTGAAAGGAATGAGTTGGCAACAATGCAGCAATGCCAATATTGATGTGGGCCTCTCCATGTCTGTGAGGTGCCTTTTATATGTGAGGACTGGGGCAATTGTCCTCCATGCCTCTTTAAAAAAGCCCTGCCACCATGACATAGCAGGGAGTGATGGTATTCCATTATCATTCTTTTCAAGAGCTGGAATAGCAAGGAGGTGCAAGGTATCTCAATGGGAAATGGCTAGTAGTGGTCCTTGATCTTTGTTCTGCCCACCCAGAATGGGAAGAAGTTTGTGAACAGCTAAAATTAATTTTTACTGAGATACCCTATGAACATTTTACCCAAAGTAAGCCCTACTGTGTTCATTGGGGGTCTCTTCCTAGACAAGTTTAGTTTTGGTTGACCTTGGTTAACAACTTGTTTTTACATGAGTACGTTAACTTTCTGCTACCTGGGACCCCAAATTCTTTGCTTCCCCATGTTTTTGGAAAATGAACAATATGGAAATACTATTGCTCAAATAGTTTATTGTGTCCATTTCTTAGATCACATGGTATTCTCCCTCCTCTGCTGCAACACCTGAGTAAAAATATTTTTGCTGGTTTGCTAAGAGGAAATAAACCCATTATCTCTTGATTATTAGGACAGCTGATTGCAAAACAGAATGTGCATCTCCCTTAAACTAAATACAGACACAAATCCAGGTAGACTTGGATGATACCAATGTAATATAACACCCATGTAATTTAAAAACTAAGTAAGCTTTGGGTCTTTTGAGACACCACTACCCGTTCCTCATCCATGTCATTCCATGTGGCATTTTCACTTTCCTATGTATTTTGCACATTGTTCTAGTAAGAATCATTGCCTCCTTTCTTGCAGCTACTAATCCTAAGGAGCAGTTTGCATTTGAAAATGGTGAGGAGAAGATAAAGCCAAAGCTAAGAAACTTTACATACTCCTAATAGTCCTGATTTGGCAAGGACAGTCGCAATTAATTTTTTGTCGTCCCACTTTCCAGCTGCTTTTAAAATGTCCCAGTTTCTCTCTCCTCCCACTTCCCTCTTTGTCCTCAACTTACTTCAATTCTTGCAAACTGAATTCAAAAGTGCAAAAGTAGTTTGCGCTCTATTTAATCCTCAGTGGGAAGAGGCAAAATCTTGCCTTTCCCAGTAGGCTCAGGCAAAAGCAAACTGCTGCAGCCTCTCTTAGCTTCTGTGTTCTTTCTCATTGATAGTGCCTGCCATTTGACCACACTCTGATGTTGGTTGGCCATGTATGTCCTGGTTTTCATCTGTTGGGTATTATACAGATTAATATAATCTTATGCAGGGCTACCAAACAGGATAGGGAGATCCTCCCTTTTTTCTTCCCCCTCCCAGTGCTGTACAGAAGTGCGAAAAAGACAAATAGGGACTTTATAAAATGGCTGTCTAGAGAAATTCTTCGCTCCACTTGTCCAGGAAGCATTACAAAGAAAAGCTGCTACTAGGCATAGAAAAATTCAGCTAGGCCTTGAATACACAGCAAAGACCTCAATAATAACTAAAGTATACAATTGTTATAAGTATTTCTCGCTCTGAACATGTCTTGACTTATTACTTCATTGAGCAGTGGGCTTATCTACCATTAAAATCCTGCCTCCTGTAAAAATGTGTTTTGATATCTAATATGTTCCTTTGGCAAGTGCTAGTGGCCTTAATCTCTTCATTTTCAACCCTTGAACCATTCAGGGGGTCTCTTCTGGCACCTAGGAGGTCAACAGATGTCAGAGCAGAAGGAGATATGCAATGCCAACCCTTCAGAGGCCTGGCACAAGAAGAATATATCCCGCGGTAGGAATGCTAATAGCAGCTTTGCATGGAAAACACATTTAAGCTTTGGGCCTGATAACTCTGGAAACAAATGAGGAAAGGAATAGATTAAAGGTTGGATTTTGCTTTTTAAGTATGCAGAATAAATTTTTTTATATAGTTGTCCTGTCTCTGGCAAATCTTTTAATATCTTGACACAACCACCAAGATTCCCCCTTATGTCTCATCTTCCATGTGCTTTAGCAACCATATCTCTTTTTCCCTCTCTGTCCCAGTTTCCAGCTACTGGGTGTTGTGCATCATCAGTGCTCACATTCTTCCTTTTTTTAATAATTCACAGGATTGGTTTGAAATTACTATTTATTCTTTGCCAAAGTTGAAAGGAAATTGCATGGTTTGGAGCTTTGCTGTATCTCCATAGGAAAAGGAAGTCTGCTCAAGTTTCCTGTTGGTGTCTCTTGGGTGCTGTGGGAGCATAAGACCTTTGGTTTACTAGGGAAATGTACTTTTTAAAAGCAATGCGTTCCTGTTACGTGTTATAGTGTTATAGAAGGAATTCATTGCAATTGGACATTGCACTGTTTGAAAAGTAATTTGTTGCATTACTATTACTTTTTCACTTTCATTACTTTAAGAGCCTTCTTCAGCAAAGTAAGAGAATGATATAAAGCTGGGGGAATCTCTGTCAAAATGCCTCTAAAATGCCCTTTATAAGTAAGTAACTTTTGAAAGTAGTTTCAAAGTGAGTAATGTGGAAACATTACTCCTTTACCAGTGAAACAACTTAATTTCTATCTGTTATGTTACTCTTTGTTACTGTGTTGTTACAAATGAAAAAAGTAGCTTTTTTAAAGCAAGTAGCCAGGTTGGGTATAACTCATTACTTCGACAATCTGAAAAATACCTAAGTGGTGCCTGTAACAAAATATTTCAGTCTGTAATGCTTCTTCTATTGAATGTACTAGCTAGAAAAACATAGTTTCTTTGTTTGCTGTGTCTTGTACTTAATGTGTTCGGTTTTAGAATAGGTGATGGAAAGGTAAACGTAGGTTTAATTTGGAAGTTTAGCTGCTCAGGGACGTATCTTTGAGGAAGTTCCATTGTGGGAAGGAAAACACATTATAGGGAATATACATTCCCCATACCAGATATTTTGACCCAAGAAGAAGCAGTCCTTTCCAACCTTTATACCTCCACATAGGTGCAAGAACCTGCTGTATTCATATATCCTAACTATAGATAAATTGCTCCCTCCAACAAATACTATAAGAGTTGGATCACAAGGCATTGAACTGGATCTTAGTTCAGGAAGAGGAATGGTGCACTATTAATGCACAGCTCTTATGTGTTCTTAATCTATTCTTGATTAAGAGGATGGCTAGACAAAATTGTGAATTTAGAACAGAAATTTATTAGTCTACTGTTTTCATATTTAGGTCAACATTTAACTTGCATCTGAACAACAACAATGTAATGATATATTTCCTAATGTTTAATCTACAGGGGCATTTAAAAACAAGGCTTTCATGTTCTTCTGATACGAAGATGGGGCACATGGTGCCTGCAGATGCTGAATTTCAATTCTCATGAGTTCTAACTGTTGGCAATGCTAGCTTGGGATCATGAGGTCCAACAACATTCAGACTGTCACATGTTCTGTACCCTACTATTTAACGCACACTAAAGTTATGGCTCGCTAAGCAGATCTGGCAATCCACCAGTAACATAACCTTCAAATTTGGAGAAAATCAGTATATCACCATTTTTCTGACCAACAACAACAAATTAAAAAAGAAAAAAACTTCCTGTGTCCAAATAAAGCTGAAAATCAAACCCTCCAAAAGAATAGCCAACTTGATGCCAGCAGGTTGGTGGAGTGCAATTCCCATTAGCCTCAGCCAGCATGGTCAATGGTCAGGAAAGATGTCAGAGAGAGTTCATTTACTCATGAATGAATAATAGTCTTTGATGCCAACTTCATTCTCATCAGTAAAGACGTTATCCCTTAGATGTCCTGTCATGTGGGGGGGAGGAGTAAAGACTTTTAAAATGAGGTTTGCTAATTGTTGTTGTTGTTTTTGTTGTGTGTCTTCAAATCATTTCAAACTTATGGTGACCTTAAGGCAAGCCTATCATAGGGTTGTACTGCATGCATGTATAATATCCAGAATTTTACATTACTACCAAATCTTCTTTGAGATTCAAATGCATTAAAATTGATCACCTGCCCCAGGTGTAAACTGAACTTATAATCCACTGAAGAACATCATCCTGAAACTAAAGAGGATGGCATTCTCATCTCTGAATTATAGATACTGAAATTTATTATTTAATTAATCCAACTTTTCTCCCATATGGAACTCAGCTGTCTCCATTTCCTGGTGTTCTCAGGACATTAGGTAACAGATATTCATCAGACTTCAAAATGTGGCTCTGAATATTGGATTGGATCCAAATTGTGTGTAGACACATCAAAATCAACACAAGTTTGTCAGGATTCACTTAAATCCCAGTGCTTTTAATGAGTCAAATTTATATCTAATGCACTGCTCTCAAAGAAAAAGCATATATCCATCTTCTCCTTTCCCATATTCTATTCAAACAAGTCAACAGAATGTTTATCCTACTAGTTGAATCCTGCCCATTCACACCATTAAGATTTCATGTGCTACTGCAGTTAAAAAGAGACTCAGAAATGGGAGACAGGTTTGAAGGATGTATCTAAGGTGTTCAACCTGCTTGGGAGGAAAGTTTAGCACTATAGACAGCTCTTTAAAATGCAGACTAAATCATGAAACAGATTATCACCCCTCTGACCTAGAGCTACCAGTTGCACTAAGTAAACATTTTCTCTGTTGTACAGACACTGTTGGCTTATATCTGTTTTACTTTGGCTTGTTGTTTCAAATACTTTTTATTCAACTTTCCCCCCACTGTTATCGTCACAGTATAGCTTAGTAGCTAAGAAAGTAAATTACAAATTAGGCATCTCACTTCTGCAAAAACTCTCTAGGTGACTTTGGGCAAGTAGAATCATTATATTCCAGCTTTGCTCTCTCTGTTTGCCATACGAGGGATAATAAGACTGACTTCCTTTACAGCAAGGGTGGACTATCTGTGGTCCTTCACATTTTTTTGGATGACAACTGCCAGCAATCCTAGGCAGCACAGCTTGTGGTGTGGAATGGTGGGATTGAGATCTCTCTGCCTCTACTACACATTGCTGTTGTATGGATCACATCTAGCCAATGCACGTAAAGCAGCCTGGGTGTTTTAAAGTGCTGCTTCTATTATTTCTTTTGTTTGCGTTAATGGTTTATATCCTGCCTTTCCCGCAGGACTGGGACTTAGAGTGGCTTACAACTTATTAAAACTAATTAAAAAAACCCAATTTCCAGCTAAATAGAAGATAAGAAGGAAAAAGTGGAGGCTGGGCAGGTGTAAAAAGACTTGTAAAAAGGGGCTTCTTTATTAAGCTCCTCAGAGGCATTGTTAAGTGAGGTATGCCTGTATATAAGAAATTGTGTTGTTGTTGTTGTTGTTGTTGTGGTGGTGGTGGTGTTATTTTCAGAGCAGCAAATTTCATATCCTATCCCCCATCCTTACAGTTTGGTGATTTTATTAAGTAGTAGGATAATTATCATAGTATAGGAAAAACATGCCCTGTGTCCTAAAGTACTTGAGACATTCTTAAAAAAAAAAAAAAGCCAGTGGGCTCATCAGTTGTAAATGAGAAGCTGTTTACATTTCCCTCTTATTGCAGAAATTATAAGGTTGTCCGTAAGAGAGGGGCTTCTGTGCCAAGATCTCTCTCTTCCCAGCTTGTTGTTATTTTTAACCATTAAGGAAACAAAAGACAGCTTGTAGCTGATGTCTGCTCCTGCTGTTGCCTCCTGCCTGCCCTGGCCAGACCCTGTCTGCCGGTGAGGTGCCAGTGGCAGGTCTGGGGAGAGAAGTCGTGACTGACTCGGGAGCAGCAGGAGGGGGAGAGGTACCCTGGGAAATGAACTGAGAGATATCAGTCCTTTTCTCAGAGGCTTTGGATCAGTTTCCCTGAGCTTCTAGTGGACCTTTGTTGTGTTGCCTTAAATGAGATTTTGGACAGGAAAGGAAATAGCAGATGTACAAACAAAAGAAGGCAAACTTCTACTATAGCTAATATCTCTAGTACGGCTCATAGAAGATGTGCATGTACTTCTCTTTTTTATTATTATCAGTTTTGAATCCAGTGAAACTCAAGCTTGGTATCTTGGAAATGAATCTTTAGAGGTTATTTTTTGTGTGACATCCTAAAGACACATGAAGTCACCATGAGGTGACTGTTCCAATGGATATGTGGGTCAGGAAGACAGAGTTGTGCATGTGCAGTGTGACCTTCCTTTTGTTCTGAAACCTAGCCTCCTACCCTAGGTGCAATGAGATATGCTGTCCCATTAGCACTGCTGAAGTAAAACTCTGGTCAGCATCTACATATGGAATGGGAGAGAGGATACCATTTTGTCTTTCAGGCAGCAGAATATCTCAGATTGGTACCATCTAGAAGCATTTTATTATACTGTTCTTGATCCAGCTATTAATTCTTCTTTTTCTAAGATCACCTTTCCAGCTCAAGGGAAGAAACATAAAAACAAGATAAAACTTTTTTTTAATTGTTTGTAGCTATGTTATATATTTTTGTTTTTAGTTCTTTTTCTTTATTTGTCTTGTCTTGTTAAATTGTTAGATTGTGCCCTCTTTTGTTGTATTTGTCAGTTCTTTTTAAATAGACATACTATATATATATATATATATATCTCCAGCTGTTAATTCTTCTTTTTCTAAAATCACATTTCCAAATCAAGAGAAGAAGCATAAAACAAGATAACTTGAAATAAAATTAATAATTTAAGTTTACCTATATATGTGAATATCTAGAACAGAAGTTGTTGTTGTTGTTGTTGTTGTTGTTGTTAAATGTTGTAAAATGTGAGGGAGTTTCCTGTAGGAAGAACCCAGCAAAGGGGAACAAAGAGGAATTAGTTGGAAAACAATTAATTCAATGCTGTTTTTTTTTCTTTGCAAGAGAAACTTGTTTCTCTGAGCAACTGAAGGACTTTGTGTAACAGTGGTGTGGCCATATCTTCTTCTGTTTCCGACTGAATATGTTATATGTGTTCCCATAACTTGTAAACACTGAATGTTTTAGTGTCTTCCTCCTCTTCAAAAAAACTTTGATATAACTTCAGTAATGTATCAAGAGAAGTGCTGAATAGGGAGAGAATATGACATCCTGAAGTTTCTGCTGAAGGCACCATGCCTTTGTAACACACATTGCAGAGAACTGTACACTGTAAGCTTAAAATTCAATATGGTACAAGGGAAATGGTTTCTGTGCTAAGTCAAATTTTTCTGTCTGCTCTGCTGCACAGTTGTTCTGTATAGGACTATCCCTGCATGGAGCCAAGAATGGGAATCACATGGCCCTCCAGATATTGTTGCCCTGACCAACATAGTCAGTAGAGAGAAATGCAGGGAGTGGTAGTCCAGCAATATCTGTAGGACTGCCTGATTCTTACCCTCACATCAGGCAGGGAGAGATGACTGTTTCAGGCAATAGATTTTGGATATCTTTAAAATGAGGGAAATTTTACTTCTTTTGTTGATTTTTAATTTTTTTTAAAAAAATCAGGGCTGAAGAGAGACGTTGATTGGGTTTTTTGTTCTTTGTTCCATGTTATAGAAGTAACTTCAATGGCTTTGGGTCTTAAGTATCTTAGCTTGGATAGGTGGGATGAGGAGATCCACTTGCATCTCTGCTTTAGGCAGCAAAATGTCTTTGGTTGGTTCATATTCTATACCTCTGATAGAAGTATTGCTTTTAGCATTGTGGTAGGAAGAAAATATTTTATCAGCTGTAATTTCAACAAGTACGCACACAAAAGGGCACAATTTATTAAACTTGTCCTATGGAGGTTAATGTCCAGTTTAGTATGCCTAAAAACCAGCAATGATGAGTGGTTTCCCTTTTTCTGAGATCCATAATATCTTTTGGCTAAGAGTTTGATAAACGCAGAAGGGTAAAATATGGTTGGGAGGGACAGATTCATTTTAAACATTATTATCAGATGTCAGCTCCCAAGGCATCCAGTGCTGCACAAATTAACTTTTAAGACTTCAGGAAGAATTTGTTCAGACACAATGGGAAGTTCACCATGTCCCAGTACCCGATGCTTTGCTCTTTTAGGCATCTGGCCAAAATATGGTAGCTTCAGAAAGTTCTTGGGTGATTATCTTTCTATTCTGAGGTGTTTTATTGCTGCTGTCCACTGGATGGAGGGAGTTTTGCTATGTTGTTGGCAGTTTGATTGTGTTATTTAGGACTAGATGTGTTTGAATACTTTTTTTTAAGTGATAGAAGCCACTTTGAGTTCATTTTGTACAAAGAAAAGCAGGCTGCGAGTGGCCATAAGAATAAATACACAATGGAAGTTATGACAAAACATTGAATCCAGTATCAATGAGACAAATGTTGTAACTTTCTCCCTCACAGTGTGTATAATCTGTCAGAATATCAGGTAATGGTAGCTTGCGATCAGAACAAGGAAGGTAGCCTCTCTTCAAAAAATTAGGAGTGAGCACACGCACACACACACACAAACACACATTTGTTCAGTCCATGAACTGTCCCAGAGTGTGAGGATAACAAAATGGGAAAACCAAAACACATCATGCCTTCAGATTGATGAGCTAAAAGTCACATCATCAGTCTGGAAATGTATTTTTTGATGACAGCTCCTAGACTCCTCTAGGGATTCCTCCAGAAATTCTGGAAGTTATAGTTCAAAAAGTAAGTTATCTAAGCTTTCTTTTTAAATGAGGTTGAGAGAATTTCGGGCTTGGGTAATCTGTTCGTTGTTTACAGGAAGTCATGTAAAACAGTGACCTGGGAGGGGAGACTTGGGTTAAAGTTCAAGTCATTGCTAACCACTTGTTCAGTGTAGGAAATTGTTTTCTGTATCAGAGAGGCATAAAGCTCCCACAAAACCCCACCCCAACCCTTCTTATTTTTCAGAAACCTAATTTCAAGGTGACTGGGGGTGGAGTTTCACCTCATTATAGCTGGAATTGGTCCTACCATTAGGCAGAATGAAGCAACTGTGTGTGTTGACACAAGCTGGGAACGGGCAGTGTTCCTAGCTGTTCCTGCAAAGCTTCCCAGTTGTTTCCTTTTCTTTGACCTTTGTCAGTCACCAGTGGCACTGATGATCTTAATGAAGCATTAAATTTGTTCTGGCTCTTAGATTGAATTGTAAAAGATCTGTCCAAGGTGCTGAACTACACCCTTCCTAATAGTTTGCATAGCTCCTTTAAAGCCTGGACTAAAACCCAATGCAGATTCACCACCCCAATGGTATGGGAGCTCCCAGCCACCACTGTCTGCTGCCAGCTTGTGGGTGGACCTCTCAAGCTAGCCTGCCTATTCAGGTGCCATGGACGACACTAACCCATCACACTGCACATTTGTAGTGCTATGATTCTACTTTAACTGCCATGGCTGCATCCTATGGAATCCTGGGTTTTGTAGTTTGGGGAGGTACTCCAAGTGAGAACTCTAAATACCTCTCCCTAAACTGCAAAGGGTGATGCACTTTGTTATTGTCATGTTTTTATGTGATTTTATATTGTTTCAAAGTATTAATATTTTAATATTTGATAACTTTTTTAAAAAAATATTATTTGGTTTTAATTCATGCACATTGTTTCAATTCATGTCCCATTCAAGAGAAGGAGTGGGGGTTATATAAACAAACAACCCCCAGGATTCCACAGAAGGTTGCCATGGCAGTTGAAGTGGAATCACAGTCCTATAACTATGTCACATGAAAAGATCCTTGGTTTCCAGTAGAATTAGTGAGGGGCCATCATCTTGTCTTCTGCCTCAGGCAGTAATATGTTGAGGGCAGGTGGATAGCTGCTGTTATTAAACGGTTGAGAGTTAAAAACCCTTGCTGATGTACTCCCAGTCTTGTTGGCTGGAGGCATTTCTGACTGCTATTGTTCAACTAAATGCTTTCCCCAAGCTTTCTTCTGGTGGACCTGAATCATCTAGCTTATGCTCCCACCCATGGTGTACACACAGGGGGAAAATGAGCAGATGACTCCCCGGTAACAGGTCTGCCCCACCAAATGAAAATTTTCTTCACTTCCCACATTTCTAGCATTTGCAGAGACACTGAAAATCATTCACGCTTAGAATCACAGAATCATGGCTTGGAAGGAACCACCCAGGCCACCTAGTCCAGTCCCTGACATGCAGGACACAGTGTCAAAGTACTCTTGAGAGATAGACGTTCAACCTCTGATTAAATAACTCCAAAGAAGGAGAACCCACCATTTTCCAAGGCAGTGGAACAGCTCTTACTGTCAGGAAGTTCTTCCTAATGATTAGACAGCATCTCCTTTCTTGCCCTCTGGGTTCATTTGGTTCATGTTCTAGGCTCTGGAGCAGCTGAAAATAAGCTTGCTTCATCTTCAACCATGGCAATCTTTCAGTGGTTACTGTATCACCTCTCAGTCTTCTCTCCTTCCAGCTAAACATTCTCAGTTCCGCACAGCCTTGCCTCTTAGGGCTTGGTTTCCATTCCCCTTCCATTCTTGGTTAGACTTCAGGGCAACCAGTCTATATCCTTTCTGAACTGTGGTGCCCAGGACTCTTAAATTTGCTGGGTTCACATTCCTTTGGTAACTTTGCCTGACCCTTCTCTTTAGATGCCTGAACCCTGTTGCAAAATGCTTAGGCGAAGTTTTAAGTTAAACTAACTTAAAACTCAGGGCAATGCTAGAAATATGGGTGGGGAGGAAAAATCATGGGGCCAGAGAATTCTTTTTCGCCCCCCCAGAACGTTCGTTGATTTTAATTTTTTTAAATTATACTTTTTATTAAGAAAAAAATCAAAATATTTATAAAACACATTCTCTATTTACACCAGTCTTTTCTATAGTTATGCAAATACAAGATACAATAGACATATCCCCCTAACTCTCAATTCCATTTTTTAGCCTTTTCCCCAGCTTATCCCCTCTTAACGTTTTGTTGGTCATTATTCTTTTCTTATCCTTTACACATACTAGTTTTAACAGTTATTTATGTAAACGTCTTTAATTTGCAATTTTTATCCTTTTATCTCCAATTCTTATGGGGCGACAATGCCCCGATTTTTTTTCCCCCCTGGATGGCTAGATCTCTGCCCACCACCATCCTAGAGCTAAGCATTGGGACACCCCCACCCCCGGGACTGCCCGGTCCCGTCAGGCTCCTCCTCCATGCCCCAAAAGAAGCGCTGCCGCCGCGGATTGGTCCAGCCTGGTTTGGAAAACCCCGCCCCGAGGGGAAAGGCTCCCGCAGCTGGAGGGGAAAGCGCCGCGGTTTTCCCAGCCGGAGCCCCGGTTGCGCCTCTGCTGGGGCTGAGCCTGTGCCTGGGCTGAAGAGAGCGCTCGGCCCCGAGAGCGGCAGCGGGACAGAAGCGGGCGCTGCTCGGCCCTGAGGCGCCGGCTCCCCGCCTTTCCCTTTCCCGGACTACTTCACCTGGACCTCTTGTCGTCAGCGTCTTCGGTGCGGCTCCGAGGAGAGATGGGGCTCGCAGCCCCAGTGGGGCTCTTCGTCGCGCTGTGGTTTGCGGCGGAGCCTTGGCGGGTCTCCTCGGGTAAGCGAGGCTGACGCGTTTTGTTCAGGGAGGGAATCCACCCTGAGGGGAGCGCGCCGGCGGCTGTTGAGAAGTACGGACGGTCTCTTGGCGGGCGCCAGGGGTCGTCTCGGGGTGGGGGCAGGGATCCCTCTCGGCCCTCCTCAGGGACGGTGTAAGGGAGACGGGACACGGCGACCCCCTTTCCCGGGTGGACGGTGGAAAGCGCAAGTGGGGCCATTCCTCGTCCCGCACAGCGCCTGGCAAGGCGACGGGGATTCGGGTCTGCGCCCCCCTGGGCGAGAAGGGCCTGCCCTTTAGCCAGTGGCTGTAGCCCGAGGCGAGGGGCTTCAGGCGAAGAAGTCTCTCACTGAGGCCCGAGGTGGCTTCCCGAAGAGACCTGACTCCCGCGAAGACGGAGCGGGACGCCCCGGGCGCGCGGCTGCTCTGCTCCGCCGACTTGTTGACTATGGCCATTTCCGCACTAGCCTGTTGTAGCGGATGATTCCACTTTCAACCTCCTCTGGAATCCTGGGGTTTGCAGTTTCGGGAGGGGCCGGCTGGCCCCTCCCGAAACTGCAAACCCCAGGATTCCAGAGGAGGTTGAAAGTGGAATCATCGCGCTACAACAGGCTAGTGCGGAAATGGCCTGTGGTAAAATTCCTCCTCATTTGGGAAGGGCCGCACCAACGCCCACCTTCCTTTCCAGGGAAGAGGATTCGCCCAGTGGTAGCGGGGATTCGGGTCTGCACCACCCTGGGCGAGAAGGGCCTGCCCTTTAGCCAGCGGCTGTAAGGAAAGAGGGGAAATAAGGACTGTGGCGGGCCCTGGGACTTTTAGGTTGTTTCCACATTAGACTGTTATAGTGCTGCTATTCCACTTTCAACATCCTATGGAATCCTGGGGTTTGCAGTTTAAGGCGGGGCCTTTGAGGAGCCTCCCTAAACTGCAAGCCCCAGGATTCCATAGGATGTTGAAAGTGGAATAATAGCACTATAACAGGCTAGTGTAGAAATGACTTCATCTCCTTCCAAAGCAAGGGAAGCCAGATCGGGTATTGCCGAAAGTGACAAACTTCCTGCAGGATCTCTGCCAGGGTGGGACAGGGAGGAGGAGGGGGTGGGACATGAATCACCTCTGTATCAGGATGAGCAATGTGGCCAAGGTTTAGATTATCAGCTTCTTTGAATGGGCGGCCTGTGAAGCCCAGTGAGGATGACACTGATGATAAATAACAATATGCCGCCATTTGCCAAATATGTGTCTCTTCATGCTGTTGTGCCTAAAGCCCAGAACTTAGTCAAGATGCCTTTTTGGACTACAGCTCCTGCAATCCCTGGCCAGCAGGCTGATCTTGAGAGCTGTAGTTCAAAAAGTAATTCCCCCCCACTCCTAAACTATGGACAGAACACACCACAGGAAGTCAATGCCAGTTGTGGAGGAAGAGGGAAAAAGGACACAAGCAATCCCTTCATGTCCTCAGCACCGCCACTCATTAATATGGCATTTTAGCAGAAGACCTTATGTGATGTTGTTGTGTGTCTTCAAGTTGTTTCCGATTTTTGGCGACCTGAAGGCAAAGCCATCACTGGGTTTTCTGGACAAGATTTTTTCAGAGGGGGGTTGCCATTGCCTTCCTCTAAGGATGAGAGAGTGTGACCTGCCCAAGGCCATTTAGTGGGTAAGCATAGCTGAGCAGGGATTTGAATGCTGGTCTTCCAGAGTCCTAGCCCAATGTTCAGAATGCCATACAACTGTGCCTCAGCCTTTCTATGTACAGTACGATGTCTTCCCTACTCAGCAGTTGTGTACATGGAAGAAACATAAATTGTATGATCTAAGTTCAAGAGTTCAACTTCTGTCAGCTATGTATTATGCAGCCTTCTCCGACAGGGACTCTCAAAAGCACTGACTGTACCCTGAACTGTCTGGGGATAATGGAACTTACAGGCCAACACATTTGGAGCACATCAAGCTGGAGAAGTCTGGATGACTGTGTTGCTTCTTTGCATATACTAAATAGTTAATGTGATGATCTGACTGATAAAATATAAAATAATCAACAAAGTGCAAATGTAACATAAACAACAGCCAAAAATAAATCTATCAAGCCAAGTAAATTCCACCCCAGCTACCTTTCAGTTTTACTCTCAGAAAAGTTATTGGACATTTGAACTTATAATTAGCAGTACCATGAGATATGTGCCAAAGGAAGTCATCAACAAAACTGAAGTAGCTTGCTTAACTCTTGAGGGGGATTCTGTGGCACAGTTTCTATGGCTATAAGGAGTCTAAACACACTTGTTACTCCCAACTAGAATAGACCAATTAAATCAATGGGAATTTGGCAAATCAACATATAATGTAAATTCCATTGATTCATTATCTGTGCTAATGAGGTGGCAGGCATTGCATTGTACCAGACCATTCATGCTGCCAATGGCCTCAAGGGCTAAAAGATTCTTTTAGACTGTTTCTGGTGCTTTATAGCCAAAGATGAATAACCAGTGTTTTTCTATTCTGTTCTGAGTGTTGTGTAGTTTAATAAAGAAATATATTAAGCATTTTATTTGAAAGAAAATAGCCCCTCATTTTGGTGAGCCATGGATCAACGATCTGTGAACATCTAGTCATAAAAGCAAAGGCCAAATAAATTTGTCTTTTTTTTGTTTTTGTTCTCATCCCAAAGTTTCCTAGTTGCCAAGTGCAGAGTAAGAGTGAGGGGAAGTCAAGCCTATAGGGGCAACTTTGTTTTTTATAAGCATCCAGAGATCTACTAACCAGAGCCTGGTACAAAAGGCATTCACTTGGAATGAAAGAATTCTGAGCCCAGGAATTTGTTTGAAGTAGCAGAACTGAACAGAACTTGCAGGAAAAAAAAATCTTGGCTGCCCCAAATTTTCTTCATTTTACATAGCAAAATTTAGAATACTGAAGTTGTTTTATTGCTTCTGTTGTTAAACTACTGGAAGACACAAATCCTTATTTGATGTTCTGAAATAATCCAGACATCTATAGTGATCCAGCTCTACCTTCTGGCTACTACTGTCTTCCTAATTTTCAAGGAAATGTGACCAGAGAGGAAGAACTAAGTTTTTCAATAATTTTGATTTTTAAATAACAACAACTATTACTATATAGTAACTACTATTATTATTTCTTACCTGTCTTTCCACATGGTACGAGGCAGGTGACAACAATAGATTAACATATAACAGTTAAAAACAGAATATCAATTAAAACAATAGTTAAAAAGCATCATCTTTAAAAAAATACAAATACCTAAAAACAGACAATACATATTTAAAATTCATTGTTAAAATCCACAATTTAAAATCAGGAGGATAGGCCTGCTGAAAAAGATTGGTCTTTAATGCTGTTTTGAATTTGGACAGCATATTCAAGCTGTCAAATCTCTTCTGGCAGGTCATTCCAGTCTAGGAGCAGCTAAAGAAAAATTCCTCTGGGTGACCATTGCCAGTCTAGTCCTGACTGATTGAAGAAAATGGCCCCTAGAGGACCTGAGTATGCAGGGTGGATTACAAAGAGGTGATCTTGTAGATAATTATGTAAATGGTGAAACCTCTGCTTATTCCCTTCCACTCAATGTTAAGTGTCTGTGTGTACATGCCTTCAGGTCATCTGTGAACTTATGGCAACCCCATGAATTTCATAGGGTTTTCTTAGGCAAGAAGCCCTCAGAGGTTCTAGTTTTCCTAGTTCTTTCCTTTCTCTGAAATATTGCCTGCTGCACCTGGTATTTGTCAGTGGTCTCCCATCCAAGTACTAACCAGGAATGACTCTGCTTGGCCTCCGAAATCAGACAGGATCTGGTGCCTTTGGGGTTTTTAGGGTACCAGTGTGTACTTGGTACCATTTCAACATTCCATGTTCCGAGAGCTAGGATGATGTGTATAGGTCAATGGATCTGGCAGTACAATTAGCTTTCTTAAGTTTTGTTGCCATAAAAAAACAATTATCTGTGCATGCTATACATGTTAACTTGGGTGTAATGCCGGTTAATGCCAGGTAAGTATTTGCACACTAGATTGTAGTTTAAGACTGTTATCCTATGCCTACTTGCCTGGGAGTAAACCTCACTGAAACAAAGGGATCTTCTGAATAGGCAGGGCAGGACTGCACTGTCAGTCATTTTCAGTAGCAAGTGCAAAACTTTCTTTCAGTGGGGCTTATTTTCCAGTAGGTGTTGCTGAGGACTGTAGACTTAATCATAGTTTTTGCTGGAAACTGACTTCTGAGTTTTAGAGAGAAACTTATCTTCTGTTAGATATGAAAAAGGATAAAGTAGTGCCAGCAGTCAAAATGTAGTTTTCAGAGGTAGGAAAATTAGTCATGAAGTGCTCTTAGAAAATGTTTAAAATTAAAAACCTTTAAAAATATTTATGTTTGTTATGTTGAAAAGGGGATATTTATTACACTTAGAGTAATTCTGTTTACATTTGTATTACCTTACTACTTCCATTCAAAAACCCCATCCATCATTTTATTACTCACTGTCCCTTCTCCATGTTTTGAACTTAGGAGAAGAGGAAGCACCTGCATAAATGTTCAAAAACCCCATTTCTTACCCACCCACCCACTGAAAGGGAGTGCAGTAAGTGAATTTTGAAATAAATACAAACACACAGGAAGAATTCAGGAAACAAAAACCTTTATCTATCAATATAAACCCTAAGCGGACCACTTTGTCCCACCAACAATGCAAATCTCAGAATTTTTTTAAAAGAAGAAAGAGTCCAGTAGTAAGATCCCTCTTCCAGAAGTCTAATACTTGATTCCATTGATTCCTGCCTCAAAGGAATCAGGTTGTCAACCAGAGAATTTGTGTTTTTTATACTTTGTGACCTCGTCACGAACACTCAAGTGTATTCAACCAGTGTAGTGGATGACATGACTATGATATTCATGGAGGATCCTAGAAGAGTCACATGGAGAGGAGGACCCATCTGAACTGTACATATTGAGGTATCTGGAGAGAGCTGCCAGCCTAAAAACTTTAAGAGAAAGAAAGGATCAGATAATTATTTGGATGAGCCACAAAGGATATAGGATGCTAGATTACATGTACTTACACCAACCCTAGCCTGATGATTTTCCTGAAGTGCTCTTCTCCCTTCCATCTTATCTGAGCATCCTCATGTCTGCAAGTAGTCCATTTTTCAGGTTGTGCCTTCTGAAATTCAATATGTATATAGATCTGAAGTAAAATTGCAATCACATCTACAGTGCATTCAAAACATCTAAATAAGACCTTTAACTCTTCTTTCTTCCAATGTGCATACCTATCTACAACTGTTAAACAAATTTTAATATGTTATTCATATTATTTTTAACCAAAACTACACTTATTGAAATGTTGGGGGGAAATTACAAAATGAATCCTGATTTCATAAATGTTATAAATATTTTTTGGTAATATTACCTTTGACTCTCCTTTCTCTTTATTCTCACCTGTACCATACCTCTTTCTCTATCTCACTCTGTCTCCTAATCTCAATCGCTCTTTGAACTTTTTCAAATTCTTCATCTACATTCTATTATCTATTATCCATGTGTCCTCACCACTTCTCCAGTTGCCAGTGTCCTTTTCCTCTTGTCTTTCACCCCCCTTTCCTTCATTCCTCTAAGGTTGTTCCACTCTCATTTCCCTTTGTGTGTGTCCATCTGTTCACTCTGCTTTGACTTCCTCTCTTCTGCATGCTTTCTCCCCTCCTCCATCTGTTTTCAATCTCATCTCCTATGATTCTCTTCCCATGGTCTTTCGCTAACTATGGCCCTTTGCACAAGAGGGAGGTGTACCACTGTGGGGCCAGGATGGCAGTGGTTGGCTGATTGTGCTTCTGCATGATGTTGTCGCTGGCCTGCCACCATCTTGTCCCCAAGCGCCTATCATTGCGCAGTGCTGCCAACCTTCCCAGCCGTGCGGAAGGGCAGAAGTGCACTGGTGATGGCTGCCTCCCCAGTGCAGCAATGGCAAGTGCCTGGCTGCAGTGAGGAAGGGAAGAGGTGTGACCAGTGTACTCCCCTCTGCAGCAACACAGCAAGGTGCAGAGGGCAGGGTGCCTGGCATCCTCCCCTCCCTCCCGGAGCTGCAACAGAAAGACTTGCTGGAGCCCCGTTGTGCAGAAATGACCTATATCTCTCTTTCTCCGCTCTTCTTTCTCTTGTCTTGAATTGTCTATTGCCCATTCACTTCCCTCATTTTCATTTTCTAAACAGGACTCCCCTTCCCCATGTTTCTTTGCAACACAGGGCCTGGTACCACAGGGTTCCTCTTCCTGCTCCTCCCTCCCTTCCTCCTGTTCTTTCGTGACTCTAATACTTCATTCCTGTGTGCCACAAAGTGAAGAACTTCAGTGAAGATAGTAGGGGAGGTGGTGTAAGGCTGCAAAAAATGTAGCAAATACAATACTGTATTCCTGGGGAAATGCTACATTGAATTTAACTAGAGAAAAGGTACTTTTGTGTTCTTGCTTGGGTCTTTTTTAAACACCAGGGCTAAGATAATTAAATTCAATGCACTGATTCTGATCTCTGAGTTCATTAACATCCGAAATGGGACTGGAATCCACCATTTCTGCTCAAACCCAAACAGAAAGATTCAGACTTTTACACATTGTTTGATACAGCTGTTTTGCCCTGGAGCCCTCCTTTTGTTGTACAATGGCGTCTTTCAGCTCATTGATGCGTAATTCTTAAAGCAGGATGGCAACACATGAGCATCATGCAACTCCCCAAGGATATTTTACAATTCCTATTGCATTGCCCTTCTGGCACTAAAATCACATTATTATGTTGCCAAAGCCACACTTCCTTGCTGCTTCCTCTTGCTTCTTCCTTTCCATCCTTCCTCTGTTTGCATCCTTCCTGCCTTCCACTATAGAGAGCCACCATTATAAAGAGCTCTTGTAGTTACCCGTTGTAGTTACTGCCAATTTTCATTTGCAATAGCAGTAAATTTGTGGTGCGTTGTCAGCGTGTTTTGGAGTTCCAGTACAGAGAAGAGAAGTTGCCCTGTAATTTAAAATAACACAAGATACACATCTACAATATTTTTAAAATTTGCCCTTTTAATCTGATTGTATTGTTTTCTTGATGTTTAATTTTTAAGTGTTCTGCAGTTATTTGGTCTCAATGATTTATGTTTTTCTTTCATTGTATACCAGGTTATTTTATAAGGAAAAAAGGAGTATACAAAATGTGCGTTATATAAAGTATGGTAGATTATATTAAAATATATAGAGGTATAAAAAGAACAAATACTTCTGAGTAATTCAGAGCAAAGGTAATGAATCTGAAGCATGGGCAGATTATAGTTATGTTTAAAAAAAGAGGTTTTTAACAAAAATCAGAAAATATTTCAGTTATTCCTGTGTGAATGAGATCATCATGTGAAGTTAAGTTCATTTCATTTCAATGACCTGTATCCTTTAGTTAGACCTTGAAGTTTGCAATGCAACAAAACAGGAACTCCACCCTAGCTTTATGAATTGCTGAACTGAGCTGCCAGCTTCTGACCATCTGCCCATTCTTCCTGTTATGACAGAGCTCACAAATTCTGCTATGATATGTGAGAGGACATGTTTTGTCCTTCATAATTTAACCCATAAACTGAACAACTCCTTATACCAGGTTAGCCAACTGTGGAATTCCTCTTTAGATGCGTTAAGAACATGCGTCGTGCATGCATATGCTCACTTAATTATGCAAGCAAGTAAGGTGTGATTTGATGTAATCCTCTCTGTTGAGCAGGTTTGAGCAGATTTCATGATGAGTGACTGATCTTTCCTCTTTTTCAGGCTCCCCTGTTTCTCTGGATCCACCATTACTTAGCACCCAAAAATCTTTCATTACTGTCACTGGAAATGATACGCTGCAGATCACTTGCAGGTAAGGAGGAAGGACTGAGATTGATAATAATTTTGCATACAGAGTTTCAATTAGTTTATTTCCTTTATTCTTTATTCATTGGCTATTGTAGATATACTGTAGAAAATTACATAAAATAAAACACGTAACCAAAGAAACTGTGGAAAATACAAAACTAAACTAAGCCAAATGCCACTTGGCTCAGTTATAGAAGGCCATTTACGCACTACACTCATAGAGCACGATTATTCCACTTTCAACATCCTATTGAATCTCAGGATTTGCAGTTTAGGGCCCCTCCCTAAACTGCAAACCCCAGGATTCCATAGGATGTTGAAAGCGGAATAATCGTGCTATAAGAGTGTAGTGCAGAAATGGCCTTAAAACTTAAATATCTATAAAGGAAGAGGAAGAATCATATTATGTCCTGTCCCTTGAAAATGTTATTTAGGTATTTTGTTAGGGTATTTTATATAAACCTTTGTATATGCTTATATCTGTCAGATTATAATATGATTATATATGAGACCTACTATAAATAGTCATTCCCTTGTTTCTCCCTTGAATGCTTTCATGATGGAGGATTCAAGAATTAAGAAGCTAGCTTTTCCTCCCAAGGGCAACCATTGTTTGTAGTGAGCCCTCGACACAAAATACATCCCACACCACAGTTAGCTTTGATACATCACTAACCAGTTACATAAGTTCTGACTGTTGGGCACTGTTTTTCAGATTTCCCATGCCAATTGAAAAAAGGTTTATTTTTGGACTAAAGCAATGTAAATATTGGCTGCAGTTCTGTATCATGCGCTACACTGTGTAACTTTGCACAAAGAAAGTTGCATAGCTGAGCACTACAGAACCCTGCCTGCGCCCTGGTGGCACAGTGGTTAAATTTTGGTACTGCAGCTACAAGGTTATGAGTTTGATCCTGCCGGGCTCCAGGTTGACTTAGCCTTCCATCCTTTTACAGGTCGGTAAAATGAGTACCCAGTTTGTTGGGGGCAATTAGCTAACACACTGTAAACCATCTAGAGAACACTTAGCTGATAAGCTGTATAGAAATACATGTGCTATTGCTGTTGCTATGTGTCAGGGCACTGGGAAGAGTGTGCCAGTATGCATCAGGCTCTATCAGGGCACACTGGCGCTCCCTACCCGGTATCCTGATGTGGATCAGACTCTACTGATGTGTATTGGTTCTACCTGGCCATTGTCCAGATTGGTGTCAGGAGCACCTGATGTGTATTGGCACCCATTGCACAACATTCCCAATCTGTAGTGGTCATTTCACTGCTCCCCTACTTCATAACATCACAGCAGTCTCTTGCTAAATACAAACATTGCAAAACTGCTCGGTTCTGCTTCCTGCAAACATCTACTTACGCAGATGTGAATCCCAGACTGAATTTCAGCCATTCTCTTTAAGGGAGGGTATCAAGAAAAAAAGAAACCAGCTCTTTCATACCTATAAAAATGCATGCTGAAGTTTCAGTTAAAAACAAAACAAAAACAAAAAATCCTTGGCAGAAAAGGGTCCAGAAAAGGAAGGAGATAGGTCAAAATGTTGTGGGAAATTAACATCTCTCCTCTCCACACGCTTCTGAACAAGCCCTTTGGGATACTATGGACAGTCGCCCTCATTTGTCATTCCTATTCCTCCAATGCTGATTTTAGGTTTTCTGCTTTTATTTATATTGCCTTTTACATGCACTCATGTGCAGGTAAGCTCCCATTTAATAAAATGAAAATTGCTTCCAATAACATGCGTGCAGTAATTCTAGTGGTGTCACAAAGAGATTTTTTGTCACAATCTGATGTTTAGTTACTTGGGCATTTAAGTCTTGTTTAGATCAATAGGGTTTCCTTGTTGTTGCTAACTGCTGTCAAGTCAGCTTTCACTTATGGTAACTCTAGAGATAGGGACCTCCAGGTCACCCTGTCCTCAGCCACCTTGTTCAGGAATTACAAATTCAGGGATGTCTCTTCCTTGACTGAGACCATTTCCACACTACACTCTTATAGTGTGGTTATTCCATTTTGAACATCCTATGGCATTAGACCCCTCCCTAAATTGCAAACCTCTGGATTCCATAGGATGTTGAAAGTGGAGTAATTGCACTATAAGAATGTAGTGTGGAAATGGCCTCTGTCTATCCATCTGTAATGCAGTCTTCCTCTTTTCCTACTGCCTTCTAGTTTTTCTATTGAGTCATGTCTTCTTGTGATATTGCCAAAGTACAACAGCCTCAGTTTAGTCTTCAATAAGGGCTTCCTTACTCCCAGCAAAAGAAAACTTAGGGTTGCAACTTAAAGTAGTTTGTATAAATTATTAATATAGTAAACATTATCATGTTTGTATGAATTCAGAAAGTTTCTGCGGTCATCCCCTGCAGCCATCATACTTTATAACACTATGATTCCACTTTAACTGCCCTGGCTGCACCCTGGGAAGTCCTGGGGTTTATAGTTTGGGCAAGCACTAGAGTTCTCTGAGTACCAATATATCCTAAAGACACCTGATCCTGTTTGATCTTGGAAGCTAAGCAGGGTCAACCCTGGTTAGTACTTGGATGGGACACCACCAACAAATACTAGGTCTTGTAGGAAGGAACTGGCAAAACTGCCTCTGAGTATTCCTTGCCCAAAAAACCCTATGAAATTCATAGGATCACCATAAGTCAAAACATGACTTTAAAGGTACATACACACAGAGAGAGCTTTCTGGCTAAGAATTCTAAAAACTCTTTCCTGAATTGGAATTCCCAGGATTCCACAGGGTAGAACCATGACAGTTAGAGTGGAATCATAGCACTGTAAATGTAGGGTGAAAAGGTTCCTGGAAAAGGCTTGTGTTCTTTACAAAGAAAAAAAGCTACCTCCAAGTCTGACTTGAAAATGAAAGTAAATTTATTTCTAGAATAAAACTTACTGAAAAAAAATCAGAGACTTAGTCTTTCTCCCATCCGTATTTCAACCAGATCAGCTCCCCAAAATATTCTTTCAAGGTGCACAGTACAGCAGAATGAAACTGCATTTTCTTTATGAAGTATGACTGCCGCAGAAAGACTGCTGTGCAGAATGGAGCAGAGAATATGGTCTATCACCCTCTGTTTCCTTCTCAGAGTAGTTCTCCTTTGCTGACCAGGGAATTGGGGCCAGTTCCACCCTACACTGTTATAGTGCTATTATTTGATTTTTGACATCCTATGGAATCCTGGAGTTTGCAGTTTAGGAAGGGGCCTTTAGAATTCTTAGCCAGAGAGCTCTTTGGCTTCAGTAAACTACAAACCCCATAATTCCACAGGACATTGAAAGTGAAATGATAGCACTATAACAATGTAGTGCGGAAATGGCCTAAGTGTCAAGCAAGAAGGTTGCTAATAGGGGATGAATATATGAGTTCAAGTTTCATCCTGCCTAAGCTCAGAACATGTATGTTCATAATTTTTTATTCAAGCAGTAGTCTTCTTCCCTATGTTGATAAAAATGCAGATTTTTACTTTTGGAACACAGTTTAATAAAATCTCATTTGCCAGTGGCACAGATGGACAACTACAGGGGCTGCATTGGTCCCCAAGGAGACCTTGGAGGGACACACACAAATACCCATCTGTAAAAGTATAACTTTTTTTGCCCTGACATACCCTCAAACTGTCTCTAGGGGACATTTTCACCATGTTTTGGGGCCTTTTGCTGTTTACTTCCTGTTGTTTTTTTTTTTTAAGGGAGGTTTCTTCTGGGCATAAATTGGTCTGGGCTGTCCTGAACATAGAGGGGAGTTTTGGGGGCCCTAGACCAAAATAAGTCAACAAGTTTTTCTGAAAGTTTTAGCAAAATGTTTTTTGACCACTGGGAGCCCTGGTCTCCAAACATGGTGGAAATGCTCTCCACACACACCCATGGGCATTTTAGAACAAAATACATGTTTGTTTGGTTTTTTTAAAATTTATTTATATATTCTGTTGTATTTGTAAGCTGCCCTTCTCCCAAAATCGGGACCCACAGGAGCCATAGAATGGCTCTTAGGGGTCCTCATGCAGCCCATCCTGGCTTATGGCCATATGGGTTGTGTGTGTGTGGGCTACATAGTGGGAAAATGCTAAACAAAGGCAACATTGTCTTAAGGACCCTAGTTGAGTTTTTCACAATTGAAAATCAATACAATACATAGTGGTTTTTATGATTATGGGGTGGATCCAAACTCATTCCCAGTAGGCCCAGAAAATAAACTAGACATAATTTATTCATAGCAAACTTAAGACCCATTTGTTTCGGTGGACCTACTCTAAGCATGACCAACCCTGAATGTAATCCATCAGGTTTAAAGACATGATCATTGTTTTAATTGGGGAATCTAAGGCCATTTCCGCACTAGCCTGTTATAGTGCTATTATTCCACTTTCAACATCCTATGGAATCCTGGGGTTTGCAGTTTAGGGAGGGGCCTCAAAGGCATACTGTGATGTGCATACATATGGGCATACTAGATGAATGGCAGGTCACTACATGAACAGACTCTATTAAATGTTAATTTATTTGAGGTCCTTTTAACTGAGGTGGTGTTGGTTTGTGATAGCTCATTCAGGTGTAAAAGAGATTGATGTGATGGTTTTTCATTAATGAACACAGCTCTGTGTACCCTTCGTTAATGTGGGAATATTGCTTTTGTATCTCTGCACCTCTCCATTTCCCCCTTAGTGGTGAAAGAGCCTTGGAATGGCTTTGGCCTAACAATCGGACGAGTTTTGAAAACCGTGTGGCAGTGACTGACTGTATGGACAATGTCTACTGTAAGATCCTTACGCTTACCAAAGTAAAAGACAATGACACTGGGGCCTACAAGTGCTTTTACCAAGACAACCATGCAGTGTCAAGTGTTTATGTCTATGTACAAGGTAGGTGTTTACAGCAGTAAAGCTCTTTTCCTGATAATAAATTAGGAAACAAAAGATTAGCACAATCCTATATGCACTTTCTTCTTCCACTTAAGAAAATGTGTTATTTATAGCTTTCTAACTCAGTTATTTTCAGGCTGTAAGATGGTGCTGTAAAGGGCATAGGCATATTCATTATCTTTTGTGAGAGAGGAAACTTCATTGCTTATATTGATATGGATGTTTCCTTCTTGTGGAAGATAGTGGGTACTTGAAGCTTTGTATAGTAAAATGTGCTGACTTCGTTGGTACCTAGCCTCAGAAGTCAACAAAGCAAACTGGAAAATTGCAGCTGAACAGAATGCTCTGGTGGGGAAAGGCTAGAACACAGCTGGAGTCAGATCTCTGTTCAGTCTGTTGGCCAAAGCAAACCCCATTCTTATTGCAAATAGGCCTGAGAGTCAGTTCACACAGCTTAACATTTTGGCAGAGTTAAAAGAAAGCATGCATACGACTGTGTGGGTCATCCGAGTATCAGTTGCAGTTTCTTAAGCTACACAAGGTGAGATATGTTGCAAATTATGTGTATACCTGGTTTACTACTGAAAGACAGTATTTATATTCTGTGATGTAGTACCTAGCAACAGTTCCAAGGAATTTGGTTCCATGTGGCACATGTGGTATTAGGCAACACTTTCATTTCTACACCCCTATCAGGATGATATAACAGAACAGAAAGGGCAACATTGGAATAAAAGAAACAGTGATGTGGATGAGAATATGCACAACTTAGGCCTTTAGAAAGATGGAGGTTTGGCCCTGAGAACAGAATTGACACAGATCTTTACAGTCCTCCCTCCATGTTTGCAGGCTTGACCTTCTTGAATTTCATTATTTGCAAGGTGCACAAATGCTTTCCTCCCTTCTCCTCCTCCCCCCATTCTCTTGTGTTTAGCTGAGCATGGAGAAGGGAAGGAAGGCAAGCACTGGAACAAAAGGCAAGGAAATAGCTGAGAGGCATGTATGTGCCTTTGTTCTCCCCTCTGGAGCTCCCTTCCCATTCCCTTGCCTCTGGCGCTGGCACCGAGAACTTGCGCCAAGGCAAAAGAGAAAGGAATTGCTGGGGGCGGGGAATGTATGCACACACACTTTCCTTCTCCCCTCCAGAGCTCCCCTCTCCCATTTTCTTGCCTCTGGTCCCAGCATGGAAAAGGGAAGAGCATGGGAGGGGGGAGACCCAGAAGGGAGTGGGAGAGGGTGAGTTGTTCATGGTTTTCCACTTTCGGAAAGGTTCTATATCCTGAACTTTTTGTGCCTCACAAAAGTGGAGGGGCCACTGTAGTTTGACATTTTGTTCTTCATGGGATAAGGAAGACTTGTTATGGTAGAGGCCTCTTCCTTCTGCTGGTTATGAAGGAGTGGTTTATTCTATCATCAGCCACTTGGGTTGTCATATGTCCTGAGTCTCAAGTTTTCATGGATCATCTCCAGACAGGAGGCAAAAGTGCAAACTGTCCAGTTTTGGTGGGCTCAGCTCCAGGCAAGAGAGCTCCTGCACAGCAAGTAGAGCAGCAACTTGCTGTAATTTGGAAGGATTAGCTATCTCCTTCCCTCCCAGTCACAGTGGCTTCAGGACTTCAGGATGCTCTGACCTGCATCCATTATCTGGCTAGAAGCCAGCAGACTACATTAAATATTTATTATCTCCTCTCTGTAAGTAAGTGAGAAAGTATAATCCGCTCATTTCACCATGATCTGGGAATGGCCTCTTTAGTTAAGCCTTCATTTCCAAACATGAAAATATGGTGTGTGTATGTGAATGAATGAATGAATGAATGACAAGCTGTGAGCAAGTGTGGTTGGTATTAATGCATAGCACTTAATGACACCACCAGGGGCTATTCTTCCATTTCAAGTTTTGGCCCAGAAACTTCTGGCTTGGGACAGCCCTGAACTGGCAACCTTATCAGCCACTGTTGAAATCAGAGTTTGTTGAAACATGGTGAACTTTTACAGAATGTCTGTATCTGCAGTGATGTATGCAAAGCTGTATTAAATGTTTGTGTGCCCGCTTTTTAAATATTGGCTTGCTCAAGGCATTTTGAATCTGCAGCTATTTATGCAAAACTTTATACCTTTATAAATTGTTTGTAAGTCTTCTTGGGTAATATGGGTCAGGCAAACCTTGCGTAAGTAGTCTGGAAGTGTAAGTGTGTGTGTATATGCTTCACCACTCAAATTTATGTATAGGAGTGTTTATTTGTTATTGGCAAATAATAAATATTATATAGTTTTGTATATGTTTTCTTTCCTGGCTTTCTTTTTTTGCCATACTCCCTGACCATTGACCATTCTGTTTGGGGCTAGTGAAAGAGGGATCCAGCAAGATCTGATATGTCGTCTCTGCTTTAAAAACTTTGTTCTCAAAGCAGCTTACCAACCACATTTTGTTTCTATCCACATGAGCCTCCAGTCAGTTTCACTTTCTTTCAAGAAGTCCTCCTCTCTCATCCTTGTGTGTCTGTGTGTGTGGGTGTGCCTTCAAGTCACCTGTCAACCTGTGGTAACCCCATGAATCTCATAGGTTTTTCTCAAGCAAGGAATACTCAGAGGCTGTTTTGCCAATTCCTCTGGTATTTGTTGGTGGTTTTCCATCCAAGTACTAACCAGGGTTGACTCTGCTTAGTTTGTATGAAGAGACAGGATCTGATACCTTTAAGGTATTTAGTCCCTTTTCCTTAATGCTACCTTATTGTGCCAGTTTACTGTCCCATTGGATTCCAATGGATTTCAGCCTGTCACTGTTTCCATGGAAGGATTCCAATTTACCACCATCAAACAACTCATTTATATTCCTATTTGTCCCCCCACTCCTCTTCTTTCTCCTTTTTTAAAAAGAGGCTCTTGAAAACTAATGTAGTTATTTAAATCTTGTAGGTTTTACAGACCTTCCAGATTATAGATCTCCATTTGTGACATCAGCTAGTGAACAACCAGGTGCCATCTATATAACTGGAAACAAAACTGTGGTGATTCCTTGCCTTGGGTCCACATCAAACTTGAACGTTTCACTCTATACGGTAAGACAAAGTAGAATGTTATTTGATAGTTTTTCAGCTATGTTCATCATCACATTGACATAACACATTTTCTACATTGTGGGGAGGAGGGCTTCCCTTCCTAGCTTCTTTTAGAAACTGTTAAGAGTTTAACAATTAACAATTTTTACTTTGATATTCATGCAGAAGTATCCAGACAAAGTGTTTGTTCCTGATGGTAAAGTGATAACCTGGGACAATCAGAAAGGTTTCACCATTCCCACCAGCTTGATCAGTGATGTTGGCATCGTCTTCTGCAAAGCTAAGATAGATGGGGAAAGTTATCAATCTCTAATGTACATTGTGGTGGTTTTAGGTAAGACATATACTACTGTCTTTGAGCATTTTCTTTGTTGTTGCTGTTTTGTTTAGCATAATGGAAGGAAGGGCATTGCAACAGTGTGGAGCCATGCTGATAGAGGTAGCTTTGAGGAGAAATAATGTGTTCCCACCTTTATTCAAAGACTGTTTCATTTGCCTTCTCATTTAAAGCATTTTGGATATAAATGCATTTTAGCTTCATGTTATCTGGTCTCACACTTGTTTGGTGATGGGACAGCATCCTTCTTGCACTTGAGGGCAACAAGATACCTTCAGCTTCGTAGAGCAGGCTGTGTGGCATATACAGCTCTGTCTGTCCCTGGTCCTCAGCATCTCCTACATGAGGCAGTTACCTCATTCTGCCTAAAGTAAGGCCAGCCCAGTGTTGATGCTGTAAAGCTGCAAAGCAAGTAAGGTGGTGGCAATTTAAATCCAAAGTACAGTGGGTGTGAGAAGGATGTTGAATGCAGCCCCTGAATCCACGTCCTCCAGATGCTTTGCTTGTGACTGGGCTTTAAGATGGGTAGCCAAGCCAGACAGAGAAAACATAGGCAGACAAGTGGGGTTGTGGGCAAAGGGAAGCAGCAGGACTCTGAAGAACCTCCACTTTCATCTCATGCTCCTCTACATAAAATCTCACTACACTGCAGCTTTGTGGCAGACCAATATTCCAACATACAAATTTGCAGAGCTTGGAGAAGTTCCTTTTTTTGGCCATAGTCCTTCATGTTGCCTGGGAAATTCTAGGAGTTATAGTCCAAAAAAGAACTCAAACACTGCAAGATGCTGTTCTTAAAGAATAGTTGTAGAGAGTTTTGAAAGCCGAACTACAGATCAAGTCTAGGACCCTACTGCATCAGCTGGCATCTTAGTCTTACAGCTCATTCTAGCTCTAGATAGTTTTCTTGTTATCTTCAGTTCTTCAGCCCTGAAGAAAAGGCTTTGTAATGTGAAGAAATTAATACACTGGAAGTTCTTAGTCTATAAAGCTTTTTCTAGAACTAGGTTTCTCTCTTCCATGAATGTTCTTAAAAGACTGTGTTCTCAAAAGACCGACAAAATTCAGCATATTGGGAAACTCTTTTAAAATCAATCAATTTATCAGGTTCCCAAGTATGTATGAATGCAGAAATGGTCCTTGAAGTGTATGGTCAATGTCGAAGCTTGGAAGCGTAACTTCCCCAAGCTCCAGATAATGTTTACTGATGTCTCTGACACTAGAGAGATGACTGGGAGTTTTTTTTTTTTTAAATCAAGCAGATTTCAGTGCTTCAGCACTCTGTATCTTCTTGCTCCATTCACATGACTAGCTGAAATAGGCTGTACAAATATAATTTTAAACAATACTGTTACTTTCATGAAAAGTTGGATTTTTCAGCTTTTCTTCTTGCTTGACAGATTCACTTGTCTAAATCATTCATTTATCAGACAGTACACTGTTGTGGTTATCACTGAGAATGGATATACTTTTAATTTGTTCCATCCTGCTCCAATTCAACACTTTCCAGATAAGCTGGACAAGAGCTCCCACCACCACAACATCATCAGTGGATTGTGATGTGGGGATAATGAGAGCTGTAGTTCAGTCCAGTGGATGGTGCCGGTTAGGGAAGCTGCTTTATTCTTTCCCATAGAATCATAGAGTTGGAAGAGACCACAAGGGTCATCCAGTCCAGCCCCCTACCACTCAGGAACACACAATCAAAGCACTACTGGCAGATAGCCAAGAAGGAGACTGCTCCACATTCTATGTGGCCTTTGTACAAATTGTTCCTTTTTTCCCCTCCACCTAGGATATAAAATCCATGACCTTACTATGAGCCCTCCACATCATGTAGAGCTGGCAGCAGGAGAGAAATTATCTCTAAACTGTACTGCAAGGACTGAGCTGAATGTGGGGATCATGTTTGAATGGGACTACCCATCGAAGAAGGCAACAGCAAGCAAGGTAGCATTCCTTTTAAAGAAAATCCCTTTTGGACTGAAGCCTAAGGATTCTTATTTCATTTTTAACATCCAGAAACGGATGGATGTGTTTTGGATGAGTATCATCAGATTTCGGTAGACAGATGTGTCGTAGTGGTGGTGGTAGTGGTGGTGGTGGTGATGATGAGCACCAGGCAGTATAACTTTTTGCTACTAGGAACTTCTGGCTCTGGGCTTATTGCAGTGGAGAGAGAAAGGAAATACCTGCCCTGGCCTTACTGGTAAGGGTAGGTAGGGGGCACCTCAGTTACTACCATTCAAAGGTGGAGAGGACAGTTAGCTTAAGCTACTCACTGACATCAGCAGTCTGTGCCCATGTCAGGAGTAACTGAACCTGAGCTTGGAGAAAATTCTCTTTTGGAATACAGGTCCTAGACTTTCTCCAGCCAGTATAGCTGGTGGATTCTGAGAAGTGTAATCCAGAAAAGGGCTCCCCACCCCAAATTCTTGACTAGATGGTCATGTTTGTTCCACGATGCATATTTGGAAACTAGGTATAGAGAAGAAGAAAAGGCATTAAGAGTGAAGATGACCAGGTGTAAATGAAAACTGAAAGCCCAACTACTGGTAACAATTTTACCGGAATAAAGCCACAAATTCTGAGTAGTTCTAGAATCTCTGGCCCTTTTCGCACGCCAGTCCTGTTGCAAAATGGCCTCAGGAGCGTTGTGTGTTTGCGAGGACTGTTCCACGTGACATCCTCGCAATCGCACAATGCTCCAGAGGCCATTAGGGGCGATTGTGCATTATATCATTTTTGGCTCATTGCTGAAAATGATGCGCAATCATGCATCCGTCCTGCACTTACCTTGTGTGCGGAGGCTCCAGATGCGCTACCATCACGCTTCCTCCCCCAGTGCAGCCTAGGAAAGTACCTGGCTGCGCTGCGGAAGGAAGGGGCGGAGTGCTCACGCTTCCTTTCGGCCAGCACGGAGCTGGTGTGGAGGGGAAGCGGAAGGGATGTGAGTGTCTCTGGAAGAGGCTTCTCCCGTGATCCCCTCGCGACAACTCCGGAATGAGGTAAGGTGCGAAAAGGGCCTCTATTGTGACCCATCAGACTGTGGGGAGTGCTTGGATATCTTCCAAGTTCTATGAAGCTGTAGTCTTCTAAAATAAGGCATCTTGTTTACATATATGCAAATTCAAGATTAAAATGAGAACAGGGCTTGTACAACTTTATGAGTTCTGTAGGTAAATAAATTATTTTGCCAGTATACTTTTTAGTGCCTGTGCGGCACAACTGAAGCCTTTTCTACCTATGCAATTGTCTTGCAAGTATGACCACAGAAAGTTAGAAGTACAGAAAAATTGTTACTAGCATTCCATGACATGCCTTCTGATATGATCATTTTTGTATCAGCTGTGATTCAGGTTACAAAAGCTGCTTTATCTTCAATCCTGTTAGTAATCTTTATTGCCATTTAAAATCATTTTATATTGTTTTAAATTATAGGCGAGAGCAAGTGTGGTGTGGTAGTTTGAGCATTAGACTACAACTCTGGATTCAGAGTTGGAATCCCTGCTCAGCCATGGAAACCCACTGAGTGACCTTGGGCTAGTCACACTCTCTCAGCCTGAGGGGAAGACAGACTCAAACTCCCTCTGAACAAATCTTGCCAAGAAAAACCTGTGATAGGGTCACCTCAGGGCCTCTACAAGTTGGAAGCTACTTGAAGGCTCACAACAACAGCAAATTATAGAAGTTTTAACATAGCTAAATGAATTACCTAAAACCTTTTCTGTCTTTGGTATTTTAGTTGCATATTGTTTGGAGAAATGTGGGATATAAATGATGTAACAAAATAAAATAATAAAATAAAAATAGTCATTTTTGGCATTTGTAATTAGGTAAGAACCAGCAGGGTGTAGTGGTTTGAGTGTTGGACTGTGACTGTAGCAACCAGGGTTCAATTCCCTGCTCGGCCATGGAAACCCACTAGGTGGCTTTGGGCATGTCACATACTCTAAACCCCAGAAAACCCTGTGATAGGTTCACCTTTGGGTTGCCATAAGCTGGGAACAACTTGAAGGCACACAACAACAGCAACAACAACAAGCGGCTGTTACAGATTGCTACTTTGAAGGATGGAAGCCTTGTCTTCTGCCCTCTGATCAACTTAGTAAAAAACTCCACTGAATTTCATATATGCAGGGGCAGGGAAGTTGAAAGGGTGAGGCTGGAATGTTCTTCTTGTGTTACAGGAAAAGCATGTTACCATCAGAGATGGAGTGACGTTGCTTGGTAATGAGGTGAAGAAGTTTGTCAGCACTCTCATCATAGACCATGTGGACTTAAATGATGGAGGCCAATACAGGTGCACAGCCTCCAGCAGCCAAATGACTAAGAAAAACAGTATCAGTGTTACAATTTATGGTAAGGCACATCTCAGAATTTACTTCTATTTGATACCTGTGGCAAGGCAGCAAATTCAAGGTGATTATCAGACTTGGGCCATTTTCACCCTACACTGTTATAGTGTTTTTATTCCACTTTCAACATGCTATGGAGTCCTGGGGTTTGCAGTTTAGGGAGGGGCATTTAGAATTCTCAGCCAGAGCTCTTTGGCCTCAGTAAACTACAGACCCCAGAATTCCACAGGATGTTGAAAGTGGAATAAAAACACTATAGTGTATGGCAGAAATGACCTGAATCTCAGGGTTTCTTCATTCTTTTTTTTAAAATCATTATTTATGAAATAAAGATATGCTTTCTCATTTCTGAGGACAGTGCTTTGTAACCAGGGGAAAATAAGATAGGAACAACATAGACTGCAGCTTATAACTCAGTGGGGGCTTACTTCTGAGTAAACATATAGACAATTGTGCCACACATGGCTGCCATTAAAACCAGCACTTCCATTTTCCCTTATTTGTTTAAATTCATTTTTTCAGTATGTACTTAAAAGAAGCTTTAGTGAAAAACAACAATTGAAAATAACAAATACATATTGTACAATAAAATTAAGTAAAAATATAAAATCATATGGACCTATGTAGTAGACACAGGATTCAATAAAATGCCACATACATTTTTGTAAGTGAAAAACCCAAACTGAGGAGATCTGCCAAACTTCACAAGGGAGAGAGTTGTACAGTGGAAGGAATAACACCAAAATGGCAGTACTCCTTGGGCCAACTGCCTTTGGGCTCTTGCTGATAATTCATGTGAAGAAAGATGGTATCTTAAATATAATGGAGTTACTCATTTTGGAGTTTTGAAAATTAAAACTAGAGCTGAGATAGCTCTTACAGTACAAGGGAGATGCCCATCAAAAAACAGATTGTCACATTCTGAATCAGTCAAAGATTCCAAGACAGCTCTAGCACTGACCAACTTCTGGCCTCAGTTGAAAGATCCATTGACACTGATAAAGAGCCTCTTCTGTTCACAGAGGAACTTCAGTACTAGACTGGCGAGAACATCCAGATTAGTCTTTTTGGAGGAAGGCAGCTCCATGACCAGAATTAAAACTTCTACCTTATCTAGAGTGATTGGAAGTTTATTCATCCCTGCCCACTGTTCACATCAGACACCTTTTCAGTGTTCTCCATGCCACCTCTAGTTGAGTTGAAAGGGAGAAATAGAACACCCTGTGCCAAATCTGGACAATTTGAAAATGATGGAGTTGTTAAAGAAGTTTAGCAGGATAAGACAGAACATTACAGCACTCTGCAGGCAGTGGCTATTTGTGGATTAGGTAAGGGGATGCATATCATCCCCAAACAGTGGAAGGAAACACCCCCTAGCTGAGTTTCCAGGCTGCCTCTGTCTACAAATGGACAAATTCCATGGATCTTTTATGGTTCTGCTCTATCATACAGTGAGGAATTGTATGGCATGTTGTCAATATGTCATCCATTTGTGACTGTTGATATGCTTAATCTTAACCAAAAGGCTGAGAAGTATCTGCTGACAGTTCAGAGTAAAGAGTAAGATGATGATCTTGCCTGAGGGTGTTTTTTTTTTAAATGTATGGCAATAGTTCAGTAGTCACTATTGCTTTACTGTGAGATGCCCATTGTCTGTGTTTAGAATATATGAGCAACAAAAAAGCATACCTTTCTAGAAACAGGAAAATAAATTAGATTGTCTCAAATGTTTGTTGACTTTTAAAATCTTGACAGAAAAGCCCTTCATCTTTTTGGGAAGAATGCCATCTCTGGTAGAAGCAAAAGTGGGTGAACCAGCTAAAATTCCTGTGCTGTTCAGAGGTTATCCATCTCCAGATGCAAAATGGTAAGACCTAGAAAAGGTCTTTTAAAAATTACTTTAATTTGCTCCTTTGCGACTGCCTCCCTGTCCTTACGGCATAATTTATTTTATTTAAAATATTTAATACCATCTTTCAGTAAAACCACCAAGGCAATGTACAATAAATTAAAAAAATCAATTAAACTTATGCTGGTCACTATAATAGGCATATGGTTTTACTCACTAGCAGCTTGTTTAAAGGATCTAGAGCAACTTGTTTGAAGTGCTGTTTGATTCTTTAAAAGTTCTCCATCCCTCTTCTATGTTTCTGTTTCTCTCTCAATCTGTCCTCAAGACAGATGAAAGTCTTCATTTTATTTTATGGGCATCACTTTTCTAAACCTAACCTACCTGATAGGAATGTTGTTTGGATAATAAAAGTATATCCCGTGTATTTTTAAACTGAGCTTCTCAGTAGAGTGGTTCGACACAGATGTGAGCCTATATCTATGTTGTATAAATACCTTATCATTCAAGTTTAACAAAGGGCCAATTGTTTTTAATGCAGGTATAAAAATGGAAAACCCATTGTGGCAAATCGCACCATTAAACTTGGTTACTCCTTGACAATTACCGAAACAAGTGAAAGAGATGCTGGGAATTACACTGTTGTGCTGACCAATCCCATAAACAAGGAGCAGAAGACGCATACATTTCATCTGGTTGTGAATGGTAAAATTCTATCTCTGAAATCCTTAGTTTCAACAGAGTAAAATTCTGCTTCCATTGCAATATGTGATAAATTGTGCAGAAAGGTGAAATTTCATTCTTTGTTTAGATTTAACAAATCTAAGTTACATAATCACAGGAACTACTTACTGTAAGGATAGTGTTGTCAAAAATGTGAAGTAGGCTTCTCTAAGGCTATTTCCGCACTAGGCTGTTAGAGCGCTATGATTCCACTTTCAACATCCTATGGAATCCTGGGCTTTGCAGTTTCAGGAGGGCCGGTAGGATGTTGAAAGTGGAATCATAGCGCTCTAACAGCCTAGTGCGGACATGGCCTAAGAGTCATAAGTTGATTGCTTCAGGTTGTGCCAGTTGGGGCTTTAGTTCATTGACAGAGCCAAAGCTGGGAAAGCTGCCTTTAATATTTTGTTGGTTACTATAATACAGTATGGTTTTTATAGTTCCAAGATCTCCCAATAGTTAGTTATTATAATTTTGTTTTAAAAAAAACTCTTTGCTTTTTCATTTATTGAAAGTAACAGAAGAGAGCCAACATGGTATAGTGGTCTGAGCATTGCACTATGATCCTGGAGACCAGGGTTCGATTCCTTCCTTGTCCATGGAAACCCACTGGGTGACCTTGGATGCATCACATACTCTCAGCCCCGGAAAACCCCATGATATGTTTCCCTTAGTGTCACCATTAGTTAGAAGCAACTCGAAGGCACACAACAGCAGCAACGACAACAACTGAATCATTGCTTTTCAGTTATGAGAAAACCAGAATGCTACAAGCTTGAACAATATATTTCTCCTCTGCTAGTAAATAAAAAATATTCCTGTAACTATAAAGGTAATTAAAAGTCACAACCACACCGCAAGAGGAGTGATACGAACCCTTATTGAGTTAGAACCATACTATATTATAGGCATACTTTTGCTATTGGGAAAGGAACTAATACAAAATAATTAGTTATAAGTGGTTACTCTGAAGTAAGGAATGGGAAAGAAACTGATAAAAGGTAATTAGTTACTTGTAACTGGTTATGGAGAAGTTCTACACAGAGCACATGTAGAGTAAACCTTGACTTTTCCAGGAACAATGAGGAACACCTTGAAAAGCCTGGGGAGCTGTCTCTGGTCAGTGTAGACAATGTTAGGCGAAATGGACCAGTGGTTAATTGGGCTTAGTATCACCTCCTTTGTCTCAATTTTCTCCCCAACTCTCTCCAAAGACTTTTAAATGTTCATGTTAAATAGCAGCAGGGACAGTTCCACTTTACCTGTTCTAATTGACTGAGTCAATGCAAATGTTTGGGTATGATTTTTACAAATCCCTTCCCGCAGGAGATGGATAACAAAGTATACATCCCATACAAACCCATACAAAGTACATACCTTCTAGGTCAGGTCTTACTCCCCTACCTGGTCCAAAGCTGAGTCTATCCTTTCAGCTGCATAGAATAGCCAGCTGGTGACTCAAGAAGTCTCGTTTTTTGTACTCCACTACATCTCTGTTTTCATAATTTTTGGCAGGCAATTAAAAACTGTAGGCTTATCAAGCCCCAGGTTGGCCAACATCCAGCATAGTTACTTTGCTTGATTCTATCTTTCTCTTCAGTTTAGTTTTTTTTTAAAAAAGGCTTCTGGTTGTACAGTTGTTTTACAAAAATAATACCGTTTTCAATGTACCCAGCATGTGTATTTATCTTTGTGTCCTGCACTTTTCCTGTCCTCAGTGTGCTCTTTTACTCTCGTCCACCACGAATCCTTCCCTGCTGTCCTTGTATGCCTCACCCATCCTTCCTGTTCTGCCTTCACTGTCCTATCCAGCTTCACTCTTCAAGTTCCTACTCCCCTTGGTGGTTGGGGAAGTTCTTGTCTGCTTCTGCTACAAAAATAGCCAGTCTGGGGGACAACAGTATCGCTTTCATATTATGGAAGGGTGAGGGTAATTTCATGGGATATGAAGGATGTTAGCTTGAACAGTGACCATATAATGGAGGAATGCAGAATACTAGCCTAGGGGCTCTCCTGCAGTATCTCATCTTCTGGGCCACATGTTTCTTCAGCAGCTTCTATAAAGCCTTGTTCTTACCTCCAACCTCTGGAAAGAAACATATGAATTACTTTTCTTGGCAATCATTGTCTGATGTCTAGTGACAAGCAGACAGAAATGAAGATGAACTATCATTTCCCATGTTCCCATGGGACCTACATGTCTGTCTGTCTGTCTGTCTGTCTATCTTTTATTTATCTAAACCAGTTTTGGAGGACAAAACCCTTTGGGTTTTCAGCCTGGAAAACAAGCCCTTTGACACCACTGTCAAGGTAGCAAGAAGGAAATTGGATTTTTAAAATGTTTTGAGATTTGTTGTCCTAGAGTTTCTGAACCAAACCAAACCAAACCAAACCAAATAATATCATGTTCCTCTTAGTTCCAAAATTCAGAGATGGGGCCTAGATTTCTTTCCCAGAATAGAACTATCTCTTCATGAAAGGGAGGTAAGGACAGGCCTGGGGAAAGTCCCAAGGCATGCAGAAATGCAGAACATCTTTAGCAAAAACTTATGGTGGTATAAACCTCACAAAACGGCTGAATGAGAACTGAACATGCGTGATAATCACCAAAAATTACTCACACTTTGGAAAACAAAGAGGAATGCAGAATGGAATGGAGTATCAAAGAGGAGGGCATGACTAACTAAGCTCTGAAAAGGATCATTCAGTCTGCAACATAAGTCCCATTTATCTTGACTAAATACATTTTAATTATAGGACTCTATTAATAAAGTAATTCCTTTATCTCCTTTTCCTTCCTATAGTTCCACCTCAGATTGGAGAGAATGCTCTTTTGGCTCCTGTGGATTCTTACAAGTATGGCTCCACCCAAATCTTAACATGTACGGTATATGCTGTTCCAGTAGTGGCCAAGATTCAGTGGTACTGGCAGTATGAGGAAGAATGTACATTCAATCCTCAGTAAGTACAATATGATTTACCCATTATTAGATGTGAGTGCATTGTTCTAGCTATTGCTCTGACCCTCTTCTTTGAAAAATAAGTTTCCACTGTTTTAGTATCTTTTTTTTTCTTCTTGTTTGGATATGATACATTCGCTGTTCTACATCCCTTCACAGTCTGTCCACTTGAAGGCACCCTTCCATATAATAGTGTTTGTGTGCCAAATTATAGCAGTGTGCATAGGCATCATTGTATCTCAGTAGCAGTCATTCTTCTTTTTCTTGGAGATCTGCCCTTTTCACCCTGAGAATCCTTTGGGACCACGGGGAATGATATTTCAACCTCATCTCTGACTTTTTAAATGTCCTTTTCACATAGGCTCATTTCAAATGGAAGAGGAAACAATGGTTTCTTGCTAGAAGAGGGAAGCTACAGTGGACATTGGACTTATACATTCCTCTTACCTCATCTTTTGCAAATCAAAATGATGAGAAGAATCTTGTCCTGGTTTTTGTTACTCATAGTTCCCTGTGACATCTAAACTCAAGGAACTGTGATTTGTTTAAATGATGATGATTTGTTTAAATGATGGTTTCAGAATAAGCAAGGATCTGAAACCGCACTGTAAGCTTGTAGGAATATATTGTATTTATATTAAGGAGAGTGCAGAGATGTTAGTGCAACATGAGTTTGTGATAGGAACAGAAGAAATGACTCTGGATGTACTTATAAGGTAAAAAGGGGGAAAAAACCTTGTGTTTATTATCCTAAGAAATCCATTTTTGGATAGGAAAAGAAATAGGCAAAAGAAGTTGATCTAAACTTGGTTAGAAAAGCTCCTAAAACCTGGTGTAAGCTACCATCCACTGTTGGGATTGGAGCCTCATGGATTCTCCTTCCAGAACAAAGGAAAACAAAGAGGCTAACTTCTTGAGAGAAGAGAGAGGCAATGTATTTGCAGGTCAGTAGGAAGCAAAAGGCTTGAGCATAGAGACTAAAAAGATATATGGAGTGAAACAAAAAGGACAGAGATTATCTAGATTTCTCTGGCCCTTTTCACATGGCATATTTGATGCGAAAGGGCCCCTTGAGCGTCGCGCACATGTGAGGAGCGGTCCATACAGCATGCTCACATTTGCACGCTGCTCCAGGGCCCGGCAGGGACCACTCACACATTTTTTCATTTTTGGCTTGGAGCCAAAAATGCTGCACGGTCGCACATCGCTCTGGGGCCCCGTGCACACTTACCTTGCGTGCGGAACCTCGGGAGCCGGGCTGGTCGCGTTTCCTGTCCAATGCAGCCTGGGAAGGTCTCAGGCTGCACTGTGAAAGGAAGAGGCGGGGCTCTCATGTGAGCAGGAAGTTCATGCGGAGCTGAAGAAGCAGGGAAGTGAGAGCCTCCTTGCGGAGGCTGCTCGCGCGAGCACTGCACCCCAGTGCCGAAAATAGGTGAGTTGCGGAAAGGGCCTCTCTCCCATGAATCACTTTGCAAACATTGATTCCTCTTTGCTTCCACAGAACTTGGCTTTTTCTTATGAATCACAGTTTAAACCAGTAACACTCCTGCTAGTTTAAATATCACAGGGATCTGTAGGTTGTGCATGTGTTTTGTTTGTTTTTAATGGGGGTGACAGCATCTAGTATTATCCCCACTAGCACAAAAGAGGAGGGAGCAAGATTAGGGGCCTTTTCATACTACACTGTTAAAGTGCTATTATTCCACTTTCAACACCCTATGGAATCCTGGGGTTTGCAGTCTAGAGAGGGGCATTTAGAATTCTCAGCCAGAGAGCTCTTTGGCCTCAGGAAACTACAAACCCCAGAATTCCACAGGATGGTGAAACTGGAATAATAGCACTATAACAACGGAGTGTGGAAAGGCCCTAAGTCTCACTTTATCTCTTTCGTACTCTTTCGCACAGCAGGAAAATGGTTTTCTGTAATGGCTGAATTGGGCTATATGTTAATTATCTGAATAGCTATGTAGAGTGAAAAAAAACCTCTTTATTAAATAAAAGGAGGAAGTTGAGATCCACAGGATGCTCTATAGTGAGTATGAGGTCCTTCCTGCACCCTACCTCGTCCCGTCATGCTGTAGTAGCGATCCCAGCAGTGGCTCTGCCAGGAAGGGAGCATGACAGGAGTGCTTCCCTCTGCACCAGCTGATTCACTGCTGAAGGAAGTGTGATGGACACACTTCTTTCTTCCACAGTGCAGCCAGATACTTTCCCAGGCTGTGGTTGAGCAGGAAGTGCCTCCATTGCGCTTCCAGGGCTCCCACAGTCCAGGTAAGTGTGGGATGGTGGTGTGATTGTGTGTGTCATTGGTGCGGAAAACCCATCAATGATTTAATCCACGATCTTACCACCTGGCGATGGAATAAGGACAGGACTGTGATGATGTCACACAGAAGCGTCATCGCAATCTTGCTCCTTTCTCATCCCCATGCTGGGACAACAGCATCCTGCGGAAAGGGCATGAGTTTTCTGTGCTTGTGTAGAATCACAGAATTTAGGCTTCACTGAATATTAATGAAGTGACATTTCAGTGAAAAACAAGGAAAAAAAGCAAGTTAATGTACTCTTCCTCTGGTGCCTTTCCAAACCTACTTTTTTGTCCTACTCAGCAGCTGCTTTGATACATTAAAAACATAATCTTTGTTGGTAATTCACTCTCAGCCGCTCAGTGATCACATTAGCTATGTCAATTCAAAGTGTGGGCAAAATGTCTTACCTTTACTCTGAACACATGACCCAATCATATTGGCCAAAGCATGACATCAAAATGCCACATAACCAGTTAGGTCTGACTACACACAGCATCACAAAACCAATTCAAAATGAGGACAGTACTACCTGCCTTCACTCCAAATGGGCAAACAAATTGCCTTCTTTTGCAATCTCTCTGAGATATGCCAGCTTGCTATTGGGCTATGGCGGTGTCGGTGGGGCTTTCATTAAAGCACACTTCACCTCTGTTTCCTGTTCCTTCTCATCTCCAAGATAACCCACTGCTCTGAATCTGAAGAAAGATTTTGCCATATCTTGTTCACTAAAATAGCTTTTGGAGGCAACAAAGTTAGATAGTAAACCGGGCTTTAGGCTAGAGGAAGAGCAAAGTCTGTATAAAAATATTTATTTCCACCCTTTCCTGGCAGTAGACAAAACTTCCTCTAAGTCTGCTGTGAATGCAAAAACACTTGGGACTTGGTTTCAGCAAAACAGGTTGATAAACACAAAAAAATTGGCAGAAGACTTCATCTTTCTCCCACCCCCTGAAGTACTCCCAGGGCTGCATTAAGGTTTTCATAGGCCCTAGGCACTCTTGTATTCGACTTCCTGCTTGACTCCATGTACCACTAGGGATGTTTTTGTAGGCCCCAAAATCCTGTTTTCATGGGCTCTAAAATTTTTGCATGTTCTAGGCACTGTTTATAAAGTATCAAATGGATAAGATGGCATTTCCCCCCCCCTTCACTTTTAGCAGCAAAAATCCTGTAATATCATAGGAATGTCCAGGTTACTGTTGATAGATGTAGGCATAGAGCTTCTATCAGGGAGGTGCAGCATAATGTCCTACCAGGCAGAACTACTCTATGCCTCCTCTCATTCTCCCCAAAACTCACCTTTTACCTGCTGCAGCCCCTCCCCAAAAACATGGCCATTTACTGGCCAATGGGGAATGATTTGGTAGAGAATATAGGCCATTTCTGCAGTACACGGTTATAGCACTAGTATTCCACTTTCAACATCCTATGGAATCCTGGGGTTTGCAGTTTCGGGAGGGGCCGTGAAACTGCAAACCCCAGGATTCCATAGGATGCTGAAAGTGGAATAATAGCGCTATAACCATCAAGTCCAGAAATGACCATAGAACATATAGCAACATAGCTGGAGACATAGCTATGAGACATTGGCCTTTTCTGCATGGCAACACTCTCCTGTGTCGTCCTGTCACAATCCCGGCAGCTCCTCTGCTGGGATGGGAGTGTGTTCTCAATGTTCCTCTTCGCACGTAACTGGCTGTCTGTAGAAGGGAGCATGAGGGACATACTCCGTCCTTCTGGACTGCAGCCAACCTTCTTCCCGTGCCTCAGTAGGGGAGGAAGCACATAGATTATGCTTCTGACCCTTCTGCATGGCCAGCTGCAATGGAATATTTACGCGATCAGGGATCATTGATGGAGTTTCTCCATCAATGATGTAACCCGCAATCACGCCAATTGGCAACGGAAGAAGAGCGGGACTGTGGCCCTTTTTGCATGGCATTTGCCATGCGAAAGGGCCCCTCAAGCATCGCGTGAATGTGAAGAGCGGTCCACACGACGCACTCACAATCACGTGATACTCCAGGGTCTGGCAGGCTCCGCTTGTGCGCTTTTTCATTTTTGGCTTTGAGCCAAAAATGGTGCATGATCGCACATTGCTCCAGGGCCCCACACGCACTTGCCGTGAATGTGGAGCTCTGGAACCACGGTGCTCGCGCTTTCTGCTCCAGCGCAGCCTGGGAAACTCCCTGGCTGCACTGTGGAAGGAAGAGGCGGGGCTCTCGGGTGAGTGGGCAGTAGCTGTGGAACTGAAGGAACTGGGATGTGAGAGCCTCTCGCTGGAGGCTGCTTGTGCGATCCCCACACCTCAGCTCTGTGAAAAGGTGCATTGCAGCGATGACATCATGTGGAAGCGTCATCATGGTCCCACTCCTCTCATGTCCCCATGCTGGGATGCCATCGTCATTCTCTATCTGTCTCACACACAGACTTCTCTGATTCTTGTAACTGGAAATTATTTCTTTTAGATGATATGATGTCAGATTGTTTAAGATGTTTTATATTTTCCGTTTTAATACAGAGATATGCAAGGTGCCTTGACAGTATTAAATAACATTTAGAAAACCCAACAACAATAAACACAAGCCAACCTAAGGAGGTGCAGATGCTAACATTTTCCAGCTGCCAGGAAACTAAAAGCTGGTGGACTGTGTGGGTTTTAGGGCTGGCATATGTGTTATAATCTGTTGTGTAAAAGGAATGGTATAAACAAACAAAAACCAAATATTGTTTAAATGCTGATTGGAAGCTATGTTCGTAGTCATCTTGGGCTATAACTTCACATCTAGTTAAAATACTTGAATCTCATTGAATCAATTTGGTAGGATCCATACTTAGGCCATTTCTGCACTATACTGTTATAGTGCTATTATTCCACTTTCAACATCTTGTGGAATCCTGGGGTTTGCAGTTTAGGGAGGGGCATTTAGAATTCTCAGCAGGAGAGCTCTTTGGCCTCAGTAACCTACAAGCCCTAGAATTCCACAGGATGTTGAAAGTGGAATAATAGCACTATAGCAGTGTAGGGTGGAAACGGCCTTAGTTATATCCTGAGAATATACACTCACTGAAACCAGTGGGACTTAAATCTGTTGCAACTAACTCTGATTGATTTCAAGAAGCCAGCCTGCGTAGTGTAGTCATTTGAATGTTGGACTAGGGCTTTGGGAGGCCAGGGCTGAGATCCCCACTCAGCCATGGAAACCCACTGGCTAACCTTGGGTGAGTCGTATTCTATTAACATAGAGGAAGGTAGTATCAAACTTCTCTGAATAAATCTGATAGACTCATACTAATATTGAATCAACTTGAAGGCACATAACACAATATATTCCTCTGAGGAAGTAAGATATCTTCTGAATAAGTCAAGATTCAAGCTATTGTGCACAAGATTTTTAGCTTTGGGGTAATGACTAGTTCTGAAAGCTGTTGTTGTTTATGCTTGCAACAGCTTGTTCTGTTTGCCTTTACTTACGTCAACCCACTGCTGAATTTGACACTGTCTCTTATCTATGTAAAAGTGTATCTTGGAGGAAGTGCCTTGATTGATGCTAGGGAATGATAGAATGAGCTTCTGAGTGAGAGCCTCTCCACTTCCCTTATCTAAGTTTTGCATAAGGCCAGACTTCCTTTTAGGATTTTTTTTTCTAAAAAGGAAGCAAAAAAAGGAGCCAGCTTTCCTGTTGTTGTTTTAAAATGACTTCCACTATCATCTTCCTTTTGGTGCCTGTCTGGTTGTTTCCTACCTAAGGTCCACTATCGTAGAGAAATCCACGAGGGACTCTAGTGATTTTTATGTCCTTCTCTGTCTTCCTCTTGAACCAAATTAACTCAGATTGTCAATTTTATGAATGGAGGTTTGTTCCCAGAATAGCTGTTGACACCCCCCTCCCACCACACACCATTAGTATCCTGACCTACTCAGAATAATGAAGGAATTTACCTCTAGGGCCTGGGAATTTCTATTTTTATGTGGTAGCAAAGTCTTGGAAACTTGAGCATTTTTTGTTACTTCTTTACAAGTAGAACTTGCAACAAAATGTTGCAGTATGTCCCCATCCACTGAATATGAGTACTACTGGTCAGGATTCCAGTCAGTCGTACCATCCTCCAAGACACTATGAGTAGTAAGGGATTTTAGCAGCCCGATTCTTTCTCAATCACCTCCCAAGTATGGGTGTTTTCCCAGTGACACCTAACATTCAGTGATTCCTTATTCCTCACTGAATTCCTTTCTTTAAAATTTTAGATTTGTCACCCCTCTAGGTTCATTCAACCAAGCTGATAGAGTTTTCTAGAGGGAATGATACTTACAGTCCCCCTCAGAGAACTTGGAATGCTGTTTTTGAAAGCAGATACCAGCTTTTTAGACATTACTATTTCAAGCTAACCTGTTGCTATTACTTACCAGCTATTATTAGAAGAATAGTGCATTACAAATATGTGACCTTTGAGTTACTTCTAAATTATTTTTTAAAAGTAAAAATGCCACCAACTCCACCTCATGCAAAATATTCTCCAGAATCACCCCCCAAAAATAACATTTTAGGACTTAACAAATAGGTATGAATACTTACACTGAAACACTGAGAATGTTAGCAGTTCTTATATTACTTGTACTGGCATGATTAGGTTAATTTAAAAAAATATTAAACTGTTTAAAATTTTTAGACCATTTAAAAGGTTTTTGGGCATACTCTCATCCTATGGCTCTGTTATGCTGTTATACTATCTTGTCATTTGCTAATACATACAAACAAATGCTTGAAGTGTGACTTTTTGGTCATCTTTTCTCTTGCAGCCAAGTTGGACTGGGGAACAACCCTTACTCCTGTAAGAAATGGAAAGAGATAACTGACAGAAGAGGTGGGAATCAGGTTGAAATAATAAAACCTCATTCTGTTGTTATTGCTGGGAAAAAGAAGGTGAGCTTATCAGTTTTGTCTATATCTGAAATGCTGTTTGAAAGAAATTAAAACAGATCTAATGTAATGGTTTTGTGAACATTGGAATCATGGACCAGTGATCCTAAACACAATTATAAAATAAATGATGGCCCTCCCTAAGTTTTAAACCTTAGGATTCCATGGGATGTTGAAAGTGAAATAATAGGCTAGTGTGGAAATGGCCTAAGAACAGAATCCTGTGCATGTTTACTCAGAAGTAAGTGTCACTGTGTCCAGTAGGATTTGCTCACAAGTAGCTGTGGTTCGAATTGCATCATAAGGCTGAATTCCTGGCTGAATTAATAGAATGTAAATAATGTTGAACACCATGAGACTCACTTTTGTTATAAACATACTTCAAGCTGGCCAGCCTGATGCAAAAGGAAAGTTGAAGAAAGTGTTCTATTTTGGGTTTTGCTTAAAATATTAAGATCTCTGTTGGCCACAGTCAGAACTCTTATTGACCATTGTAGCAAGATGATTTAGGAAGAGTAAACAATTTCACTTTTGTTTGCCAGAATGGCTAAGCAGCAGGTCATGTAAGTTTCAGATGCAAACAGGATAGCTAAAACAATGGTGGGTTGTGTTGTGCTGGAATTTAGAATAGCCTGGAATAGCTATAGCTGACTTATTGTGTGGGATTCAGAGAAGCTCTGCAGCATCAGCATGGCCTGACATTGTCTGCCTCATTCTCTTGTAGACCGTAAGCACTCTCATCATTCAAGCAGCAAATGTATCTGCTTTGTACAGATGTGTGGCTAGTAATAAAGCTGGAGAAGGCGAGAGGGTGATCTCCTTTCATGTCACCAGTAAGTACTGCACAAATAATATTGCAACCAATTTCATTAAACACTCCAGGGTTCTTAGCCTGTGGTACTGGGGTAGGTAATAACATGGTCTTCCAGGTGTTGCTGTACTGTAACTCCTAGCATTTTTCACCATTCGTCACCTCCCATTGCTTCCCTTGCCTGAAACATGGAATAAACTTCAACCTTGTTTGGATGTAACAACAAATTATGCTTTATCATTACATGTATGACCCTTGGGCTCACTTGCTCCTCATCTTCAGGGTATCCAAAAGAAAGAGTTCCCTTCTTTTTCAGACTAACATCATGTAACCACTATATCAAAAATCAATGAACTGCATCTAGTCTTAACCACGGCTTGTTGAAAAAACTTCCTATCTTCATTTATGAAGCTAGCTTATTTCAACTGCCCATATCTAAGCTTAACCACAGTCTAGGTTTAGACACAATATTAAACTGTGGTTAACTGAAACTGAGGCCCTTTTCGCATTAAGTCTTCTCGCGCGAGCGGGGGAGGGCAGCTCGCGCATGAAGCCTTCTCCAGGAGGCTGCTGCTTCCCCCTCCTTCCTTCCGCAGGCAAAGGAACGAGCGGGGAAGCGGCAGCCTCCCGGAGGCGGTGGCGGCTCGCGCGTCCGTCCATTCCCCCCCCTGCGTGCACGAGAAAGGAACCTGTCCCCTCCATCCCCCCCGCGCACGCGAGAAAGGCGCTCCTCCCGTCGGCCCCCCCGCGCGCACGCGCGAGAAAGGCGCTCCTCCCGTCGGCCCCCCGCGTGCGCGCGCGAGAAAGGCGCCCCTCCTGTCGGCCCCCCCGCACGCGAGAGAGAAAGGCGCTCCTCCTGTCGGCCCCCCCATGCGCGCGAGAGAAAGGCGCTCGCCCCTTCCGCCCCCGCGCGCGCGCGGTGCAGCAGGACATGTCGCGCGAGCGCCCCGCCCCGTCCCTTCCTTCCGCAGGGGCGGAGGGAAGGAAGCGCAACCCGGCCGGCTCCCGGACGCTCCGCACGAAAGGTAAGTGCGCGCGGGCGCCGGGAGTGTTGCGCGAGCGTGGGTGATTTTCGCTTGGAAGCAAAAATCAAAAAACCCGCGCTCGCGCCGCTTCAGCCCCGTGAGCCCGGCGGAAGTGGGAGTGCGTCATGCGGAGCGACGCTCCCACTCCCGCGAGGCTCACGGGGCTGTTGCGTGAGAAAAGGCCCGTGCGAAAAGGGCCTGAAAGTACAGTTGGCTCTCCATATTTGTGGGTTTGACCTTCACATGTTTGATTATTTGTGAGTTTCTCCAACCCCTGCTCCCCATCTCAGGCAATTCTTTTTTGGGGACCTTGCCTCTCAGCAGCTCTGATCAAGCTGCACAGTCCTTTAAAATCCTCCTCTGGTCCTTCTCCCCCTCCACCAGCCACTGTCTGGCCAGCTAATGATGGATTGCAACCCAGTTTCTCAGCTGCACAAAGCCTCCCCTGGTTCCCCTTTGCACCCATGGAAGTACATGAATGAGAGAAAGGAAGTATGGAGCCACCGTACCGATCCAACCCTTTTCCGGCCCTTTTCTCTGACCTGGTTTGGACCCTGGATGCCTGTTCCCCCCACCATGTCTCTTTCCACAGACACACACATATTTTGATATTTGTGATTTTTTTCACTTTTGTGAGGGTCTTGTGCCCCTAATCCTAGTGAATGTGGAGGACTAACTGTAAAAGCTTTCAATTTTTTCACAATCATACTAGAGGAAATGTTAGGGTGGCACAAATGCATATCATAATAAATCAGACCAGACTCTTGTATGATGGAGGAGAAATCTGACAGTGGGAGTTGCCCTGAGTCAATTCTTTATCTGTTGAAAGAACAATAAAGGTTTGCCTGTTTTTACATGTAGTCAAAAGCAACAGAGGTAGTGAGCTAACTAATTAGGGCACTGCAATATTTCTCAATGAATTTTCGATAGTACATAGTTTAACAAACAGTTTGATTGGATTAAACAATCCTTTTGTGAATAATTCCCCATATGCACATTGTCTGTATAATTTATATATTTCCTGCATTCACTTTGATTCTTTGGTACTTTGTGCTAGCATGCACAAAGCACACAAAATAATCATCAAAGCCTGCAAAAGTTACTTCTTTGGACTAGAACTTCCAGAATGCTATAGCCAAGCAGTGGCCATGGAATCTGATGATTCTGGGTATTGTACTCTAAAACAGTGGCTCTTAACTTGGGGTCTGTAGACCCTCACAGGGTGTCTGCAAAGTGCTGCTGCTGGACATCAGCAGCAGTGACAGGGACAAGGCAGTGAGGGGGGTGTATGGGTGCTGAAACTGTTCCCTCATTTGCAAATGAAGGAGCCATTTTCATACAAGTACATGCCTGCCACTGTGTCCTTTGCATCAGGGATGCAGCTGCATGGAGTGTGGGCACCAAGGGACACAGCAGCAAGCATATGTACATGCCCAAACTGCTCCCTCTTTTACAAATGAGGGAGCAGTTTCGGTGCCTGCACACAGCTGCTGTTGCATCACTGATGAAAGGGACATGGTGGCAAGTGTATGCACATGCCCAAACTGCTCCCTTGTTTGCAAATGAGGGAGCAGTTTTGGCACCTGCATGCTTCCCCCTGCTGTGTCTCTGATGAAAGGGACACAGCGGCAGGTTGGTGTGCATGCCCAAACCACATCTCTGGAAACCAGGGTTTGAATCCCTGCTCAGCTGTGGAGGCCTACTGGATGACATCAGGCAAGTCACATTCTATAAGCCTCAGAGAAAGGCAAAGACAATGACAAAAAATCTTGCCAAGGAAACCCCCATGATAGGTTCGTTTTAGGGATACCATAGGTCAGTTTTCAAAGAGGAGAGAAATGATGACTAGAAAGAACCTCCCTTTGTCAGCAGCAGTTTGTTGTTGTGATGTGTCTTCAGGTCACTTCTAAGTTATGGTAACTGTTATCTCACTGGAAAAACCCTATCTCTGGGTCTACAATTTTGATATTAAAATATGATTCAATGTGCCTGAGAAGTCACCCGGATGGGCATGTAGGCAGCAATGGTCAAACAATCGAAAACCAGGTCAGGCCAGTAAAATCCCCCATCACATAGCCCCAGGAGATCTCAAGCTGTGCAAACCCCACAGTAGACAAAGGCTCTTCAGCCCCTGAGAAGCTGACTCAAGAGGATTAGCACGTTTACCCCAAGTTGAGCAAATATCCTGTCAGGCAAGGACCATTTACATGAAGTCACACCACAATCAAATGCAGCTGAAGATCCTGAGACTTCAGCAACACCTTGTAATGCCATCCTGCAAAGGAAGTTACCATTGTGGAGCTTCTTTCTCATTGCAACACCCATTGTTCTCCCCGGGAAAAGTTTAGTCCTCCAGGTACTTTTCCCCCTACAAACTGTCCCGATTTTTGGGCGTTTCTTTGGATCACACCCGGTCATCCCAGCAGGCCATTTCTCTGTCCGTTGAGTAATCCCCTCAGCCCTCTCTGTGCTGAGCCCCACTTCTCTGCTGTTTTCCCCGGACCATGGACTTCAGGAAAAGGTGCAGTATTGCCACAGCTACAACCCCTTCAATATTCCCCTATCTAGTTTCTTCTCTTTTGCTTCTTAATAGGTCTTGAGTGAGTGTGTGAGTGATTGCGTTGGTGCATGAGACTTTCATTCAATAAAATCATTTATTGGACATTTTTGTTTGATTTTTGGCTTGGCCTGACCCTGTAAAAACTGGGTAGAAAGACCCTGCTAGGTTACTCTGCCTCTCGCATTGCTACTGCTTGTGCTCTGGCTAGTTTCCATTCCCCATCACATGGAGCACATTGAGGTGTCCCCCAAGGGACCCCAGAAATCAGGGTAACATAACTCTGAGGTGAACCTATCACAGTTTTTTTTTTTTGCAAGATTTGTTCAGAGGAGATTTGCCTTTGCATTCCTCTGAGGCTGAGAGAATGTGACTTGCCCAAGGTCATCCAGTGTCTGAGTGGGGATTTGAATACTAGTCTCCAGAAACTTTTAATAGATAGATAGATAGAATATTTAAATCTGAATTCAAATATTTAAACCCTGAGTTAAGTCTTGGGGGACACCAGCAACAAATTATATTTACAGGGGGTGCCTGATAAATCAAAGGTTAAGAATCACAAGTCTAAAAGAATAACCTTTCCACGCTCTTAAGCTGATGATACAGCACAATATTGGGGATTGAAATCCATTCATTTTCAGAATGATAATATTACCCTGCACATTTCAGTAAGAAAACCACATAATGGATGGTCTTTCTCTCTTTCAATAATTTTATTTTATTTTTCTTACAGGAGGCCTTGAAATTAATCTTCAGCCTCAAAGTCAGCCTACTGAGAAGCACAATGTCTCCTTGAGGTGCACAGCAGACAAGCTCACTTTTGAGAACCTGACCTGGTTTAAACTGAACCCTCGTGCTTCAATGACAAGACTTGGCAGGCTGCCCATGCCCGTTTGCAAGAATCTGGAGGCTCTTCAGAGGCTGAGTGCCACAGCTGCAAGTGCCAATGGGGAAAATGTGACCATGGAACTCCTTCTCCAGAACATTTCACTTCAAGATAGTGGGGATTATGTATGCATCGCCCAAGACAAAAAGACCAAACTCCGACACTGCCTTGTCAAACAACTCACTATTCAAGGTAAACTCATGCTGTGCAATTTAAAAAGAAGCTTTGTCATTTTATGATCAGGAACTGACAGGGGTTTTTTTTTGTTCTTTTTTTTAACAACCGCCTCCATATTACTCTATCAACCATGGGGTGGATCTGTCTGCTTCTGGTCACTTTTATATGTGTGTATTCCTCAGTTCATTACATCTCATGCACCATTACAATGATAGGTGATTTTTAAAAAAATATAAAAAAGAACAACTGCACAAAAAACATTTTTTGAATACGTATTTAAATGTATCTTATAAAATATTTGCTCTCTTTTTAAATACATATTTTTGAGTGAGTAACGGTTGGAATATTTGGGAATAGGAGAACTAGTGAATCACTGACATTCTAACTGGTACACTTCTAATGATAATAGCTTAAGGAGGGCACTGTATTTAGGACATGCATGGGTTTCTAGAGAATTTCATGAAAGTTTCTAGTCCACTTAGTTTGTAGACAGAGTGAGGGTCATAGCGGCAGAACAGCTAGAGAATGAAGAGGAATAAAATTACATTGTGACATTGTGGAATGTATTGTGTAGGTATTGTGATAGCTTGTAGCTTCCTTGATTTTCAAAATTGGTTGCAACAGTTTTCACAGGATAGAAAAACCAATGGCTGCTGCTCATGATACTGAGAATAGGCCCCCTGTGTTAATCTCATAGCTCAAGTTAGCCAGTGGGATCTGACAACTTAAGGACTTATCAGTAATTTCAGGTTTGTGATTCCAAAACTGTGTTTTTAAAATATCTGACATTTAAATTTATATTTCCTCCTTCACAAACAGAACCAGTGGCACCCACAATTATGGGGAACCTTGAGAATCAAACAACAAATATTGGTGAAACAATAGAAGTATCATGCTTAGCAAATGGAATTCCTTCTCCACTCATCACATGGTTTAAAAACAATGAATCTCTTGTTGAAGATTCAGGTGAGATTGAATATTCTGTCTAGCAGTTCCATTAGCCAAATTGCTTATGTAAAATTCCCCATTTATTTTGCTTGTGCTTAAGTTAGGCCCTTTTCACATGCAACTTCGAACATGAAATGGCCATGGGAGTGACACAGAATCACGAGGATGGTTCCGCATGACGTTCTTGTAATCGTGCATCACTCTTTTAGAGATCCTGCAGCAATCGTGCATTATATCATTTTTGGCTCTTTGCTGAAAATGATGCGATTGTGCACTCTTGCACTTACCTGGCATGCGGAACCTCAGAAAGCACAATGGCCACGCTTCCTGCCCCAGCGCAGCCTAGGAAAGTACCTATCATGCTTCCTTCCATCCAGCATGGAGCTGGTGTGGAGGGAAGCGCAGGGGACGTGATTCCCTCCTGCAAGAGGCTTTTTGCGCGATCCCCGCACGATGCCAGTGACACCAGGTAAGGTGTGAAAAGGGCCTTAGTTCTTGTCAGGAAGCACTTTTCACATTACGTTATCTCACGTGTTCCTTCCTGATGTTTGCTGTAGTGTGTAATCAGCCCTTATTGTATGTTAGCTGCTGCTAAATATCTTCTAAATATCTAACTCTTTTCTGGATATTTAGGAAATATGTGAGGAGGTGGGCAGGACTGCAGCTACATTACCTATCTGAGCAGGGCCCGGCTGTATGGGCAGTAATCCATTCTTTCTCTTGGGAATCCTATAGTGGTAGCACAAATAATTGTCAGCACAGAGCCTATAACATTTGGCTCTCTTTTTATGGGCTCAGTTAACACATGAAAAGTGTGCCTCGAATCATCAACCTCTTTCGGCCTCTGATTCACTGATTATTCAAATGAGTAGTAACATAATATGAAATGATATTTAAAAGAGGAGTTAGGCAGATTCATAGATAATCCATCGTCTAGAGTCCAAGTCCAGCACTCATACCATTAGTCTGGTTGGCTATTTAACTGTCCTGGGATCATTTTCTGGAGACCAATGGCAAGAGAAAGCTCTTCCCATATGTCCTACTTTTGGGTTTCTCAGAAATGTCTGGTTGGCCACTGGGCAGGACAGAATGCTGTACAAAATAAACAGGTCTTTGTTCTGATTCAACAGAGGCCCTTTTCGCATTGAGGCCTCTCGCGCGAGCGAGGGAGGGCAGCTTGCACGAGAAGGCTCCTCCGGGAGGCTGCTGCTTCCCTGCTCGTTCCTTCCGCAGGCGAAGGAATGAGCGGGGAAGCGGCAGTCTCCCGGAAGAGGCGGCGGCTCCTGCGTCTGCCCCCCCCGCGCGAAGCAGGAGGCTGTCGCGTCCACCCCCTCGCGTGAAGCAGGAGGCTGTCGCGTCTGCCCCCCTCGCGAAGCAGGAGGCTGTCGCGTCCGTTGCACTAGCGCCCCGCCCTGCTCCTTCCTTCCGCAGGGGCGGAGGGAAGGAAACGCGACCCGGCCGCCTCCCCGACGCTCCGCACAGGAGGTAAGTGCGCACGGGCGCTAGGAGCGTTGCGTGAGCGCTGGTGATTTTCGCTTTGAGGCGAAAATCAAAAAACCCGCGATCATGCCGCTGCAGCCCCGTGAGCGCGGCGGAAGTGAGAGTGCGTCGTGCAGAGCGACGCTCCCACTCCCGCAAGGCTCAGGGGGCTCTCGCACAACAGCCCATGCGAAAAGGGCCAGAGTTCTTCTTATGTTCTTACAGAGCATTATAGGTGAATTAGATATGGAAGATCCTACAGGAAGTGAGATGAAATGATCTTCAAATTCTATCCAGCCACTGGTTAATTTTGTACATGGAATAACCAAAAGTTAGGCCTATAGTGAAGCTGTGTCCTTTGATTTGGAACTCTCTTCTTAGAGCCATCTGTGTTAATGCACTGTCCCCACTCACATCCTCAAAACAACTTTCTTCTTTATCATTGTAATATATGACTTAGGGATGTACATTTTTGACTATTTCATACTTGCAAGCGAGAGTAAACACAATCTGCAGTTTTTGTCCCATTGGACAGTTCTCATCTAGTATTTACACAGCCTGAAATGTTTTAGGATAGTATTCTGTACCCAGATACATATGGTTTTTGTGCAATAATTATGTTTTGTGCAAAGCGTGTTTCCAGTTAGGCCCCTGTGTGTGTGTGTGTGTGTGTGTGTGTGTGTGTGGGCATGCATGTGCAAGTTTTCTGACTTTTGAACAAAAATCTTGGATACATAGATGTGGACACAGTGTTTTTGTACAAAGACCTACAACTATTGCACAAAGAACCCATGTATTTTTCTGTGCAAAATAATTTCCTGAAAAATTCCATGAAGTATGAAAGTTGGGCAAAAACTACACAATGAGGGGGGAAGCTGGGAGTTCAAACAAGTAACTTTACAAAGCTGCTGAAAGCAGTACTGAAAGTACTGAGAGCAGGTTTTGGGGGTTTGATTCTGGCTCTGCTTGAGATCTGCATCCATTTCCCATGTTCTGTTATTTGAACAAAAGATATGAGGTAAATATAATGTAAATGCTTCAATGTGTCCTTCTCAGCAACAAGATCTAATTCCAACAAACAATAGCAGCAGAAGAGTAATTGTGGTGCTTCTATTCTCTATAAGGTATTGTTTTGAAAGATGGGAACAGAAATCTCACTATCCGAAGAGTAAGGAAGGAAGATGAAGGGATCTACACATGCCGTGCCTGCAATGTTCTGGGTTGTACAAAAGCAGCAGCATTTTTCGAAGTGGAAGGTTAGTATCAATGTGCAATGGGAAAGTTTTCCTGTGTGTTAGCTTTTATTCCATGTATGTTTGATTTGATCTATACTGCTTGAATATCTGGTCTATAAGTGGGTGCTGTTGAAAAAACTGTGCTGTCTGGGAGATGGATTATTCCTGAGTGGTTAAATGGTATCAGGGCAGATGGGAACCAAAGTTGCAAAAGTCGAGTGGACAGAAGCTCTGTGGTAGCCAAGAAAAAATGGCCATGAAATGCCAAGTCCAAAGAGAAGACAGGAAGGAAAAGGCTAAGAGAGTGCTAAGTACAAAGAAACAATGCTGTCAGAACAGCTTTGAGTAACTTCTTTGCAGGCAAGGCCTGCTTGAGGAACAACAGCAATAGTGAACCACCCTCAAAGTCATGCATGGTCCTCCACATCCAGACCAACCAAGTTATTTGACACCTGAGGCAGAAAATCACACACACATGCCTCTCAGGCAATGAAACTACAATGAAAATAATTTATTAACTAAAAGTTAAATCCAGTTGTTAGTCTCAACTAAAACAGACACACTGAATCAATTGTTCAGTGGTAAATCAAATTCTTAAAGTAAATTTCACTGATTTAATGGGTCTTCTTTAGTTGAATCTAGCAATAATTCTATCAATTTGTTGCCGTTTACAACACTGGAATTTGCTATCGGAGGCAGCAGCCTGGGTGATTTGTGCCTAATGGTAGGGCTGGCCTTGCTTCCTTTCCCCTTGTTCTCCTTGCACAAGCAGTCTTATGCATAAGTAAGGCCCTAAATGAATTGAAAGATCTCATCTTCTTGTAAAAAAAAAATACAGTCAGATTTTTTTTGTTCTAAATATTAATGTCCTCTTTCTATATACAATTTTAAGTACTTTTCAAATAGCAAGAAAAACCTTGGTCCAGTGTGATAAATTATTGATGTTTAAATTATTATGATCAAGTGAGCCAAAGCTATATCCTGTTATTCTTATAAATCCCCAGCAAGATATTGGAGTGATGTGCCATTTAACATATTTTAGTTGGCTGGAAAGTGCCTGTAAATAGTCCTATGTGTAAATATATGTGTTCATTTATTTAACAAATGTGACTTGTTTAAATATAGCCTAGAATGCTTTGATTTTTTTTAAAAAAGGAAATATTCTAATTTGTTATAAGCTGCCTTGGGTCCTGTGCCACTTTTAAAAATAATAAGAAATGCAAGCACAATTGTGATAAATTGTTTCAAATGGGAGAACTGCTGACTTGTCTAATCAGGGGCTGTGGAATAATGGGGGCAGGAGTGCTGGCTTCTGAATGGTCCAGTGATACTAAGCTTAATTTATGTTTGCTGGGTTTTTACCATACCAAACATAGGATGTAGGAAGTTGCTTTATGTTGAGTCAGACCACTGGTCCATCTCTCTAAGTAGTATGTATACCAAGAGATGGGGAACCTGTGGTTGTCCACTCAGCGCTGGTCTGTACCTCCCACAACACCTCACTTTTGGCTAAGCAAGACTGGTAAGAGTTGCAGCTGATCAGCTTGTGAAGGGTCACAGGTTCTCTACCTCTGCTCTACTTTAATGATCAGAAGTATTTCAAGATTTCAGACAGGAATCTGTCCCACTGCAGCTTGGAGATGATGAGGTTTGAACCTGGGACCTTCTTCATACAAGTGGTATGCTCTGCTCTTGAGCTATTCCTTGTTTCTTCAAATAGGAAGATCAGATTTGGACATAGTGGCTCCTCTTACATTAAAATGGACTCAAGTTCTATCAGGTGCTGGAGCTCTTGGGCTATGAGCCTATTGTAACTATCCTATCTGGTAAGGCAGTGTCCTTGTAAGCTGTGAAGAGAGACTTCTTTATCTGTGACCCAGCCAAATGGAAGCACTTATAAGGTCTAAGATTTCATTGGAATGATTAAAACATGTAGTTAAACCTAAAGTTGATTTGACGGAATCTTGCTTGCTTGTCTGGTCCTCACTGAAGGATCAGAGTTCCTGCCATACCAATGGGTATCACTTGATTTAAATCATAAATTTCAACAGAGAAAGGCAAGCTGAGAATGTATTGACAAGGCATATAGACCATTCTTGTCTCTCTTTACTTCAGTAGTGGTGCATTTATGCTGTATATTGAAGGTACAAATGCTGCTTTTTTTCTTTTTTTACATGCTTTTGCCTCAATTGAATTGCTACATATGAAGCTTCTCAGGTTGTATTTCCTGAACAAGGAACCACTTTCAGTGCTTCAACTGATGACCTACCTCAAATAGGCTCTCATCTCCTCCTAGTGAACTGTTCAATTGTTTCTTCCCAGGGACTGACGAGAAAACGAACCTTGAGCTTATTATTCTGGTTGGAACAGCAGTAATTGCCATGTTCTTCTGGTTACTCCTCGTCATCATTCTGCGAACCGTTAAACGGGTAATGAAACCACTTCTCCCACTGTCCCTGTCAGCATCAGTCTTGCATGACAAATGAAAAGTGATGGGCCTTCTTTTGTGTTGTTTCTTGCATTGTCTTTAAATCAACAGCTGCATTTTTCCTCTCTTGGTACCATCACATTCTTGCTGGGAAATGAGGACATAGAATGGTTTGCGATTTAATTGACCAGGCATTTGGTAGAGAGAAAAATGTCCCTTTTTCAGATATTGCTAAAGCAAGTCATTAACGGTGATTTGTTGGCACATGCCCTGCAGTGCAGCTGGTGGAGGGAACTACATACTTGCATTCCTAAGGACTAAATAATAAGAATGTTCCAGACCTCAGTAAAGCCAGTAAATGTGATCAACTGCACGTTGCCTAACGAGTAAGGATAATATTATTTAATTAGCCATGATCCTGCTGTTTTTCCAGGCCAGTGGTGGAGAACTAAAGACTGGATACTTGTCCATCATCATGGATCCGGATGAAGTCCCTATGGATGAACAGTGTGAACGTCTTCCTTATGATGCCAACAAGTGGGAGTTTCCCAGGGAGAGGCTCAAACTAGGTGTGCTTTCCTCTCATAAACAAATCAGTGAATGTTCCTTGTCCCTGAAATTAGAGGCTGTTTTGTTGAATATTGGTTTGAGGATCATGTGACACTTATCCAATGCCCAGCACATTCTCCTTTGGAAAAATGGCATGTATATGTTGCCACTTCATACTCTATAAGGAATTCCTAAGTTGGCATTATTATGTAGAGAAAGGAGAGATGGGACACAAGTGGTAAATAGACAAATTAGGATTAAACTAGATGAGATTGGATTAAGTTGGCCACTTAGGGCTGCTTCTGAAAGGGGTTAGAGTTCCCCAGGTCTAAATCCAATTGCTAGATCCACTGAATGAAAGAGATTTATATTGGTGTTCATTTTTTGCTGTTGTTGTGTGTTATTTAGAACTTATTGTGACCCTAAGGCAGACCTATCACAGCATTTTCTTGTCAAGATTTGTTCACTGGGGGCTTGCACTATACTTATCTCCACTTACCTTACCTTATTCTGAGGCTTGAAGAGTGTGCCTTAATTATGGTCATACAGTGGGATTCTGTGACCAATCAGTGATTGGAACCTTGTTCTCCTGGAACCCTAGTCCAACACCGTCATACTGACTCTCTTTACCATCAAGCAGTTGATTCAGTGGGTCTACTTTATCAGGGTTTTTAAGACCATTTCCGCACTACACTGTTACAGTGCTATTATTCCTCTTTCAGCTTCCTGTGGAATCCCAGGGTTTACAGTTTAGGGAGGGGCATTTAGAATTCTTATCCAGAGAGCTCTTTGGCCTCAGTAAATGACAAACCGCAGAATTCCACAGGATGTTGAAAGTGGAATAGTAGCACTATAACAATGTAGTGCAGAAATAGCCTAAGATTGTTGTTATGTGCTTTCCAGTAATTTCTGGCTTATGGCAACTATAAGGCCAACCTATTATGGAGTCTTCTGGGCAAGATTTTTTTTAGAGGGCAATTTGCCTTTGCTGTTCTCTGAGGCTGAGATAAGAATATAATGCACCCAAGGTCATCCACTGTGCTTCCATGGCTGGTTCAAACCCTGGTCTCCAGAGCTGTAGCCCAATGCTCAAACCACTACACCATACTGGCTTTAATTTAACAAGCTCCCAGCACTGGAACCTGTCTGTTATTACCAGGCCTCAACTCTAATACAAGCTTCGTAATAACAGAGAGAATCCTAAAGTGTTCCAGGATTCTTTTCTGTTGTCATAGAACAACAATATGTGCCCATTTGTGGCATTGGCAAGCTGGGGTTTCTCATCAGAGGCCTTCATTTCTAAACAAGGCTTCTCTTATCAGTCCCTCTCAGTTAATAAATCCAGTGGAAACAGCTATTTTTTAGTGAGATACTTGCTTCCAGTTTTGCTCCGTTCTACTGAGACAGAGAAACTTGTTTAATGCAAACTATGCACATCTTTCACAATCACCACTGACCTTTCCATAAAACAGAGATCTTTCTTATGAGCTAGTATAAAGGAAAAAAAAAGAGCAGGAGTGGGCAACTGTGGCAAGTGTGAATACCAGTTTTCTGCCCCTGAGACCATCTGGGGGCCATGTAGATAACCAAAAATGTGATTTTAAAAACCACATGTGACCAGAAGTCTTCTGATTTTGAAATATGGGTATGGTTTACATTAAACAGTACAGTGAACCTTGCAATCTGTTCAAAAGGAGAACTACCACTCTCAGAAGCTTCCAGGGAGAGGCAATTTACCCAGAAAAAGGGCAGTCTAGAAGTCTCTGGTTCCATGAAGAAGTTGCATCAGTGGAAGTCTGACCATCCATATGTTTGCATGGGTTGTCATACAGGGGATGAAGTGGTAGGATTCTGCTTTTGTCTGATTGTTCTGCTAGCTGCAATTTTCTCACATTCTTCCTTTCTCTTAGCTCACTGTCTAGGTCCTATTTACTGAATGGTTAGCTTCTTGATCATTTGGGTCATAGAAATATAAAAAGTTACCCATTTCTTTTCTTTTTCCTTTGCATTCAGGGAAGCCACTTGGGCGGGGAGCATTTGGCCAAGTAATTGAAGCAGATGCCTTTGGAATTGACAAAGCTTCTACTTGCCGAACTGTTGCTGTCAAAATGCTTAAAGGTGAGAATGAAGCACTAAAAAGCACCTCAAAGGAAAGTGTTAAGTTATCAGCACATATTTATGATAATAAGAGCTGACTAGATGGTAGGGGTAAGATAAGGGAAAGCATAATGCACGCTACATTTTTTTGTGGCTTCAGAGTTCTGGGACTGTGTTTTAGAGCAGTTCTCCAAGTGCCATAACATAAGATTATGCTTACCCCTATTGCACTATTCGGAATATGTGTTTTTCTCCTCTTACTCTGATGAAAGGTGGCAGATGAAACTTTATTTCTACTCTATGCGTATAGCAAAACACTATGCATGCTTACTTTCCTTTTACAGAAGGTGCAACACACAGTGAACACAGAGCACTGATGTCTGAGCTCAAAATCCTCATTCATATTGGTCATCATCTCAATGTGGTTAATTTGCTTGGAGCCTGCACAAGACCAGGAGGTATGTGTTTGAAGACATTTGTCATTTTGTAGAGAGAATGGATAGCTGGTAGAGAACAAGCATTGTGGTTCAATCTTAATCACCTGGTGTTAATTGATTTCCAAAAGCTTGGCTTGCAGAAATTTGTGTCTACAGTCTGGATATTAGCAATGAAGATAGGAAAAACACAGGAACAGCACTTTGAAGCAGAACAGCAAAATAAACACACAGTCAAAAACTGGATGTTGCCCAGAATGGACAGAGCCTCTGTGCTAACTCCAAATTTTTTTGGAGAGGGGTGGAATTATAGCTTCAAGAATTACTCAGCCAATGTGGTAATGCTTCTTGGGAAATTATGGCAATCATGGTCCAAAAAGTAACTTTTCCAAGCTTTGTCTACACAGTGTAGTTTTGTGACAAAATGGCCTGAAAATATCACCAGGTATTTTGCCTCTGCCTCTGCCAAAATTGGTTGCCCCAATTTTTTGATCATTGAAAAGTTAATGAGAATCTAATTTCTTTTTGGATCTTTACAGACATTGCATGGGGAAAGTGAAAGAGAGGATTTTTAAAACCAAATGTTTCTAAGCACTGTGATATGATGTGTTACACATAGCAGTGCTGTACCACCTTTGACTAGTGGAACAAAACCAAATCCTGGAAAAGTTACTTGTTTTGTCTGCAGTTCCCAGAATCTCTTAGCCAGCATGGCTATGGCTATGCTTTCTGGGAAGTCTGAGAGCTGAACAAAACAGAGAGCTTATCAATACCTTTCTGGGCTTCTTGAATGGTGAGTTGTGTCGCCTTAGATTATTGGACCAGTCTTCACAGGGATGGTAGACATTTGTCACAGTTTTTTTTACAATATTTTTTTTTTAAAAAAAACTTGTTCATGTGTTACATATTCAGGTCCACTCATGGTGATTGTGGAATACTGCAAGTTTGGAAATCTGTCAGTGTATTTAAGAAGCAAACGAAGTGATTTTGTTCCATACAAGGTGAGATCTCTGTGAAATGCTGGGAATGAATGTTTGTGTGTGTATTTCACTTCAGGGCTTCTTTTCTTTTTTTCTTTTTTTTAGTTTAAGAGCTTTTCTGCTGTGAGATCTGTTGGATGTCACTAGAGATAGTTGCATCTTTCAAGATGCCACCAGTGTCACTTAATGTGTGGAGATAGCTTCAATACATGTATTGTCAAAGTACTTGTAATAATCCTGTACTCCTTTCCTCTTGGTAATAGAAATTCTGTTTCTCTTTTCTTCGTAAACATCACAGACTAAAAATGCCAGGCTTAGACAGGAAAATGGGGAAGACTTGAAAAAACGCTTGGACAGCATCACGAGTAGTCAAAGTTCAGCAAGCTCTGGGTTTGGAGAGGAGAGGTCCCTCAGCGATGTGGAAGATGGGGAAGGTAGGGTTTATTTTCTTTATTTATAAATTATAGATGTATCATGCCCTCCCTCCAGTGATCTCAAGGCAGTAAAATGGCTCTCCTCACTTCGTCCTCACAATGATGGATCATTGCTGAAGATTTGTGTTTAGGTCTGCCTTGGCTTTTTAATCCTTCTTGAGGTTAATCCCAGACAACCTTTACTATACATAATGAATAAATATCTGGTAGATGACCAAGATTATAGGGGTCTGCCCTAGTCATCTTTTTCAAACATCTTCCTCTTTGATATGCTGCGGACTTGTTCTCTGAACATGGAGAAAGAAATATAGAAACTGGTTTTCAGTGCATAATTAGTACATAGATATCTCTTTCAGATCTCTTTCAGAGGAAGTAGAAACCATACATTTTACTTGAATAAAATGATCCCTTTATTACACAGTGTTTTAGGAAATATTGCTCCTTTGACTCTTCAAAATGGATGCTTTCTTTAATAGTTCATCATTGACTTGTCTTTCTTCAGGAGAAGAACAATCTTATACTCTGTTCTTATGTGCCATCAAGTTATTATGACTTATGGTGACTCTGTCATAGCATCTTCTTGGCAGGACTTTTTCAGAGGCAGTTTGCCACTGCCTTCCTCTGAATATAGCCTACAGCACCTGGTATTCTCTGTCAGTCTCTCTTCCAAGTACTAACCATGTCTACTCAGAAAAAAATATATATTTTGTTCAGTAAGTTTTACTCATAGATAAGGAGATCCAGGGCTGAAGCTTAAATCCCTGGTGATTATGTTGTCTATCTATAAAACATGACAGCAAATTTTAAGGAAGCAAATTGGAGGATGGGATTTGCTGGTACTAAAGTATGGACTGTGTTAACCAGGATGTTCATTGTCAATGGGCATTGTTTATGAATTAATCTTTCCCTTTACAGCAGCATCAGAAGAGCCCTACAAAAATGCTCTAACCTTGGAAGACCTCATCTGCTACAGCTTCCAGGTGGCCCGGGGGATGGAATTCCTGGCTTCACGGAAAGTAAGGAATTTGTCTCAGGGGAAATGACATTCATCAAATGACTCTATGCTTCTGGAAACGATAGTAATAAGGATGGTGCTGAATAGCAGGAAACAGTAATGCTCACATCCGGATCTCACTCACTCATTTCTGGACACACTGAGTCTAAGCAGTTAATATTACCAAGTGCTATGATGAGAATATCAGCACTTGGAAGTTCACCACCAGGCCTATGGGGAGTTGGCTGCCCATTTCATCTGGCTTAGAGCCTGAAACAATAACTCTTCTGGGCTACATCTTCTAGAAATCTCCCAGTAGTAAGCCTAGTAGCCAGTCCCCAAAAGTGACTTTTACATGCTCTGGTCATTTGGTGAAGCATCCTTTTACCAAATGTATAGCATCATATAATTATAGAGTTCAAAGGGACCACAAGGTCCATGCAGGAATATACAACTAAAGCACTCCTGAAAGATGACAATTCAAGCTCTGTTTAAAGACCGTCAAAGAAGGAAAGTCCAACACTCTCTGAGGCAGTCTAGGTTGCAGTCTTGTGTATGTTTAGCAGGCAAATAAGCTCTGCTGAACTATACTGGTAATTTCCAGTGATATATTTAAGTTTTTTATTCCAAGTCTCAAGTCAAGTCTCAAGTCTCTACCTTCCAAGTCTCAAGTCCTTGCAAAATATTTTCAAGTCAAGTCTCAAGTCTGGAAGCCAGTTTCTGAAGTGGGAAATAGCATCCTTCTTACTTCCCATTTCTGAAGCTGGAGGCTTTTTCAGAAGTGAGGAATAGGATCTTTCTTCCTCCCCATTTCTGAAGCTCCAAAAGCAGAAGGAAGGATCCTTCCCTGTGTTCTGCAGGTGAGTCTTGCTTTCTGCTCTTAGGAAAAGTTTTAGAAAGGTCCTCCTACATGCAATGAGGACGGGCTACTGAGCAGACCTTAGCCTCACCTCAAGCCTATTGCCGAATACGTTACCTATTCCCCTCCAAGAATTGTCCTGGGCTTTGGGCTTGAGATAGATCATCATGTGACCAGTAGGCAAGAAGAGATGGAAGGGTTGTTCAAAGTTGTAAGGTTTCTGGATGAACATGTTGTGTTACTGAACCACCCCTTCTTGACTGAGTTCAGGGTAGCACAAATAGGCCTGAGTAATTTTCCTCCCACTTGTGCTCATAATAACTGTGTGACGTAGGCTAGGTTTTGCCAGTGATTGGCCCAAGCACCCCACTTCCCTCAGTGAAGTTAATGATGGATCAGGGATGTGAACCCAACTCTCTCCAAAGAAAACAGAATGCTAACTATACCATCACCTCTGGCCAGTTCACTGGTCTATGACTGTCAGCTGATGGCAATACATGGGGCATTATGTTATACACTGCGCAATACACATATGTGCACAGAGGGACAGGTGTAGATTAACATTTTTTAACTGTCCTTGGAGGTATGTGATTATGGGAACTGTCGTGATGAGGGCCTACACTCCAGCGTCCACCACTATACCACTTGACAGGTGGCCCGATAGAATCATAGAATCATAGAAATGTAGAGTTGGAAGAGACCACACAGGCCATCCAGTCCAACCCCCTGCCATGCAGGAACACCCTCAAAGCACTCCTGACAGATGGCCATCAAGCCTCTGCTTAAAAACCTCCAAGGAAGGAGACTCCACTAGACTCTGAGGCAGCACATTCCACTGCCGGACAGCCCTGACTGTCAGGAAGTTCTTCCTGAGGTTCAGGTGGAATCTCCTTTCCTGCAGCTTGAATCCATTGCTCCTTGTCCTGGTCTCTGGAGCAGCTATAGGGATGGTGGTAGGTCAGCTGGAGTAACTGACAGCAGTAGCAGTGGGTGGCTTCCATGTCAGCAGAATGGTGAATCTACAGCAGGTTTTAGTTCTGACTTGAAAAGATCTATCAAAGGTGCAGAAGCTTAGCATAGATTGAAAAGCCTTTAATGGTCAAATTAAAACCCAGAGCAGATTCAGCAGGCTACTCACATGCAAACCATGGGTATTCACTGGCTATCAGATCTTCTTCCTTTGCCTGTCACACTGTATTTCCATGGCACCATCATTTTTATTTGGTACACAGATAGTTAACATTTATGGATGGAGGCTGTGGGCTATGGGTGGACAAAACTCTGGCATGTGTCTCTGCGCAGCTCCAAAGGCTGTTTTTGTAGCCCTCAGCCCTTCCAAGTTCTCTGGATGAGGTGAAAAATGGAATTCACCTGGATCAGGTGAAAAATGGGAGGTGGATTGCCTCTCCAGGAAGCCTTTGGGAGTGCAATTCACTTTTAAAATAGGTTTCAAAGCTTTCCGCTCTATTTTCTAACATAAAAAATAGCATGTTTTTCAAAATCAGTGGACCTGCAGTTACTTTTCTTCATTAATGATGGCATGCAGCCCCTGGGGGTCACAGGGGAACAGAACTGGCCCCAGACCCACCACAGTTCCCCATTCCTGCTATAAGCAATCCACTAAGCGTATAGTACCATCTATATCAAGGCATGGGTCCATTGATCTGGTAAAGAAATTTTGGTACCTTCCTGGAATCCCTCAGGAAATGTTTTGTTTGAAAGCTCTCGTGGTCAAAATCTTCCCACATATGGAATGTTTGTAGCCAAGCCTTCTTCTCCCTAACACTATAACCTTTTGAGCAGCTGGGTGTTTTTAATATGGAGGTGTTTTCAAACAAGCAAATCCCTGATTTATTTCCTAACATGGTGGGATCTTTTGAGAGGTGTTTATCTGAAAAAAAACAGCCCTGTCAAAGTGAGTCTCATCTGAATTCTCTGTGACATTCTTCTAACAATTCTGTGATGAGATCCCCAAGTGAGATGAGCCTTGAGGAATATACAAATTAATACAAGGTTAATAAGGTTATGGTTATGATGACCTATCCATTCTGTAGCTTAGGTTGAAGCTTACAGACTGTCTGGGCCCTGAGATCAAGAGTATCCGTTCTCTCAGTCCTCACAGGACTGAGAGGCTCACAGGCACATTGAGGAAGGACATAGGTTAGGACCTTCTTGGTTACTGCTTCCAGGCTCTGGAATTCACTTCAAAGGAAGACTAGAATGTCCTACCCCTTGTTGTCTTTCCATCAGCAGGCAAAGGAGATTCTTCAGGTTAGGGTTAGGGTTCAGGTCTGAACAATTCAGACAAGTCTTCAAGTATTTGACTTTTTTTTTAATGATAGGGCTTTTATTAGTGGTATGTACTAACTGTATTGTTTTTAAATGGTTTATTAATAGTAAATGTATTTTTTAAATTGCTTTTAATATTACTGACTGCTTACTGTTTGCTGGCATATAAGACCCACTTTTTTTCTCCAAAAGTACTGTTTGAAAATGAGATGTGTCTTGTACGCCAGTGTGTCTTATATGCTGGCAAATAGTATTTGCTGGTGTATAAATGGGATGCATGTTATATGCCAGCAAATACAGTAATTTCATTGTAATGCTAAATGTTACGTGCTGTAGCTATATTGTGTTTGTTTTAATTTGTAATCCACCTTGTCCCCTGGTTTTGGGAGAAAAGGCGGGATGTAAAGTTAATAACATTATGATGATAGTAGTGATAGAAAGAAATGAAGGAATAGATCCATGGTTAATTTCCTTGTAGTGCATCCACCGAGACCTGGCAGCTCGAAATATCCTCTTATCAGAGAACAACGTGGTCAAAATTTGTGATTTTGGATTGGCTCGGGATATCTACAAAGATCCTGACTATGTTCGGAAAGGAGATGTAAGTTTCAGTGTCTGAAATCTGGAGCCAGTTTATATGAGATGGTACTAATAATGGCATTACAGAATATAGTTAATGGTTCCTTTTGCCTGTTTTGTAACTGTTTCATTTGTATATGGTTTTAACCTTTATTGCAAATAACTCAGATAATACTTTGTTATGGAATGGTACAGAAATCTTGTAAAAAATAAATGAAATAATAATGCACTGTTTTTTTTTAAACCTTTAGGCTAGGCTGCCTCTGAAATGGATGGCACCAGAAACCATTTTTGATAGAGTATACACAATTCAAAGTGATGTATGGTCCTTTGGTGTGTTGCTGTGGGAGATATTTTCACTAGGTGAGTTATATTTCTTTGCTGACTGAAAGCACAATCCTGTGCATATTTAGTGACAAGTCCTATTGAATTCAGTGGAACTGACTCCCAGTCTAAGATAGATAGATAGATAGATAGATAGATAGATAGATAGATAGATAGATAGATAGATAGATAGAGCATGGCAGCTAAACTACTCAAATGTTCATTAGAGAAGGTCATCATATTTATCCCCACTTTTCAGAATTAGGATATATAGTAGAGGTGAGCAAAAGGATGGTTTTGCAGCCCTTCATCCATCCAGACTTCCTATGCTGTTCCTTTTCTGACCAAAAATAGGGGTGAATTGCCTCTGTGTGGAGCTTTAAGGGTCCTTCTTGCACTACACAATAATAGCACTATTTTCCATTTTAACTGTCATGTCTGCATATCCTACATGTCTACATCCTGTGGAATCATGATCTTTGTAGTTTGATGAGGCACTAGAGTTGAGAATTCTGCCCTTCCCTAAACTCTAGATCCCAAGATTCCGTAGGGCACAGACCAGGCAGATAAAGCGGAATATGCACTATAATTGTGTAGTGTGCCAATTCATCTTTTAAGTATATTACAGGGCCCTCCTTTTTCTCTGAACCAGAAGTGGACTTCCAAAGCCAGTGGGGAGGGGTAATACTCTGTTTGGCCTTGGAGGGTTTCAAGGCCAGGAAATTGTCCCCTGAATCCACAGCAGTTGTTTGCCTCATAGATACCAGATTCTCCATGAATGCAGGGAAAGTGAGTGAATGTTTATAAAACATTTCATCAAAAATGCATTTGGAGCCTCCATCTATTGTTCCTTAAGACATAAAATGGAGGTGCAAGGTAGACTGTAGAATCAGCTCTGGATGTGTGTCTATGAGCCTTCAGGTCACCCATGAATTTTGTAGGGTTTTCTCTGAAGAAGTGGTTTGCTGTTTCCTTTCTCTGAAATACAGCCTGCAGCACCTGGTATTCCTTGGCAGTTTCCCATCCAAGTACTAACTAGGGCTGACTCTGCTTAGCTTCCAAGATCAGACAGGATCTGGTGCTTTCAGGATATTAAATCAGGGGAAAAAGAAGAAGAAGATTCGTACTGATCAGTGGTATGGGAGTTGCATGTATCCAGTTACAGGGGATCCTCTTCACACAGCCCCAAACACCACAGCCCAACCCATTCATCAGAGGCCCCCAACTATCAGGGAAGTCTGTTTCCCTCAGGTCCATTTTGAGCAGCTCCTAGTATGGATCCATACAATTAGATAAGGATTATAAGTGATTTGTGAATTGTCCTGATTCATGTAAGCAAGTTATGCCATTGCAGTGCAAGAGTACTCACACAGGAAGCAAACAGCCTCTTCCTCACTGAAAAATATATAGCCCAGCTGATCAGAACTCAAATAAATAATACAAATACATGTTAATAACATTTTGAATGTTTCCCTTGAAAACAAAGTTGTTGTCTACTTTGCAGCTCTTATCTACTTGATCCTCTTTTGGTCCAGCATGTCCATGCTTCATGATTATATTCATTTTATATCACTTAGTCATGGCTCCAGCCTATGGAATCCTGGAATTTGTAGTTTGGTGAGGCACTTAGAATTATCTTTAGACATGTGCTAGAACTTTCTAAAAGATTGTTGTTGTTATGTGCCTTCAACTTACTCCGACTTATGGTGACCTTATCCCAAGGCTTTCTTGGCATGATTTCTTCAGAGAAGGTTTGCCATTGTCTTCCTCTGAGACTGAAAGGAGTGTGACTTGCACAAGAGCACCCAGTGGATTCCCATGTCTAATTGGGGATTCAAACTCTGGTCTGCCAGAGTCCTAGTCCAACACTCAAACAACTACACCATGATGGCTTCTTACCAAACTAGAAATCCAAGAATTCCATAGGATGGCACCATGATAACAGGTATGAAACTGATACAACTGTGTAGTTCTATTTTAGTTAGTTCTCATACCAGTGAAGAGTGATAAAGTTCAACAGTAAGACCAGAATTATTACCATCTTACTAAAAGGAAACCTGTCATTTCAGGAGCCTCACCATATCCTGGTGTGAAAATTGATGAGGACTTCTGTAGAAGACTGAAAGAGGGGACACGAATGAGGCCTCCAGATTATACAACACCTGAAATGTAAGAACTTTGAATTTGACTGGTGAAAATAAGCCTTGTTGCAGGAGTTGATGATTCATGTAAGAATGAGTTAGGAAAAAAAGATCCTAAGCCTACCACTGTGGGTCAGGAGGACACTGGTATTAATGGAGTAGAGGGAGGAACCACAAGAAAACAAATCTGTCTAGCTCTTCTCTCCTCTTCTCTCTCTTTCTCTTTTGTCCCTCCTTCCTTCTGACAGAATGGTTTTGATTACTGCTCACTGTTGTGTTCTAATAATAGCTATCAATAATAAGTGGAATGTATTAACTGAAGGACATTTATTTATAGCAGAGATGGGAATCATTCAGCTCTGCAGATGTTATTGGACTACAAGTCCCAGCAGTCCTATCCAGTATAACTGATAGTGAAGAATGCTGGGAACTGTTGTCTATCAGTACCTGGAGGGCTGCATAATTCCCATCTCTGATTAATCATAGTGCTTGCCATTTTGTTTCTCCAGGTATCAGACAATGTTGGACTGCTGGCATGGGGAACCCAAACAGAGACCAACTTTTTCAGATTTGGTGGAACATCTGGGAAACTTACTGCAAGCAAGTGTTCGTCAAGTATGTTTTTGCTCCAAAAAATGTGGTGAACTCTCTGAAGAAAGAAAAATAGTGCCTACCAAGAACACTGTGAATGTAAAATTATTTTTGGCTTGTCTTTTACATCAGGATGGAAAGGATTATGTTGACCTTCCCCAAATTGCACTGCTAAACACTGAAGAGGATTCTGGACTCTCTCTGCCAACCTCACCTGTTTCGTGCAGAGAAGAAGAGGAAGTGTGTGATCCCCAATTCCACTATGACAGCACACTGGAAATGAGGTTGGTAGTATAATTAAGCACTCCCTCCTCAATTTTTCTTTGCGAGTGAGATGGTGGTGAGAATCAGGAAGCTTTTATGCTATTCCCTGTCTGTATCAAACTATCGTATTTGGCAGTGTATAAGACTCACTTGTGTATAAGACACACCCTATTTATACACTGGCAAATACTATTTGCTGATGTAAAAGACACACTAGTGTATAAGACGCACCCCATTGTCAAACAGTATTTTTTTTGGGGGCGGGGGAAGTGAATCTTATACGCTAGCAAATACAGTATATTCCCAAGGCCATAACGTTCATTGTGCAGTCCTACACTCATGTTACATAGTGAAACTGGCACCATATTCAGTGTGTGCCGAGAAGGCCAAGGAAACAATGCATAAGATAAAAAAATACAAAGAAGGTAAAGCCATGCCTTCTGCAGAGCTTGGAAGAAAGCCCATTCTGGAGGATTCTGGAATTATAGTCCAAAAAAGTAATGGTTCCAAGCCCTCTGTTCCACATAGTGCTCTTGGTAAAATGAAGATGATAAGTTTTTTTTTTTTTTAAGTTTAGCAATATGGTTTGAATTCCTTGGATCCACCTGTTAATAGTGGCATGGTCAGTAATGTTGGCAGCATGAGCAAATTTGAGGGCAACCTCAATTTTTGGTTACTTGTCAGCAGGAATTTTCAATTCCTGACTGTCACTGATGGTAGTAGATTCTCTTTTGGGTCCTCTGTGGTGATCAAATGATATGTTTATTGTAACAGACTTAGAGAGTCTTAGAGAATCTTCCAGCTCAGATGTTTTTCTTTGGATAAAAGCCTTTGAGAATAGGAGTCATGGAACAGTCTGCGCCATTTTCAACAGTTTCAACAGTTTAACAGGGAGTGAAGTTTGCAGAGCTGGCCGTTGCTGCTGCCAGTCCAGCAAGGGGCCTCAGAAGCAGAGTCCAATGGAAAAGATATGTGATCCTGGCTTCTTTATTTGTTGTACTTTATGAAAGAGTTTGCAAATAGTACTAATAAAACATGGAGCAACTTGTTTTGTATGCATTGCAGATCTGGTCATACCATTAAGCAGACTGAAGCAGCTGCCTCAGGCAGCAGATGCATGGGGACAGCAGGAGCCCTTCTGCTCATTCCCCTTGAGCCTCCTGCTCAGCTATTTCCAATATTCCAGGCTGTTATCTTGGCAGCAGCAGTGTTTGTTAAATACCAGTCCCCAATGGAAGACTGTCCTGCTTTGTTGCTTTCTCTCAATTCATTAAGGGGATCACAGGGAAAGAGCCTGAACTGGGAAAAGGCCCTAACTAAGGAAACAGATAAAGAGGCAATAATCTCAGACTCATGGCACAACATGTGTGACTGTACTCATACATTAGCATTGTTTTTGCATTGACACATATGTCTGAACGGGCAATGAGCATCTATCAGGCAGAATAGTGAGGCAGCAAGAGCAAAAGTGCTAGCAACAGAACTTTATATACCATGCAGCCATGACTCATCTAGCCTGCATCCCAGAAGTGTAGGGAAGGACATTTTCCTGTTGCTAGTGATGAACTGAGATTCAGCTCCCAGAGCAATCCAGCTTCTGTACATAGAACGAGAAGGAAGAATGCTGCCTTGTCCTTTACCTCAGGCAATGGAGTGTTTTGATTTGGCTGGCTCTGATTGATTAAGACTGGCTGGTCACCAAAAGCACAGACTAATTCTGGTGGGAGGAAAATTCCTAGCTGGTCATAAAACATATTGTTCTCTTGTTGAGAAGTTTCCTATGAAGCTCATGGATATTTTGAAGCTGTGGATAGCAAGGCTGGTCACCACCTAAGCCTTGAATTGCAACACCTTAGATGCTTTACCTTTCCATATTTGCAGTCCAATACAGGCAGTGAAATCTAAGATGATAGGTTCATGTCTCTCCTCAGCCTTCTGATCAACTTACATTAGTCCTCATAAAGAAAACATTTTTGTTTTCCAGTCAGCACATAAAAGGCAGTAAAAGAAAAAGCCGTCCTGTAAGTGTAAAGACGTTTGAATCTGTGCCTGTAGAACCAACAGTAAAAGTGGTTCAAGAGGTAAGTCAATACTTTATTTTACATCCCTTGTACTCTTCGATTCTTCTTGGGCTCTTCTCATGTGAGATGTGATTTTTTTTTATTCTTTCAGGATAATCAGACCGACAGTGGGATGATTCTTGCTTCTGAAGAGCTAAAGACACTAGAAGAAAAATCTAAACAACTGATGTTGCCCTTTAGGTAAGTGTGGACAAGTAAAAGCTATGTACAGTTTCATTTTCACAATGCCTTAGAACAGAGTTGGCCATTTGAACCGAGATGGTTACAGTTATTCATTCCTTTCTTGGCCATTAGGTCTTCTGTCCCTGTAACGCACCTGCTCCATCTCCCCATCCCTGCCTCATGTTTGTCCTCTTCTTGACTTTGCAATGGGCTGGGTTAAATACTTCCAGGAAGGCAAATGTGATTCAATATCAGCAAGTGCAAAAATAAGGCATACTGTGGTCAACCTCCACACAGTCTCCTACAACTTCACATACACACTGATGGCATTTGAGCTGGCAATGACTGACTAAAATGTCCTATAACTTTGTGGCTGTGTTAGATAGCTTGATGAAAATGTTGTCCCACTTAAACACATTGGCCTAGGTAAAAAGAGGATTATTTGTCCTTGGTGATGTAGAAAAATAAAGCTGAAAAAAAAATCATACTGCCCATATCCAAGTGCTACCATACTTGAAATACTTTGGTCTGTCCTGGACATAGCACTGTAAAAACGATATTACAGAGCTGGAAAAGGTGTAGACAAAGGCAAAAAAAAATAATAATCAAGGATCTGAAGCAACTCCCATTTGAGGAAAGATTTTGTGACATTTGGGGCTTTTTAGTTTGGAAAAAAAGGCAAATAAGAGGAAATAGGATAGAGATGTACAAAATTAAGCATGGTGCAGAGAAATTAGATGGAAAGAAAGCTTTTCTTCTCCTGACATAATAACTAGAACTCAGGGTCATCCCTTGAAGCTGTGTTGTGAGAGACTCAAAACAGATAAAAGTACAGGCCATTTAGTTAAACAGTGAAATTTATTAAAACAAGAAATAGTGCTGGCTGCCAACTAGGATGGCTTTAAAAGGTAATTGAACAAATTTATGGAGGATGGGGCTACCAGTTGTTACTAGTCATGTGTATTCTGTCTGATACTGGAGGTGACATACCTCTGTATTTCAGTGGCTAGAGAACACAAGCTGTTGTATTCATGTCCTGCTTGTGGGTTTCTCATACACAGCTAGTGGGTCACTATGTGAACAGAATGCTAGATTAGCTAGGTTAGATTCAGCATGGATCTTATGTTCTTACATGTGTTTACTAGTGGAGGAGGGCTACTGAGAACCCAAGAGCAATAAGGGGGAACATCAACCTAGCCCTTGCTCCTCAAGTGCTCTCGCTGGCCTCATGAACTCAAAGTTGGCAATCGGATTCCCACAGTTCCTTGCCATTCTCATCACTTTGGGGGAAGATTAGTAAACTAAAAAGTGACTAAAGCTTTGTCTACTAATGCAGAGTTAATGGTAGCACACCAAGACATTATGCCATCATCACAACTTGTCTAGAGTTGATCTGAGGTCCCTCTGGGCTGTATGGCACAGGCCCTGTAGTCTGGTCCCAGTTGTGAAATTGAGTTTGAGTGGAAACAAATCATGGAGGGAAGGAACCAAAAGGTAGCAAGTCTATCTCAGCAGAGCCAGTGGGGTGAGCTCAGCTTCCCATCTATCCTTCCCCTGTATTCAGATGGAATGGTGATCTGTGCTTTTTCTGCAACCCAAAAGGGTAAATAAGAGGAAATGCTCAAGCCATGATGTGAAGCTGTTGTTGTTGTTGCTGTTGCTGTTGTTGTTCTTGTTATTATTATTTGTTTACTTTTATCTTGCAGTGGACTTGTCTCCAGTAAAAGTAAGGAGTCTGTCACATCTGAAGCTTCAAATCCAACAAGTGGCTACCAGTCAGGATATCATTCAGATGATATGGACACCACAGTTTACTCTGTTGAAGAAATGGAACTTTTACCTGTCAGGAAAGATGTTTCTCAGACTTGTTGCACACTGGCACATGACCCTGTGCTATCTCTCAGCTCACCCCCTGTTTAAGAAACCTCCCAAGTAGGTCATCACTGGAACGTACACCCATGACCTTTCTAAAAAGCCAGCTGCAGCCAATGGCTGGAACCTGTGCATTCCTGGGATTGGAAAAAGTATCTTCTTTGATAAGATGGACCCAAAATGCAATGTGGAATATTGGATCCAGCCTCTTAGTTTGAAAAGACTTAAAAACCTATCAGACATTACCAAGAACTGTTAACAGAGGTGTGATTATAACTACTGTTGTGGTTTGATTACAAAGAGAGCATTACAGACTTAGTGATATACATGAAATGTTGTGCTGACAACATATTTCTGTGAAACTATGTGAAAATGGAAGAATGTTCAGTGAGAATCCTTTGGATTTTTCAGTTTTGTCAGCAGTTGAGTTTCAGCTGTGCCTTTATAGTCCCTGAACACCAGTCTTCCAAAAGATGCTGTCAGTACAGTTTGCTGGCCTTGCAGAATTCCCTTTCACTTACATCTCTTCCACTAAAGGAACTTTCGGTCTCAGTTTGCTAGATGAAGCAAGTGGATGAATAATGTTGAGCTACTTGTGTAAATATTGGTGAAAAACCAAGTGACTTGTCCCTTTTTTTAAAAGAGCTCATATGTGGGGTGTATGAGCTTTAATCAGCTGAGGTTCTTCCTTTGGGGGATGTTTCCCACCGAAGTGAATCATTGAGTCTTGTCTTAGTCCATACATATTCAATTAGCTGAATGATCCAGGTGTTTTACTTTCTGGTTTTGGTGACCCTGGCTTTACGTGATGATCACTGTAAGGTTTGAGCCTGAAACTGGATGCAAACAACTTGTATTGAATTACTTGTAATGGAACACTTTTTCACAATAGCTAAGGCCTAACAAAGTGACGTTATGACATAACTTACAGAGGGATGATTTTACTTCTTTAAACTGTAATAGTGTTTTTGTTACTTTTGTAGCTACTGGGGTGCGTGGCCTAACTATTTAGGTATGTTTTTACTGCAGGCCAGGAGCTTGTAGCATTTAGAATTTTTTTAAAAAAACACAGAACTAAAAGTAGCTACTTTAGTTACTTTTAAATAACAGCAGGTAATGTTATTTTTTAAAAAAATTGTTAGTATAATGTGACTAACTTTTTTGTCTCAGAATTATATTTTGTCTCAGAATTGCATCTAGTTACTTCTAAAAAGTGACATTTCAAGCTGTTTCATCTGGAAATGCAAATGTCTTCCTGGGGAAAAACAAATACCCAGATGTACTGTCAAAGTGACCTTTGCAAACAATGTTGCCAATAAACTGAATGATAAAATTACATAAGCTGCTGAGATTTTATGGCTGATGTTTTTCAGCATAGGAATCGTGAGGTCATTTTCTGTTTTTCTTTCCAAGATGTCTAACAACATATGATGTATATTACAATATTTTTTAAAAAAAAGCTATTGTGAAACTATTTTGACTGCTGTTCTTTTTGTATTTTTGTGAGTTTGTTTTTTCATTGTTTTGCATTTTGTATATTTCAAGAACAGGGAACTCATGAATTAACAAAAATGGCACATATAGTATTTATAGTCTGGTTGTGTAGAAATAAATGTAATATATTATTAAAATAAATATATATTCTATACAAAAAAAATTGCAGTGGGACTTAATTGTAAATAAACATGTGTAGATTTGCATCTTAATTAGAAAGGACTCTAGCCCAGAACAACATGTGGTAATTTCACAGTTGGAAAGTAAATGTTTCTGTTTATCACTTTCAGTAAAGCAGCCATGTTCCCTGAAGTATGTTGTGTGTGCATTTCCAATATTCTTTGAAGATGGGCCAATAAATCAATTTTGCATAATTTCAAATGATATATAGATTCTAATTTTATTGGGCAATCCATTTTCTTCCAAAAATATTTTAAAAGTAATTCAGATAAGCAAACAAACAACTTCACACCTGGTTTGGAAAGGAAGCTGTCTTTACTTGCTCCTCCCCCTGCCTCCACATATATTCCATTTCAGGAATAAGGCAGAAGTCTGTTACTCCATTTAGCACTCATCTACAGTTCTAATGTGGGGTGTTTTTTTTCTTCACAGAAAGGCACCTGGTCTTTCAAAACATATATTCTCAGTGCTCTATTCTTGGCAAAGCACCAGCTGGAAAACATCTGGCTCAGCAGATGTCAGACTGTGCAATATTTTAATTAAAAGATGTATGGTAAATAAAATCCAATCCAAAGTCAGTAGATCCATTACAAAATGCATTTCTCATAGACATACACATATAGCACCTCATTTATGTACTGAAGCTCTTGGAATATGAATGATATAATGCAATTGCCTTGTTCAACTGTTTTAAGAACATAGGTTGTTGATTTTGTGGTTATTATTGAGTCATCCTTCTTTTACATTTCTACTGGGAATCCCACTGATTTCAACAGGGCTTGCTCCTTTAACTGGTGACCATGTTGTCACGAGGTAGCATGATCACGTGAAATTCATAAGGTTGAAGATTCATTAAGTTTTCATACTCATAAGGCTTGCCCTGGGCTAGTGCAACAGGAAACAAAAATGGAAAGGGCTTCTCACAGCTCTCCATACAGGAGCCCTGAGCATAAGAATTAGGAAGGAAGGTTGTCTAGTTGGCTCACACAGGTTAACCATACCTGTCAGCATGCTAATTGAGCAATGGGATAAACTTTCCATTCTTATTTCAAGTCATGCTTACCAGATTTCATCCACCCCATACTGTTACATATTTTTTTAATCTCACTGCTTATTTTCATTTATTCTGCAATACCTCCTAGTCTTTGTGGCTGCATTTGCCAGCTTTTCTTTTTAATTAGAGACTCAGAAAACAGAATTGTTCTATAATATGTAACTCAGAGTTCAAAGTATGCCCTGACAATTCTAGTATTGAAAAGGAAGACTTTGTATGGCTTTGTATGTTGTGGCTTTGTAGGTGGTGTTCAGCTGTATACACTTTTAGATTGGTGTGCATTAGAGGCAAGATAAAGGCACCAGAGATCTATCTAAAGCAACTTTTCCAAACCCAGCATTTGCCGGAGAAGCAGGACCACAACTCCCATCATCTCCAGCCAGCATGTCTATACTGATGGGTATTGACAAAGCTGTGATTCAACACATTTGGAATTGGCCAAGTTGAAGGAAGTTTGCACTAAAGTAAAACAATGCTTGCAAATTACAGTAACAAATGTTGAATAAGGCATTGCTAAAAGCCAAAGCAGCTAAACAGACATAGGATGAGTTGTCCTCTGTAATTTGGAAGTACTGTGAGCATGTGGTTTTGTATTTGCTGCGTTAATTGAAGCCCCCAAACACAAAAAAAATTAATCATGTTAACCTTTTTTTGTCTATGGCTCATTTATCCGATACCATGTGCTGGCAATAGAAATGACCTTTCTAACTCCTTTCATGATACCAGCTTTGTGAAATTGTGAGTCACCATTCCATTTATGAAGGATTTGGGTACAAAAATGTTTGATCTGTCCCTGTAATAACTGCCTTGTTTAAAAAGATGCTCCATCTGAACACTCCTTGGATGATGTCAAGAATAAGCCACACCAACAAATAATAGGCCACACCAACAAATAAGGAAAGACTGTATCTTTTCCTTGGAGAAGGTGTTGTGAAAGAATCTGCATTACCACAAAATGTGCATTTGCTGCTGTGAAAATAAAGGGTTAGCAACAACAGCTTAGTGCTGAATGTGGAAACTTTGCACACCTATAGTCTTCTTTATGTGCCCAGTTGGTTATAGATAGGTTGTGATTGCACTTTCTCACCATGCTGAGATTTTTAAACCTGCTTATTTGATCAGCTTGGGGCTGTGATTTTAAATCACACTATCTCTCTCTTAACATTTCAGACTGAATAAGTCCTTAGCAAGCCTCCATGGGGTCCTTTGGGAAAGAGTAGGAACCCTTTGATGTACGCTAATATGAATCTCAGCATCTGAGATAAGAAATTGTTTAATGGGATTTGGGAAAGCTTGGCTTTTGTTGTGCAGTGTAAAGCATAATCCTGTCACGGAGATAATTAGCTGTTAACCCTACTGGGTTCATGATGAGTAACTCATAAACTTCTAACTCATACAACTGTAGCCCATTAGTTCCACAGATTGCTTCAACAGAAGGATTACAACCCAGAAACTTACTGGTGGCATCATGTTGTACACAACAGAGGGAGGCTTCCACAAGTGCCAAACTGAGAATGTTTGAAATAATATTCATGGGTCATTGACAGTGGTGTCATGGAGCCACCGCTCAGAGGGCCATGGTGCTTTTTGATTCAATAGAGTGATTAAGGCCTCAACTGCCATCCCCACCCCAACTCTGGCCCATCTGAGTTTCACTGCAATCTTTACTGGGGTTGCTAGAAGAAATAAGGAACAGGGCTCCTGTACTTTTAACAAATAGCAGGGCAGAGGAAATTTCAGCAGGTGGCATTTCTCATGCTAAAATTCCATCTTCTACACAACCATTATGGGTATAGGAGCCCTGTCCCTGACCTCATCTGGCAACCCTAATGCTCACAGCAGTTGGAAAGGGTGTTTGGAGATAGCTTTGTCTTGAATGGCCATTTAACATCCAGCTGCTTTGCAAAAGACCTGTTCATGGGGGAAATGAAAATGGCTCATGGAGTTCATTGGCTGTTTATTGATGATCTACTAACCTTCTGGCATGCAATGTCTGACCCTTCACTTGCTGTAGGCTTAAATTCTCATCAACCCCCAGATGATGTGGCCAATGATCCTTTTGAGGTGTCAGAGGAAGGAGAGCAATTCAGGAAGTCAGTTCTGAAAGACTTTTGTTTGATGCATTGTACCTTTGGCCTATGTAGTCAGTTCTACATAGTGTCATCCCATCCTATTTGTTATCCGCACCCAGAGTTTTGGAGGTCAGTGTCATCAGGTAATACTCAGCTCTCCTTCTCTTCTTCTCATTCCAGAGAGGCTGCAACAGTCCTGAATCAATGTTTTGGGAAAGTAATGAACTGATGTGAGCAATAAGGCTAAATGCAGAAATGTTCTTAGTTTAGAATGTTATTGCAGGAATAGTTGTAGAGGTTTCTTCTCTTTGGGTTTATGGAACTCCATTGACTATTTTAAAAGCAATGGGAAGAACTTATCATTTGCTTATAGAATAGTAATAGTCTGCTGCAAAACTGACCTTATGATGGATCAAACTGGGAAACAGAAACCATTAGGCTGGTGAAACACAGCCACTAAAGATTATTTAATGAGCTTTGCTTCGTGGTATAAAATGTGATGCGTTGGCTACATGGGAGCCTTCAGGAGATAATTTTACAATAAAACAGCTTAAATGTTTAGTTTTAAATTATAGTCACCAAGACTTCTATATGTTTTCTGATAAACCTATTAAACTGCCAGCGGCAGTTTAGTGTCACAGCTTGGTTAAGTATTAAACCAGCATGGCACAGGCAGATAAGACAAATGCAATTATAAACACAAAGACTGGTCATATTATTAAATCAATGGCCTTTTCAACCACGTCCTCACATTAGCTCTGCTATTTCCTTGATGAAGATAATTAGGTCTTATTAGCAATTTCCAGTTCACATTAATTTTATGGATATTGTAGATAGCACTGCTGTATAATAATGGTGATTTGCCCCAATGATTATAGCCTTTGTTGACATGATCCTACATGTGTAGACTGATGCAGAAATACTGATGCTCTGCAAGAGAAGAATCTGTGCATAAGAATATAAGAGGCACCCTGTTGGATCAGAGCAAAAGCCTAACTTGTCCAGCTCTTTGTTTGCATCGTAGTCAAGCAGTTGCCCATTGGTAGAATGTGAGGGCCACAATGCCCTCTCACTTGTGCTCCCCCCAAACTTATATACACAGGCATACTGCCTCTGGTGCTGGAGAGAATATATACCTATCAGGACTAATAGCTACGGGTGGCCTAATTCTACATTAATTTATCCAATTCCATTTTGGCAGACCTTATTACGATGTGCACATTTCCCAACATTTCATAGATGAAAACTGGAGCATGTATGGCCAAGCAACATCAGAGTTTGTTTAAGAGGGCAAAAGGTATTAATGAGGAAGAAAGCACAAGCTAGGAGAGGCTGCAGCGGTTTGTTTTTGCCTCAGTCCACAAGAAAGTACAAGATTCCTTCCACTGCTGAGTTCATTAAGTGCAAGCTATTTTTGCACTTCGAACTCAGTTTTCAGTCGTGGAAATAAGCAGAAGTCAAAGGAGGAAAGTGGAAGGAGAAGAGAGAAACTAGGGCATTTTAAAAGCAGTTGTAAAAGTGGGACAAGAGAAGATCTGTTATGACCATCTCTGCCAAACTGGAACAGTTGGAAAATATGAAACAGGCAACAAGATAAGTTGAAGGTGGACCAAAAATAGACTCACAAACCAAACTGAAGGAACAGGATTAGTACCCAAAAACCACAGAGCAACTCCATATCATGACTAACCAGTTAGCCATATAAACAGGAACATATGAAGCATTTGTCAGTCATCCTTCATCTGCATGATAACCCCATGATGGTGATAGAGCCATTCTGATCTATAAATAGAACAGCCCTGGCTCTGCCGTTGACCTTTGAACCACGTAATTTATTTTGTTTTGCAATACAAGCTGCAAGTGAAGTAAGCAGACAAAAATTATAGAAGACAACAGCAATCTGGTGCATTTGAGGTATTTATGGATTAATTAACCAAATTGTAACATTTAAAGAATAATTGATTTTAAAAAATATAACAAAGAAAGTACCAGGCCAACTCATTGAAAGGATCTGCCTCAGAAACTAGTCAGTTACTGAAGATTCACCTGAATAAAAAGGTGTTTGCCTGCCAATGGAAAAACTGGTGTGGTGGTGATAGAGCAGTGTAGCCTCTCTCAGAAGAGTTCCATAAACTGGCATCCTGTTAGTGGCCCTTTCCACACACGGGGGGGGGACGGGCGAAAACGCCCCCAAATGGAGCTTACCAGCAGCCGGGCTAGCCCGTCGCTACGCGGAGCAGCTTGAGTTCGCTGCTCCACACTCATCCGGCATCCCAAATGGAGGCTTCTGGTTGGTGGAAGCTCTCCACCAACCAGAGAGGCTCGCCAGCTGGAAGCCCGCCCCTGGCAGATCTGCAGGCATGTACTTGCGCACGTCTGCAAATCTGCTTCTGAGCTGGGCGACGGAGTGGCAAGGGGTTGCGGGCTCCCTGGTTTTTAAAAACCTCTGAAAAGAGGTTTTTAAAAACCACGCTGTACAACCAGCTCCGGTCGCTCCTGCGCGGATTGAGGTGTGGAACTACAAAAGGTAGTCCACCCCAGTCCACGCTATGGTGCAGAAGACCTCCGTTGGAGGTCGCTCTGCACCATTTCAAAATGCTAATGTGGAAATGGCCAGTGACATTTGCTGACTTACATTGGTGTATGTCTTCTTACTGTCATTTCGGAAGTAGGAATTCATTAGTTCCCTCATGCAATGTCTCCTATTCTTTCAAACACAGGGTCCCCTCAGTGCAACCTTGTATGAATAGCAGAGGCCTGGAGTGGCCAAAAAGCATCTGGCTGTGTCCTTAGAGCTGAACCAACACGAATGACATTAGATGCCTTGACTGTTGTGCGTCTGCCTCAAGCCACCCCTGGCTTCCCACAGCCACTACATGGACATGTTGTGAGGGGAGAGAAGGAAGGTAAGTCCTATGGAACCAGGGGACCAGCGTTCTCCCTAGATAGAACTCTGCTCTGCTTAGGTAGGATCTAGGTTAAGGACTTGTAGTCAAGGACTTGTAGTCAGAACATAAGTCCTTGTCAAAAAGCATGCCTGAAGGGAAGAAATTTGGAAATCTAGCTTTCCACAACATCTTCCAGCAGTCTCACAACCTCTATGCCCATCCATAACACAGAGATATAAATCAGATGCCCACAGTGAGGGATGAAAAAATCATCCCAAGGTTCCTTTGAGTGGTTATTACTTTACTCAATTCCTTCTGTCTGTTTGCCATTCTGTCTTTGACTAGGGCACGCCTATTAAATCTGGTAAAAGGATTAAGCCTTTGCTTTTCAGTCTTATAGCTGGGATGAACAATGCATTCTTAACATTTCAAAGATGCAGCAAGGACATCAAGACATCAGCAACCTTCAACAAGTGATGTAAACGGAAGTCTACTACAGATTCAGGAACCACTAGGTTTCCCATGGATTATAAACAAGCTGATTCTAACTATAGATATCCTGTACATATCTATGGTCTTGGCATATCTAGGAGAAAGAGGGAGAAGGAGAGAGAGAGAGAGAAACTGAGACTGAGACTGTACAGCAAAGAAGCAAGTGATTTTCATTGGTCAATTAAACATAAAAAGTATTGGCACATCCTTTAAAGGGAATTATATTATTGCTAGGAAAGTATTTTTGTGTTGAGGGCAGCATTTCAGGGACAAATTCTTTTTTTAGGGTGAAAAAAATCCATAGTAACATAATTTTACAATATACATACATCTGATACAGAAGATGGAGAATACCTTGGATTAATTAACTCCATACATTGATGTATCCATATTCTGCTCCATAAAGTTCCAGTATAAGACAGCTTCCTGAGAGAAACCTGGAAAACTGCTGCCAGACAGTATTGACAATATGGGGCTATGTGGATCAACAGTCGGACTCTGCATAAGAGAGTTCTTAAGTTTTACAGGATTTTTATGCGGAAGGTCCCAAGTGGTTTCACAATCTCTGGTTCAAACTTTTGCATGACAGATGAAGGGTGTAGTGGGGAAGAAAACAAGGCCAAAGATGGAGATTGTCTGCCTGGCAGAGAAGAAAATCTTGGGCTACATCCAGAGTTTGAAAAGGCTGCTTTTGGGATTGCAACTGTCAGAATCCCCTAGCCAGCCTTGCAAGTTGTAATTCATGAAAGTAATTTTTCCAAACTGTGAAATTAGACAAATAGCCAGTGTCCTTTGTGTGCACATGAGAAAGCTTCCCATGTGTGAAATCAACCTGATGGAAGGACTGTAGCCCTTTCTACTATTTGAACATTGAAAGATATTGCATCGGGGAAAGGATGTTGCTTTGAGTTGGCTGCAGGGTAAGTCTGCAGAGTACAGTTGTTTCTGTTTTCTTTTTTTGTTTGCAACCAAGTCCCTCAGGACATTAAAACCAACAATGAGGATAGGAAAACAATACCCCATGTTTTCTGGCAACAAAACAGCACTGCACTTCCCTATCTAGTTAAAGTAAGTAATGAGAAAGATGAAGAAAGTAAACTTAGGAGAGAAAGGAAGAAGACTTCTGGTATTTATAAAAAGCTGAGGTTCACACGGAAACAAAAATGTTACACAGAACTGCCCATGTCTATTCAAGGATGCATAGAAGCCTGTCAGTTTTCACGTAGCAGGTTTATTCTGGGGTGGTTTGGTAATACATGTAGGCTTCTTCATAATTCACTTTTTAAACTTGGTCACCAATGGCCTCTTCATTGCTCTTAATAGCAACAACTAAGAAAAAAAATATGGAGTTGTTTTTCTAAAAAGTTATTTATTTCATTTGAAAGTGAGGTTTGTATGAGAGACAATGGCTGAGACCCTGCATAGCTGCATTAGAGCAGGGGTTCTGCATATGGAACTTTGCTATGGATTCTCTGTCACCAGCCACAGAACTTACCATGTCACTGCAATAGCTGTTACCAATGGCCATTCCACGGCTGGTGGAGAGTGATGGCAGATCAGAGAAACATCTGCCTCTGTTCCCATAGCCAGGAATCCCATAGAGGGATAACTTCTGTCAAGATTATCTGGAGGTCTACAAGACAGCGGCAGAGCTTGGAGTGTGTGGAGGGGGGGCAGGGTGGGGGCGAGGCTATGGCGTGACCACTGTATGTGGGAGCATGGCCAGGACGCATGGGGGCATGGTTACAGTCTGGGACACCCCAAAAACATTGCTGCCTGGGGCGAACTGCCCCTCCATCCCCATATCCCTACACGACTGCTACAAGATGATGTCATCACTCTGCATCTGGCTATGGGGATGTAACCAGGTGCTTCTCCGATTCCCTCAGCTCTCCGGCAGCACTAGATTGATTACGGGGAGTGGCTATTGGAGCGACACAATGATCTGGGGTTGTGTGTCTTTGGTTATTGGTCAGATTTTTCATCTCATGTGACTCGATCTGAGTACTCTGCATCTTGACTAGGGGTTGGAACAGAAAAGGAGGCGAAAGAGAAGCCTCAGGCAGAAGAATATCCTGGGCTGGCCCTGAACAGTGTGGATACCAAACTGTCATTTCTGATTTCAACAACATTTTGAATTTTTCAGATATTGATAACTTTTGATCAAAGACAAACTGAAGCTAAGTCTCATCCTCTCTATACTTCAGGCTATACTGACAGCTAGTGTCATGCTTCCAAGTTTCTAAATATGTGGGTGAACAAAAGTAAAAAGGGAGCAACAAAAACGGTGAGTAACCTATGCAAAACCAAAGGTCAATCTTTCATTTTAAAGAGTATCAGCTCCCTCCAGCTTTATTCTTGATTTGCTTAAAGAAATCTGTAGTCACCTTCTGAGAGATAACCAGAACAGATGAGTCATGGATGCCTTCCCATTGACTGATGTTTGTGTACTGGATGGTCTACATGCATCTTCTTTGGGCCACTGCTCAATTCAGCATCTTAGGGCCATGCTAAAAGAGCCATGTTCCTTGGACCCATGGTGGGGAAAGAAGGCTAGATTTGTACTTACCTTCTCCGTGCCCTTTTAGTATCAACTGGCTACTCTACACTCCACTATCAAATCTACACAGCTTGTTGGGAAGATGCTGTCGATATGCCTACAAGCGTTTGGCTGTCAGTTATTTCACTTGGCATGGCTTTGCAAAGAGGGTCACTGTGATAAATTGTATTAGGTCAGTCCAAGATATTTTACAGCCTGAAGCAAAGGAAGAGATGCCAATGCCTCACTCCAGTTCTGCATACAGAAGCGGACCAGACAGATAGATGAGATTTTACTCGATGATGGGACAGTGACCGCCACTTCACCTGAAGCCATGGGCTTATTCAAGAAGGTTCAGCAGAGGCTGTTTGACATACGCAACTCTGTCTCCCAACAAAGGGGATGGCAAGCATCTCACTTTTTCAGCTGTTTTTAAAATGCCCCAGTTTCTCTCTCCTGCTTTCCCCCTTTGTCCTCATCTTATTTCATTTGCTGAAAATTGAGTTCAAAGGGCAAAAGTAGCTTGCACTCAATTAATTCAGTGCAGGGGAGAGGAGGGAAAGGGATGGAATCTTGCCCTTCTCAGTTACCCCAGGGGAAAGCACACTGCTGAAACCTCATTTAGGTTGTGAGTTCTTCCTCATTAATAAGTTTTCGCCGTCTTGACAACATTCTGTTGTGGCTTGAACACCTGTCACCTGGTTATAATCTGTGAAATTCTGGAGGTTATGAGACAGTCAGGGGCAGCAACATAATTTGCAGAGACAGAGGGTAGGTGCATGACATACCCAGCTCTGTTCCCTGTTCTTGCATTTGTTGCTGGAGTTGGCTGCCACATGCTTGCTAAGAGTAATGCTGACCCAGCATCACCCTTTACTCTGTTGTAACTAAAGTGGTTATTTCTATTTTCAGGTCAAGCAATACAATGCTAGGAGAGGCTAGCATTGGGAAAATAATCACAGAAAAGATCTAATCTGTCTTTCTAGCTGTAAGGGTTTCTCCCTGCCTGCAAGAGTGTGTTGAACTGCTAGCAATGGTTGCATTCATTTATCTTCTTTTGAAGTAAGAGAAACTACAGAGATCTCCATGTAATAAGTCTTAGTTCATTTGAGAAGCTTTAGCTTCTGTCTTCCACAAGTCCCAAGAGACTTCATTTTTTGCCTGGTTGTTTGTTTAGAAAACAAAACTGTCAGTATCAGCCCTCCAACAATAAAGCTGTATACATTAATTGTGGTGTTATGTGGTCACTTGATATTACAGCCCAAAGGAGTGAGGTTGTTGGTGTTAACTGAGGTCAGCTTAAAATATGTTTTATGGGTCTCAGGTCTCTATCATTACAGATGCTTAAACTACTGCTGGATGGATACACAGCCTTCCAATTGTAATGGTGTTCCAGTTCTGATATTCAGCAACAAGCAAGTGAAAATGTTTTTCTCCACACTGTAAAAAGCTCCAAACGCTTCTTTATTTTGTCTATCACCCTACTACTAACTGGAGGAATGGGACAAGCTGTTTGTTTCTGGTTAATTGGCATCCTATTGGTTATTTTCTCCCCACAGATATCAGAAATCTCATTCTATTTCACTTTGTGGCATACCGTTAATGGATGATCTATCATATTGTTTACTTCTGTCACTTGTGGCCTGAATCAAGAGCACTGTGTGCTTGTTTCAATGCAGTTGTTAATTACCTTACCAATAGTGCAATGTTTGTGCTATCAACACTATTTGGGGAATAGTCAGTTAACAAAGTAGATGTAGGATTGGTTCGTACACCACAAAAAAAATAAAAGCAATTCAACCTGTTTCAGCAAACATTTTAATTCAAAACTAACAAATATGCACATGTGAAATGAAACAGGTTAGGAAAGCCAAGCATAAGTAAAGAAAAAAATTTTTTTTTGAACCTTCTAGAGACCACTGAAAAGCCCCTTCGATACGTATTGAGGTTTTTGTTATTTTACCAGACCCCACTTTTCTTGTGATGTTGTGTGTTGTACACAGGCCCACACAACTATAGCAGGATCAGCTAGAATGTAAGCCAATTCTTTCCCAGTTCCAGTTTGCCTGCATTGTTTATTGCAGGCACATTGCTGCAACCTGGCACCAAATGTCTCTGTTTCTCCAGTCTTCCTTCACCTTTCAGTGCTGATGCCGCTAAAAACTTTCAACTGGAGAGAGGACAGGGAAGAAAAATTGGAGGCTGGGTGAAGATAAAAAGACTTTGTAAAAAAGGAGCTTCTTTGTCAGAGGATTTGTTAACTGAGGTATACTTGTAATTATCATATATTGAAGATTTAGCATAATTATCACAATTTGTTTGCATTTCATTTGAAATCTGACATCATAGCTTCCACTATCCCCCTTTATACCCATTTATATATGCCTGTTACCTTAGTTGAATGCTCCATTCACTTGATGAAAATTCCACAAAAGCTCATGCCATAATAAATGTGTTACTACCACAAGATTGTTATTTCTGATGGAGAGTTCACATAGAATTTGAAGGCCGACTGTAATTTTGACCTTGGTATTATTGAACCCCATTTATTGCATGTTCTTAATTTAGAAATTGCACCTTCCCAGCTCAATCTACTACTTTGACCCAAATACCCAATGACACAACAGAATTCTCTCATGGCTCCTGCAATCTAGCAGTAGTAAGAAAAGGTAGCTCTGAGTACTTCACCATAGACAAACAAGAATGTGATTTGGCAGCAATAAAACGGGTCCCTTACCCACACATTAAACCACTGAAATGAGAGGGGAAAGTTTAGAGTAAGCATGAGTAAACTCATGTGTGGAATGTCTGTGAGCTTCTTTCCTTCTGGCCTCTGAATTAAAGAGAAAAAAAAGTCTTTTCCACCAAGCTCTGGTCAGTAGATCTCATCTGTTGGTATTATTTCCCATTAAGTCAACTTTGATTTACTACAACTCTAGGAATAAGAGACCTCTAAGATCTTTGGGTCATTTTGGATTGTCTCAGCATAGGGTTTCAAGACAAAAGGCATTCAGGAATGGTTTACCATTGCTGCCTTCTGATCAGTACTGATCTCTTTTAGAGCCAGAGCAAGTGCCATAGTCCCTGAGAAATCTTCCACCATTGTCAGAGCCTCCATTATTACTGCTTTTCTGTAGCAGTTTGGCACATTGAATCTGGCTTCTCAGCGAAATCCTGTCTGACTTGAGAGACCCCATGGGTATCAATGCTACCACCTCTTCCATCACTGGAGCACAAAATCCTACCACCATGGAAAAGCACTACTGAAGTGAGTCTGAGCTTAAAAAAAAAAAAAAAAGACCCACAAACATGAGGTCTACGAAACCTGCTGAAATAATCTAGTGAATACAATCCAACTCGCAAGAAAGCATAGTCTATATTATTATTAGATATTTTTAGCACAGAGATAAGCAACCACTTCTGACTTTGTTCATATTTAATGATGTTCTGTTTATAAATCATTCTATTTTACTTTTCTCCAATTGAAGATCAGTGCTTTATTTTGGTTTGATATTTTGAGCATTAGAATTATTCTTTTTAAGAATTTCTTCTTAGACTTCCTCCCTACAATGGAAGCTTGCCAGTCAAGTGTGATTCATGGCTGCTCTTTAGAGCTGAGTTTAGTCTGCAGTATTGAATTACTTTTGAATAAATGTGCATAAATTTGCACGATTAATCTGCAAAAGAACATTCATTTGTTGGATAATAGAGTATGGAACTATGGATCAAGGGAAGGAAGCTGATTTGCTCAACCAACTTTATTTTAATACTGTAGGAAGGATATAAAACTTCCAAAATATCAGCTGAACTCTTGGAACATCTGTCCTTTTCTCTGTGTATCACAGTACCACCTTCTGAAATGGGATGGGAAGTGTGTGCTTTCAAGTCATTTCTGACCCATGGGATACTAAGGTGAACCTATCATGAGGTTTTCTCAGGTGGAGAGTGTGTGATGTTCTCTAGGTCATCCACTGGTTTCCACAGCCAATCAGGGAAGTGAACCCTGGTTGGTTGTAGTTCGAAGTCTCAGACCACTACACCATGTTGGCTGTTGGGATGGTGGTATCTGTTCACAGGTATGTTAGTTACACCTTGTGATTAGTAATTCAACTTCTAGCTTCAATACTTTCCAACTAATGATGATTGGAAAATAAGGGTTGGAATTGTCCTTCAGCCTCTATCTATCTTGGTGGTGATATTTAGATATTTAGTGCATACTATCTTCAGTACTTATACATCTAAAAGGACCTGTAAAATTGTTAAAATTATGATTTTGGAAGGGCCAAATCATTTTTCCGCTTAAGTAAAGAAATGGTGCAGCTCACCCACTCAAGTCAAGGTACATCATATCTAAAGCCAGCCATATTATTTTGGAGCATCTAAACAGAAACCCCCCAAAGTATCTCTTGTACTTCCTGGCTGCAAAAATGCAATAGTACCAAAAGAAACAATTAAGGATTGGGTTCCTGTTCGTAACACCTTCAATCTGCTGCTTTAGGAGGATGCCTTAGCTGTCTGATAGCAAGGCCAGCCCTAAATACTGCTCACAATCCATCAAATAGGCCAGACAAAGGGCTTTTCCACACTACAATGGTATAGTGCTATTATTCCGCATTCAACATCCTGTGGAATTTTGAGGTTTGTAGTTTCATGAAGCCAAGAGCTCTCTGGCTGTGAATTGTAAATGGCCTCCCTAAACTGCAAACCCTGGGATTCCATAGGATGTTGAAAATGGAATAATAGCAATATAACAGTGTAGTGCAGAAAGTCTATTGAACCAATGGCACAATCTTGGATAAGTTCAGTTATTTGGAGGAAAGAACACCAAATAGTTCTGTAGCATCTTAAAGACTAACAAATTTTGTTACTCTTCAAGCTGCTACAAGACTCTTTGCTTTTGTTTTCTGGAACAGACTGATGCATGGACTACCCTGAACATTGAAACACCAGCAAAAATCTTGTGTATATTTGCTCATGAGTAAATCTCTCAGAATTTAAGCCTTCCCTCTGGCTTACAGTTAAATTTACATAGCAGTTTGCAACTGCAAGAGATCTGAGACCACATCTATGCCTCCTCTCCAGAACTCAGAGGGCTGACCTTGCCTCTCTGACCACCTCCTGCACCAACAGCTCCCTCTAGGGGGCACAGTGAGCTGTTCTCACATTTACAGCACCCCCACAAAACACCTGGAAGTGGTCACTCTGTATGCAGGGCTGATACACTGGTGTGAAAATGCAGCAGGCAGGTAGAGGAAAATGCACTGAAATGGCCAGCTGCACCCCTATAAGGCATAATTGCCCTCAAAAAGGGCAAAACTGGGGAAGGAACATGGGGGGGATCAGGGGGAATGGGGCTAAGGTTGTAATCCTATTTACTCACCCCTTGTGAATAGGAGTGAAACCGCAATTAATTAAGCCTTTATTCTGAGTAAACACGCCTTGGATCTTGCTGTGCACATGTCCCCATCTATTGTTTTCAGTGTGTCCACTTCCAACAGACTTTGGCTGAGGTGAACTTTCTGATTGTCTCTGAACTCCTTAAGCGTAACTTTAGAAGCAACTCAAGCCCTGTGGGTGCCTAAACCATATTGTTGTGTATACACTTAAGAAAAATAACAGATTGTGTTCTGACATCTGCTTGTGTGACTAATAATATTTTTTGAGAAAATATTTTGACTCAGGAAAGGGCGAGCTAATGGCAACAAACCAATGATTCTTCCACAAAAACTAAGCTTTAAACTTTCAAGAGCAGTTCCTTTAACCTCAACGTGTTGAAAGACCCTTTTAAAAGATCACTTTTTGTCTTTAATGTTGCCCTTTTATTGACTGGGGTTACTTTAAGGATTGTAGATTGTAGATAAACAGTCCTAGCTTATGAACTGCTTTAGCTGGTATTTATCCAGACTAAAGAGTGAGGGCCACAGTTTAGGTACTGAGCAGCAATTGATTTCATGGGATATTAGCTGGTGGTTCCATAAAATAACAAGTAGTAGTAAGTACTACATACTTCATGCTGCCATAGAAACTTGGGCTAGTAGGAGGAGTTCTATGGCATGATAAACATGAGAGACCTTGAAATGCTGAATGATATTTTACTTAGTTTCCTAGGCAAATAGCAGTGTATTAGAACCCTGAGGTTTGTTGCTTATTTTAGGATTTTAGCACCCTCTTATACATGAATCATTTGAAGGAAGGAATCCGCAGAATTATGCCTCTAGGGCCCTCCCCACCCTGCGATCATACAGCCCCTTGTCCTGTGTCCAAGCAGACCTGAATGCTTCCCTTTCTCTTGCTTCCAGTTGGACTCTTTTAGATGGCATCATCATTGAACATTCAGGAGTCTGAAGCCCCCAATATGATATTCATATTGCTGTGCTTTGGTTTTACTTTAATAATTAAAGCAATCTATCTGCCCACCAAGCAACTATTAACCATAGAGTTGCTGGCTTAATGAATGTCATATAATTAATTAGTTAGAAGTAACTAAGTATAATTAGGAAGAAAAAAATGTTCCTGTTGATTGCTCTTGTTATTATGTGCCTTCAAGTCATTTCTGACTTATGGTGACCTTAAGATGATCCTATCACATAGTTTGCTGGTACTAAGTGTGATGTGCCCAAGGTCACCCAGTGAGTTTCCATTGCTGAGCTTGGAACTCAACCCTGGTCTCTAGTCCATCACTCAAAGCACTACACCATGCTGGCTTATTTGCTGCCTAAGTTTTTTTTTCTTAAACAACCACACTACATTGCCTGTTTCATAGAAAATACAGAGTTAGTTCCCAGCACAAACAGAAGACAGACAGACACTTTATTTCGGTCATTGACCAATAAAACAATAATAAATACAGAATAAATACATAAAAACTAACAAAAACAAATAGCAAAATTAAAACGGCTCGCATCATCCACTGTTGCTATTATTAACTGTTTGAGAACGTATCTTACACATGATATACAAAAACTTTGCTACTTTGAGCATAACAGTTTGCTCCTGATTATCCAGCAGATGGCGTAGATAGAAACCATCAGGATGTCCTGGGAATTGGGTTAATAGAGGAGTAATCAGTTCTTGACGAATGTCTCTGTAGAACTGACAATATAGGAGTACATGAATTGTAGTTTCTACTGCACCGGTATTGCAAGGGCAAAATCGCATCTCGTAAGGAATTTTCTTATATTTCCCTTCCAATACCGCTGTGGGAAGGACATTAAATCGAGCCAATGTTAAGGCTCTTCTGAATTTGGGCACAGTGACGCAGTATAAGTATGCGGCCGGTCTAGAGATCATCAGTTGATTATTAGCAAGTGTATAGTTAGTAAAGGTAGCAATTTCTGTTTGACCTTCTATATCTAGTATCCTTTGTTTTACAATAGCTTTTGCTTGATCTAATCCTAATCCTAGGATATAATTGCTTGAAAGTCCACAAAGGCTCAACTTCTGAAGCACAGCTGTTTCCCATGAGGATTTATATTTATCGACCAGAATTAACTGGGTCAGTCCATTCTGATTATTGTGTAGCTTTAGCCAATAGGTAAAGATGTTCAGCCAGATACTTGATTCCAATTTACTGACTCCTGCCTCCCTTCGCAATACAGCATTTGGAACACATCGAGCAACCTGAAATATATTCCTCAGAAACTTTGTTTGGACTCTTTCTAGAGAGATCGTGTTACTATACATCCCCAGCTGAGCTCCATATAACAGTTGAGCTCGGGCTTTAGATGTAAACAGTTTAATTGCAGCTGGGATGAACTGTGCTCCTTTACTGAAATGATAATTTTGAATGGCTGCAGCAACTCTCTGTGCGTTACTGGACACGTAATCTGAGTGAGCATTTCTACTTCCTGAAGCTTGAAAAACTATCCCCAAATATTTAAAGAGCTTAACCTGCTCAACTAATTGCCCTCCTAGGACCCAACTTCTTTGCTTAGGATGTTTTGAAAAGGTAAGGATCTTAGTCTTGGTGTAATTTATTATTAATTCCTCTTCAGCACAGTACTGGGTAAGTGATCTAAAGGCTCTCTTAAGGCCAACGGAGGTCAATGACAAGATTACTGCATCATCAGCATATAATAATAAATTGATATGCCTATGGGCTAATTTAGGGGGATGGAAGGAAGAGTTACTCAGATAAGGCATCAATGAGTTTATATAATAGTTAAATAAGAGTGGAACCAGTACACATCCCTGTCTGACTCCTTTCTTTACTTGTATTTCCTTAGTGACATATCCTTTATTGCCAAACCTGACCTTCAATCTAGTATTCTCATGAATTTTAATGAGCAACAGAAGTAAGCGCTTATCTATTGTGGAATTTTTAAGTTTGAGCCATAATCTGGATCTAGATATTGAGTCAAATGCTGACTTAAAATCAATGAATGCTGCATAGAGAGACTGACCAACTTGATGAGTGTACTTCTCTACGAGATGTTGCAGTACCATTGCGTGATCTATTGTCGATCTACCTTCCCTAAAACCCGCTTGTTCATCCCTCAAAATATCCTCAGTTTCCATCCAGTCTATTAATTTAACCTGTAGATGTTTAGCATACATTTTACTAATCTGACTTAGCAGACTGATTGGGCGAAAATTTACAGGATCATCTCTTTTACCTTTCTTATAAATTGGGATTATTATAGCTAAGCCCCAGTCTTTTGGAATTATAGCTGTACGGTCAATTACATTAAAAAGTGAGGTTAACACGGGGATCCACCAGTCTAGGTCATTTTTTATTATCTCATAGGTGATAAAATCAGCACCAGGTGCTTTTCCTGGTCTGAGTTGTTTAATTAAGTCCTTGATTTCTGCACAAGAGACTGGAGGCCAGTATGGAAGGGAAGATATATCCAGGTCCAATTCAATCATGGAGTATTCTTTTTCAGCATACATAGATCTAAAATGATCTTCCCAGATATGGGCTGGAATCTGGGATGATGGACTGTAAATATTTCTTGGGAAAGATGGTGCTACCACTCTCCAAAAGAGAGTGGAGTTATTTGTACTAGCTGCTGCTATCAGACGCTCCCAAGAAACTCGCAAATTATCCCTTTTCTTCTGGCGGATCAGCTGTTTGTACTGTTTTTTCAGTCTCACGAGTTCTGATATTGAGCAAGAGTTAGTTTCCTCTTTATACAATTTGAAAAGCCGCTTTAAAGAATTCCAGGCTTCGTGGCACTCTTGATCAAACCACTCATGTCGTGTTCTTAATTTTTGCCCAGCGAAATTACGTTGGGGAACAGTTAACAAAGACTGAATTAATTTGATTAAGTTGTTAAAACTATCTAATACCTCATCATCCGACTTTGGGTTTACTATTAATGAATGAAGGCACTTAGCTGGTTCCCTTCCCAGGAAATCTGTAAATATCTCCGCTTGATGGGGTGACCATTTAGTGCGTATAGGACAGAGGTCGTCCGACATCACTGTAATATGCTGTGTAGGGACATGCATCCTATCGAAGACCTTCATACACAACATAACAAGGAAATGATCACTCTCCGGACGACTGACAACTGAGAACTTAGACAGATAGGGTATTAAACTCATTGAGATGCCAACATAGTCTAAAAGGGAGGGCTTAAGACCAGTCCAGTGAGTGTACTCAGCTGGATAATCATCACTTGTAGACCCATTCAGAATCACCAAGTTCAATTTGGAAAAAGTTTGCATTAAGCACAATCCTCTATAATCACTATATGTGTCTTTAGACTGGCGGCACAGAAGGGGGGTATATTTACAGGGGGTAAGTGTTGGCAACGAAATTTAGCAAAGAGCGATCTATCATCTGCTCCAATTCTTGCATTAAAATCACCAGCCACTATGGTATGCGCTACAGGATATGCTGCCAATATGTTTTCCACATATATGTTCAATTTATCCCATACATGTTTTATCTGTGCACGAACATATAAAGGTGGAATATACACATTGATCAGTACGAGTTGGGTCTTATTGAACTGAAGCAAAACTGCTAGTGTATATTGGTCTAATGAAGGTAATCTAGTTACTTGTACCTGTAATAAGGTAGATATCAATATACCTAACCCCCCACAGAGCCTCCCACGTCCTGTGCCCGGTACAGCATCTAACATAATTGTCTTATACCCTTCCATGAACAAATTTTCCGCAACCCATGTCTCCTGAAGAAAAATTATATGATATCTAGTTATATAAGCCGAGAACGAGGGATCTCTACTTCTAGATTTCCATCCTGCAATATTCCAGGTAATAAAAGCCAGGGAGACTGCGTTTGTTGAATGTCATTCAGCTTCATCCATCATGGGGGCTAATGCAGGCAGTTCTTGTTGACTCATGGCACCTGCATTGCCTGTTACTGAACTATGGTAGCTTGAAGCAGGTGTCTGAATATCCTTTAAATCAATTAAGGGATCATGTAGAGACTGTTGTCCCACTGTCTCTATTTTTTGTGAAGCATCACTCTCATCTCCTATCACTGTGGTCAGATCAATTAGATCTCTAACCGGCTGGCTAGGTAAAAATGTAGATGGACTCTTCGAACTAGAGCACCTTCTTCTTTTTTTCCTCTTTATTGGATTTGAGAATTCAGGAGTTGTACATGTTGGTGGCCCACCAGAAGGACAGCTGGAAGATAATAGGTAGTTAATAGACACTGCAGCAGTAGATACTGACTGCAGCACAGTTTTAACTGCCTCTAGTTTGCACAGTATGGTTTGTTGTTCCTCAGTGGAGAGAGTACCAAACATCTTGATAAGGTCTTCCTCATCCTCCATGGGATCATCTGTTATTTGCATTTTCCTGATGATTAAATCATTAATGTTATTTCTCCGGTGTAAACCTTCTCTTGGTCTTTGGGCTGCTGGGGTAGTCTGCTGTATCAAGGATTGCTTACTAGGCTCATGATTTTCAATGTTTATATCAACCTCCTGTGCGTGTTTAAATCTCTTCCTGTAGCTTAACAGTGGTTGTACAATATTATTGTGAAAAACACGAGTAGGTATAATTGAGAATCTCCTTAGCAATTCCCTGCTTTCCAAAATCAATGCAGGAAGGGCAAAATGCTTACATGTCAATATTATTCTTTCAAAGCCATGCCATCTGGGGAGCCAGGAGATTCCTGTTATCTCACTAGAATATATCCTTCGTTGGAGGAGTTGTGAGAGTGAATAGAGTACTACTCGTCACAAACAGAAGTATTTTATTCTTGCCCAGAGGCTGGGTTCTGTTAAGTCATGAGATATTGCAACCACCACCACCACATTTTTTTTTTTTTGCATGTGTGACCTCTTTTTGCTGGATGAGAGGGGAAGCAGAGTCTTTCTGGTAGAACAGTAAGATTTTTGGAACATTGTACCTTTACAAGAAGAAAGCATGCCCATTCAGGTCTCCAGAGCCAACAGTGAATAAAGACACAGAAGAAATGGACAACTGGCCATTTGTTTATAGCATTATGAAATCTAAATGTTTATTGACCAAACTGCTTATCCAGCTTCCTTCATCCTCCTTCCCCTCCCTGCTGACAGGAGAGCTCCAAGCTGGATTGAAAATGGTTCCTTTGGAAGTCTCAGCTGGTAACAAATTAGGTTTTCTGTTGTAAGACATCTTGCTTTTTCACAATAGCCTAGACAGGCCTTTATTTATGCAGTCAACAAAGAGGATGGTTATGGCTGAATGGTAACCTCAGAGAACAACCTCACAAAAATGCAAAAGATGTGGTCCTTGGGCAGTTCCACAAACACAAACGTGTCCCCTGATCCTGCTCCAGTTGTCTATTCCTATTTTAACTACTAGGGGTAAGGTGTTGGAGGTTGTCAGGGTCCCGCTTCTTCCATGATACCTTCAGGCTCCAGACACAAGACTGATGTCATTGTTATATGCTGGTGCCAGAATTCATACAATTGAATCTGGATTCTTTTCCAAGAGGACATGGATGTAAGAAACTCTGGAATCCAGTTTGATAGACTTCACTGACATTAACAATACGGACCAAACTCCACAGATCTTCAACTGGCACGGACTCTGTTTCAGAATTCCCAGGCACATTCCCATCATCATGGGAATCACTGTTGGTTCACAGTAGGAGTCACCATTGTGTAGTGGATTGGGACACTTGGAAACCAAGGTTTGAATCTGAGCTCAGTCATGGAAACCCATTGAGTGGCTCTGGGCAAGCTGTCAGGTAAACCTCCTTTAAACAAATCTTACCAAGAAAACTCTGACAGAGTTGCTATAGATTGGGTTGACCTGAATGCACATAACAACAACAGCACAATGCATACAGCCCCTTTTGCAGTAAGACATTATGCTCACATATTCGTCTATTTGTGTGCACAGTTTCATGGAGATACAGAACCATGTAAATTGGTGTGTTACACCAGACTTTTTTTTTTTGTCCTTTTGCCTTCTTGTATTCTTTATAAGTGAATTCCTTGAGTACTTGATTTAAAAAAAAAAAAGGAAGCTCAACCTTGACTACCTTCATACAATAAACTGCCCATGGCCTTGTATTCCTTTCACTTTGTCATAACTGCTAGCCTTAATTGCATTTTTCTACTTTACTGCACTCTGATGAACAGCATCAAAGCTATTTTTAATTAAACTTCTCTTTACTTAACCATAAGAGGCAGCCAAACTACAGCAAAAAGGAAAGCTGCCTGGGTGGAGTTTTTGACAATAATTAATTACATGTATCATAACTAGAATATTTCTCCTGTTCAGTAAGCTCTTGGTCCTCAGATGCAAGTAACCATGACAGATTGGGGGCGGGGGAGTGGACCCCAATTACAAACCAATGTTTTGGAGGAAAACTATTTGCTGCTCTAGCACAATGTATTTGCATTGTAAGCTTTCCAGCAGAAGAGCTTATTTGGGAAAAGACGAAGTGCTCCCTGCAGACCAGGGGTGGGCAAAGTGGCCCTATGGCTACGTAGAGGCCTTACCTTTTTTTTCTTTCTTTTGGTGACCTTCAGCCCTTTTGGATTCCCCCAGACATCTTTTTCCCCCCTGACAAATAAAAGGGTGAATTGCTTGTCTTAAAAGGCTCCAGGAACAGTCTTTCCCTTTTAATTAGGCTTCAAGATCCTCCTGTTCTGTTTTTCAAAATCAGAAGCATACTGTTGTTGTTGTTTTCAGAATAAGGACTTCCAACAACTTCCATTTTGGAAAGAGGAGGGTTTTTGGGGGAAAAATTTTTGGCTCTTGGGTCCAGGAAGTAGCTCTAGGATCCTGCCCAGATGCTCGTCCCTGACCTATGTGGGGCTCAGCAGACAGAAAGTTAACAGGAAAGTTAATAGGAAAGGGTTACTGGATTAAATTATTAATTGATTTTTTAAAAACCTAATTAAAATAAAGAACTGGAGAAAACGTAATTACTATGTTTATGTTGAATTGTTCTTTAAAAGTTGTAATGGCCAGACCATGGAAAGAGTTAACTTGGAGCATCAGAGCAAAGAATCATGGGGGAGAGACTGGCCCTGACACCCTTTAGCCAATGGGGAAGACAATCTGGAGCTGGAGAACTATTTTCCTATCTTTTATTATTATTATTAAAGAGTTGCCCTTATATCAAGTTTGCTTTGTGCCTTAGGGCATGGCAAGGTCTAACAGGAACTTGTAGAATTTTTTTTTCATTCTCCCAGAAAATACAAGGGAAAGGGGGGAAGTGTTAAGCCTTTGGATTCTCCAGGGCCTGGAGAAGGAAAGGAAGGTTGGATCTCCAAGGTCATTTCTGCACTACTCTTTCAACATCCTATGGAGTCCTGGGGGTTGCAGTGGAGGGAGCAGTATTTAGAGGCCCCAGTAAACTGGAAACCCCAGGATTCTATAGGATGTTGAAAGTGGATTAATAGCACTATAACAATGTAATGCAGAAATGGCCCAAGAAGGGGCTTGATGGCAGCAGGTCTTCTGCTGCACGGGAAGAGGTAGGAAAGTCTGGGCAAAACCTGGGTATGCACTAACTTTCCTTTTCACCACAAAAGCTCATTCTGAAAGCCTCACCAGAATAAAGCTCAAAAATGCTGTTGATGATTTTATTCATTCTACCTTGAGTTTGGGACAGAAGGAAACATCTACATTAATATTTGGAAAAAAAAAAAATCATCCCGCCACCAAAACCCCTTCTCTTATTTTCCCTTCATCCCTGCCTTATAATCTCATCCCTTTAGCCTCCCCATTTCTTTAACATGTTAATTTCCATGTGGATCTCAACAAAATGTCTAGGAATAAAATTTTCAAAATTCAGTTTCCTGGGACAGAACCAGTACATCCATGTAGTTTGGTGTGGAACGCAAGAAGGCCAGCTGGATGCAAAGACCACTATCTTTTCCAGATTGCCCTTATTAGTTTGAAATATTTTGCCCCTGCAATTATCTAAATTCTAATAATGAGCAAAACTAAGCAAGAGATCCCTATAGTCATTGCTATTTAATAAAGAAACAGCAGGAAAATGTAACATTTGTTGACTTTTAGCACAATCTCTCATTTAATAATTAATAACAATTTACTTTTGGAATTAAGTTAATGCTCAAAGTCCAACAAAACTTGTGAATCAATTACATTAAAAATAAAAATATATTGTCCATTTGTGTCAGAAAATGTCTAATTTAATTGATAATTTGATTGATTTTAATTAACCAATTCCTCTCCTCTCCTACTCCTACTCCTCTCCCCTCCTCTTTGACTTAAACCCACAAAAAATAAAAACAAAACAATCTCAAGTGTATTAGGCCTTGTAACATTCTTTCATTGCCATCCTTACTGGTGCCACCACTCTATTGGGAAGGAAAACGGCAAAGAACAGAAGAAAGTTGCTCCTACATTCAGCTAACCAGCAGTGCCCATGCTGGCTGGGACAGTCCAGGAACTGTAGTCCAAAAAGTAACTTTCCATCATCTCTGTTCTAGTACAATCACCTGAAAAAAAATGTGCAGCTACTTTGTCTTTCCCTCCACAACAGTTTTCTCTGGAGGAGAAGGCTGAGGAAAGAAACAGTAGGTTAACATAGGCAGGTTGCTAGTGCGGAAATAATGCCTATTTAAATATATATATTTTCAAATGGAAAACTACATTTTATTGCTTTTTTAAAAAATGTCTTTGTTACTCCCAGTGAGCTAATGGCAACTGCAAGTATGTAATGTCCTAATGAGCCCCAAATTATGGTCTGCAGAATTTTCCTCAGCATGCAGATCACATTACTCACACATTGTCATTTTTCCCACCAGGCTGGTCTTAAAAAGCATTGTTGTTGTTGTAATTGTTGTTGTTACTATTATTGCAATGTATACCCTTGGTTCTTGCAAGGTTTTGCTGGTTGTTGCCACCTCAGTGTACACTTACCCTTTAAAAACTCCTAAAAGCAATCTAAAAATAATCCTAGAATATAGTTATAAAACTTTCAAACACCGAATGCCATGCAGAACAGCATTGTTTTGGCTGCCTACTGAAAGTTCCCCAGTTGAGGTGCTGCTTCAGAGAAAGCCTGATTTACACATACACACCAGCCTAGCTTGGGACACTCAACAGGGCCTCCTCTGAAGATCTCAAATTTTTGGCTGGTATCTGCCAGAATACCTGGCAGGTATCTTCCAGATATCCTGGCCCCAAGTCATTTAGGGCTTTGTAGGTCAAACCTTGTAGGTCAAACCTTGAATTGAGGTCACAAACAAATTGGAAGTCAGTTCTTGCAAGATCAGTGTTACATGATCTCTTAAGATGCATATCTGACACCAAGTCTTGTTGCTGCATTTCGCACTAGTTGCAGCTTCTAAACACTTTTCAAGAGTAGCCCATGTAGAACACATTACAGCAGTCTAATCAGGAGCTAACTAAGGCATGTGTGCCCAGATCTGCTTTCCCAAGAAAGGGTGTAGCTGGTGCACTAGCCAAAACTGGCCACAGCAGCAATCTGGCTTTCCAGAACCTGTGTTGGGTTCAAGAGCACCCCCAAGCTACAAGCCTAATCTTTCAGAGGGACTTACCAGTACACTCCATCCAGAAGAAGCTGTTTTCCTAATAACCAGCAGCACTTCTGTGTTCTCTGGATTAAGCTGCAGTCTGTTCCTGCCTCAGCTTGTCTTTCCCTTCATCCAGACAAATCAGTATTACCACAGCCTCCTATAATTCCATATAGTTGAGGATCCTCAGGAATGAGCAAGTGTACTAAATGTTCAAGAACACACATATATGCAGAATTTAGCTGTATATTGTAGTTGAGCCCTCCCATGAATAACAAGGCTGAATGCAATCTACCCTGTACATACTTACTTGGAAGTAAGCTACATCAGTGAACCCATGGAGAACACTTCTAAGTACACATTATGCTTGCTAGAGTCTTCATATTTAAAGATGATTGAATAGGAAAAAATTATTTACCTCTCCCCTTAGGCTTGGTAGATACACATGTTTTTGCATTTTCTTTTGGGAGTATTATGTGTGCCATCCCAGTGAGTGTCTCCCAACATATCTCCTTAGCTTACATATTTTTTTCTTTGATGTATCAGCTGTGCCTTTGTAAAAATTTACTCCGTTTTGCAATGTTCAGCATTATTTTACCATTGTTTTCACTGTAGTCAGATTGCTTCCTGCTCCAGCTGGTGGTGGTTGTTATTTTAATGCAATGCATGCTGTGTTTTCATGATTTTGTAAAAAATGTACTTACAAGTAGGCAAAATTAATAACAATCTGCCTGCCAATGTTGAGGCTGCCTCCTTCACTTTAAAAACAGTTCTGAGATCCCTGGTCTTGGGTGGATGTGCTGGGGAAAGGCAACTTGAGGCATAATTGGACATGACAGAGGAAACACAGTTTAGTCTGGAATTTCAAATAAATTGTTCAAATTGCATAAATTTCAAATTGTTAATGTGAAAGAAAAAGTGGCAAGAAAGCCTTTTTTAGAAATGGATTTAGGAGTGTTACTCTATCCCCATTGCTTTTCAGAGAAAATTAATAATCTAGGGCTTTTGTGTCTTATCGAAACATGTTTCCACAGAGACAGAATTCAGTGGGGCATAGGGGGAAGTAGCATGATGACAGTATGTATGAGGAAGATTACTGGTCCAGGAGACCAAACCAAACTCTGGGATTATAGAGACATCTAGTGTTTGAGAAGAAAATCTAACTCCATAGCACTGAGCTCCTCATCCCATCCCAGTTTTATGTATGCTGCAGTGTTAATCCTTATGTGTTAGGAGACCAAACACACAAGCACTTGCAGTGTGACCATTTTGAGGTGTTTTCTGAACCATTTGAATCCCACTGTATGGAGAGTTATAGTCAGCTTTAGGTTTGTGGGTATGGTTTGAGGCACACTTCTTGTATTTGCTGACCCCTGCGAAGATTCCAGTGTTTCTACTATGGAAAAAATTTCAGTATCCTCTGAATGGGGGCCAACACAGAGACAACAAGAATGTGTCACTTCTGCTTTGCTGCATTATAGTATATGGAAAAGCAGCAATTTTTTGCAATTTTTGTTCTAATTACAATGGCTTGGGCCAAATAATCATCATCATGATAACAAAAATCCCCCAACAGCAAAATAGATGAGAGAGTCTCAGCACAGTTAGAGGGCTGGACTAGGACTCTCAGCAACCAGGGTTTGAATCTCCACTCAGTCATGAAAACCCACCAGGTAACCTTGGACACGTCTGACTCTCATAGGAAGGCAATGCCAAACCTGCTCTGAAGAAATCTTGCCAGGAATACCCTATGATAAGGTGAGCATAAGCTAGGTTGACTTGAAGGCACATAACAATGACAGCAAAAATGCAACATATTTATTGGAAGATTTTTTCCCCTCAGCTGTTACTTGTTTGTTACAACAAACCTTGTATGTGGCAAGTACAATAGAACTGTTTACAACTATGCAGACGAACAGTATCACAGAATGCTTCACTGTAGGTCTGGTTCTGTGTTGATTTTGCAAGAAATGTGACCCTGAGGGACTAGGATGTCCTTTCTTGGATGCATAAAGATTAATATGACCTCTAACAATGAATGCTGAAATTTGAATTCTTTGTCCTCAATTTCTATTCTGCTGCTATCATGGTTTATGTATTAATAATCACCCCGCCTTTATCACATGCTTTCCATGTAGTTTTAAATAAACAGGGCTATTTATGTAGCCTGTCATTCTTCAAGATCATGTAATTTTAGTGGAACTTCAGCAATTCCTTTAGGCTTGCAACAACCCTGTGAGATAGGTCTGGGAGTTATATGTACCCAAGTCAGCCAACAAGGTTTATGATGGGCTCATGGCGGTTAAGAACAGCTTCCACAGGATCTTTTGTAACATTACTTGGGTCATATGGAACCTTAGTAAAGTTTTATTTTTGGACTAAAGATTCCAGACTTCCTCAGCTAGCATAACCAGTGGCTGTGTCTTTTTCTTACAACTCCTTTACACCAGAAACGTGGAAGGACATGTGGAAACACTGTGTAGTGCAGCTGTTTCCCATACCAGCACTAATGGTACAGTGACATTTGCACTGGAAGATGCATCATATGACTGGACTTTGATGTTACTGCTGAGGTTAATGTGGGAAGGAGATATGCTGAAGTGCCTCCCAGGCAGCTGAGATAACACCAGCCACAACCAACTGTAATAATAAATCACAATTCAGATAAGATGATAAAAGACTCTGTGGAGTCTCTTACTCAAGGGTTTCAAATAATAGATTTTATGAGATTGGCAGAGAAAAATGCTTTTAGCATAAAAGAAAGGGAGGCATGTGGACTAGATGTTCCATTTTTCTTGTGTTCTAAAAGTGTCATACCACTTTGTGAGAGTCTCCAAAGAGGGTAGCCACATTAAGCTGTTGCAGCAAAACCAGCAAAGAATCCCGTGGCTCCTCGGAGACAGACAGTAAGTACAGTTGGGTTTTTGTGAGCCAAGGAGCCACAGGACTCTGTTTTTCCCATGTGTGCCCACTGGAGGGCTCTGTTTGCTGTGCAAACCACAGGGAAATTTGCCAACCTGCAATCCACACAGCATGCAAATTCTCTTTGAAGAGTCTTTTAGTGTATCTCCCAACAGAAACTCTTCTTAACAAAAGCTGCTGATTTGTCCTAAGTCACTACTTGACTCATTTGTCACACCATGTCTTTATTCAAGACTTTACTGTTTTCTCCACATTTGTTGCCGGTGTATGTGGGATTTCCTTGCTTTCTCATGCCATGGTTAATACATATTTGCATACCACTCTTCCATTTATATATTATTATTTAGGCCCATTTCCTCACTGTTGTTGTGCTATTATTCCACTTTCAACATCCTATGGAATCCTGGGGTTTGCCGTTTCGGGAGGGGCCTCAGGTCCCTCCCTAAACTGCAAACCGCAGGATTCCATAGATGTTGAAAGTGGAATAATAGCACAATAACAGTCTAGTGAGAAAATGGCCTTAGTTATCTTTTAGCCTGCCTTTTCACCAAGAAGCTCAAGGATCTTCTTTTCCTCATTTTATTCTCACAACATCCCAGGGGAGCAGGCCAGTTTGAGATAATTTGAGTGGATCTGGTAAATTTTATAAGTAAGTAGGTAGTACAACTGTGGGAACTCTCAAGCCTCCATCCAGCACTATAACCACTATGCCGTACTAACTTTCCATTAAGACAGCCACCTATTTAGGAAATCTAGCATCAGCTGCTGAACCTACAAAGTTGCCTCCTACTGACTCAGCATAATCTATTCAGACTGACTGTGGCTCTCTGAGCTATCATGACTGAAGTCTCTTCCAACCCTCATGCCTTTTTAACTGGAGATGTCAGTGAATATAAAAGGATGGGCTCAGCCACAGAGCATTACCAATAGGAACAAGTAACTGATCACACACTAGTTTTGGAGTCTCCCTACATATGATCATGCATTTATGTAAGCACTTTTACCCCACTGTACATAGGATTAGCACAGCAAAATATGGAGAAGGCTCCTGTACCTTTAATGGTTGTATGGAAGAGTGGATTTTGGCTCGTCACCTGATTGTATGGCAAGTAACACTTGGCTGAAATTCCTGCTTCTACACAATCATTAAAAGTACAGGAGCATTCTCCAGTTTTCAATCTGGCAACTCTAACTCTACTGCTAGAACAGTCACAGAACAATTTATCTATCAAAAACACTAGACTGTCTCTGCCCTTGGGCTTACATTTTGAAAAAAACAAACACCCCCCCCCAAAAAAACAAACAAACCAGGGGAAGGCTCACCACTCTACAGAAAATGGAAAGGAAAAAGGAAACAATTTCAGGCACTAATGCTTTTTAATTATACAAATGCTTCATGGTGCTCTTGAAAGACCACCGAGGAAGGCAGTTCAAGAAGGAGTGAAGCTCACAACTAGAAAACTCATAAGTCTTGCAAGAGTGCGGGGACTCTTTAACAGTTGTTCAGGTCCTAAGCCAAGACTGGGCTGAGTTAAAAATATAGCATGTTTATACTTCACAGGACAAGCAACTTGCTACAAATTCTCATACATGCATCTGTTTTCCTTTTCCCAAGAGAAGAATTAATGATGGACTTTTTGCTGCCTGAGGCAAAGGACAAACATTTTATTTACAGAATAAATTTATTTACAGAACATTTTATTTGCAGAAGGTGATTTGATTGGCAGATGACTCAGTGCCTTCTCCCACACCTAAGGCTGCAGACTACTTTAGGAGCCCAAGGACTGGTTGTGTGATGTATAAACAGCTGGGAATTCCAGGAGGAAGATGCTGAAATCTGCCACTTGTCTTGCAACATCTGCTATCTAAAGCAATTGCCTCTCTTGGTCCTGTGATGTAAGAGGTCCTAGCTGCTTGTAGTTCATTCCACACCATTTTGAAAAATGTCTGATGCCACACTGTATAATTGCACAAATCTTGGCACTCACATACATAGACCTTAAGTGGAAGATCCTCTTGTTCTATCTTTTGAACCTCTATGCTCTTATTTGTGCTATGGGATCTAGGTTTATCTTTCCTTCTCTCACTATCATCTTTTGTGCTGAGCAAGGCAAACTGCTGCAGCCTCCCCTAACTTGTCTGTTATTCTTCATTAACCACACACTTGACCACACACTGGTGTTGCATGGTTACATGTATCCCAGTTTTCATCTGTGAAATGCTGGAGGGTGTGGCATGCACTTCCAGAGGAAAATGCATGCAGGGTCATCTCAGATCATGAAGTCCACTTTCTCATAGAGACGTAGTTACTTGACTGTCTATTTTTCCTCACTCTTGAATATTTGATGAAGGACAAACACCCTGTTGGATCTTATATTGGGGGAACGGTGGATAGATAAATTGATAAATAAAGGTGATGCTGATTATCTGATTAGCTTCTCTTATGCAACTGTACCTTGTTGGGCTATGTGACAGAAAAAGAAATCTTATTTTTCCATCCAAAGCAAAAGGCAGATTGTATGATATCACTTTGGGGCTTGGCTTCATAGTATTTGGGAACATATTTAGCTATAGGGTGCAATATAAATACTTAATAAATACATGCATACATAAGTAAGCATGTTATCAAACAGCCACAGATTGTAGACAGAGGTAATTTCTGCATGGGGCAAGGGAATTGCCCTGTGCCGGTACTTACCGGACCTTTGGGCTTGATGCCTGGGTCCAGCTGGTCCGGAGCAGTGTGTGGCCGCTACTCCGCACTGTTCCGGGGACAAAAATGGCAGCTTCCAGTTGGTGGAGGCTCTCCACCAACCGCTGAATCTCGCCAGCCTAAAGCCTGACCCCGGCAGATCACAGACTTGCACTGGTGCGAGCCTGCAAATCTGCACTGGAGCGTGGGAACGGAGTGGCACGCTCCGTGCTTTTGAAAGACCTCTTTCAAGCGGTCTTTCAAAAGCACACTGGATGACCACTTTGGGTTGTTTGGGAGCGGGCTGAGGTGCGGGTCTACAGTAAGTAGGTCCGACCCAGTCCACTCTCAGGTGCAAATATCCTCTCTGGAGGATGCTCTGCACTGTTTCTTTAAGCCCATGCGGAAATGGCCATTGATTCCAGAAGTGAAGCCATTTGCCTCCACAAGAACCAGCAATACTGTGGCAACTCCAATAGCTAGAAACAGTTTCTGAGGGATAAAAGATTTTGAATCTCAGAGTCTTGCTTTTGTCATATGAATGCTGCTTAGGGTTGCCAGTTTAAGACTATTTAAGGGCCAAAACCTCCTGGGAGCTGGGAAAGACCTCTTGTGATGATATAGGAGGTGAGCCCTGGTAATGTTACAAGAGGAATGCCTTATGACACAATTAAACATGATTCACTAAGCAACAACCCTACTTCCACAGGGTATGCCATTCAACTACAAATCACCAAATGTAACAAATGAAGACAATATAAATATAGTCACACTTTTAAAGGCAGCACACTTGACCTGAGATTCTTCCTCTTCATCCAGATGGCTGGAGAACTGTGGCTGGGCCCTGAGCTCTGGCAATCTTAAAAATAAAATTTTGGTCTCTTAGACCATGGCAATAGCTAATGTATCTTACCTTGTCCTCACCTCCAGGCTTTCAGCAATCCATGCTGGTTGAGTTTAGTGGGACTTGTAGTCTAACCCATCCAGAGCATATCTGGTTGGAGAATGTATTGATTTCCTCATCCTCTCCAGGTGAGAAGTTTCAGGCACAAAGCTTATCTAGGTTAATTTTTCTTTGGAAAAGGAGATCACTAAAGATTTGGAATTGGTTGGATTCATTTACTAAGATTTAAGATGAAAAATGGTGGAGGGCCACTTAAGCATGCCAGTAATAGCAAATCCATTATCTTGGCTGAGGGGCTTGCCAAAAAGGCTTTCAAGTTCCCAGCCAGATGTCTCTGGTTTTTTCTGTGGTCCTCCAGATATTTTTGAACTGCAGCTCCCATAATCCCTCAGCACTGGCTTTGCTGGTTAGGACAAAAGGGTGCTGTAAGCATTCCTATCCTACTGCTATATTATCTGGACAATTCATAGTAAGAATAGTTCAACATTGAATATGAAAACCCTGGCTTTCTAACAAAGTCAATGGTTAATGCATATGAATTAAGGCAGTATTAACAATTCCAAACCACACTGCAAAGAAAGTTCATTCCATTCACGACATCAGAGAGCTCTGATTGTTCCAAAATAAGGGCAAGCAATCAGAACCTTGCATTGCTCTGAATTAATAGAGGTGATAATCAGCCGCAATAACTTTTCTACTCTTCTGAAATACTGTGTTCTTGGGCCTTGGAAAAATTGTCCAATTTGTACCCTTCTAAAATGCACTGATTTTCCTAACTGGATTCTTCATGGTCTGTATATTTTATCTGTATAACAGGGGCTGAATCCAAGCCAGATATATCTAGAGTAAGCTTTTAAATATTAAGGCTGAGCCTTGGAACTCAGACTTTTTAAACTGCTTTTTATTGACTCTTGTTCTTTAAGAGCAGTTCAGAGCTTTATCTCATGAGGTAAGTAAATCACACAACAGGATAACAATGTTTTTGCCTGGGTCTTACCACATGACCTCATTCCTCTTCTGTTGTTCTCTAGGTGGGAGACTGTTTAGAAAGTGTTTCTTTTTCAAAGAGAAAGAAGTTGTCAGTGACCTCCTACGTAAAATAAAATACTTTCCAAATGGTCTCCCATTGGGAGAATAACAGAATGGGAATTATGTCATGTGGTAAGTCGCAGCCAAAGATACCATTGTTGTTGTTGATGTTGTGTACCTTAAGTTGTTTCTGACTTATGGTGACCCTAAGGTGATATTGGCATGGGGTTTTCTAGGTCTCTGTGTGGGTGATGTGCCCATGGTCACCCAGTGAGTTTCCATGGCCCAGCGGAGAATTGAACCCTGGTCTCTGGGGTCATAGTCCAATGCTCAAACCTCTACACCACATCTTTCCAAACTTTTCATGTTGGTGACACATTTTTTAGACACGTATCATTTTGTGACACAGTAATTCAGTAAGTGAAGGCAGCCCCTCCACCCAGGCCAGGTCTGCCATCGCTGTCACCCTCGCTGGGGGCTTCCTTGGCCCGGGGCAGCAGCAGCAGTGGGAGAGGCAGCCTCTCCACCCAAGCTGGCCCATCACTGACATCACCCTTGCTGGGGTCTTCCTTGGCCTGGGGCAGCAGTGGCAGTGGGAGAGGCAGCTTCTCCAGCCAGACCTAGCCCACCGCTACCCTCGCTGCCCGAGCCTAGCCCACAGCAGCAGCAGGAGAGACAGCCCTTCTACCCATTACATTCACGTGACACACCTACACACTTCAGCTGACACACTAATGTGTCATGGCATACAGTTTGGAAAGCTCTGCTTTACACTGTGATGGCTCTTCCAAAGATGCTGTTATCTGCTGTAATTGTAATTTGCCCGCCTCTTGTGATAAAGCCCTTAGTCTGTGGAAATTAACCAGTTACATCATCATTCTTCATATTCACAAGGCCTGGGCTTCCAATCTGGAAATTAAGCTGATCATAATAGCTTGCATGTGTGAATCTGCTAGGCAAAAACCTCACCTGGAGATCTATAAAAGAATGAATTTCATTTCATTTACACATAGGATTCAAAGACTGAAAATTTGAGATGATTCGTGTACCTTTAATAGTAATAAAAAACACTGTAATTCTCTCTTCTGCACAACTATTTAAAGTACAGGAGTCTTCGCCAGCTTTCACTCTGGCAATCTTGGGAAGGTTTATGGACCACTTAGATGCAGCTTTTCAAAAGTGGTATGTAATCATTAAGCAACAACAACAATAAATACAAAATACAACATTATCCATGAAAAACAGATGTTTGGACTGCATAGGGAAAGCTTGAAAAAAATAGATATGCTTGCACCATGTATCTAAGACTGTAAATTATTAGACCATGTCAAATTTTGGAGGGAAGGGAATTCTGCATAGTGTGTACCACAGTGTTAAACAACAAACATCCCTAAATACATTAGTACAAGAGTGCTTTCATGCAAGTCTGAGTGCCTTTTACCTCGAAGAACCATAACCAGCTTGTCCATACCTGGATTGAAGAAAAGGTGTTCCTTCCATTGCATCTTACAGAGGACCATCTGTAACAGAGGGCTATTCAGTTGATGGACGATAGTCCTCTAACTGAAGCTGGTCATCAACACAGGGTGCCTAGATAGCAGAGTAAGTGAATACACAGGTCACCTATTTCCCCTGCTATGGTAAAAAGCACTGTATTGCTTTTTCAATTACAGTAATTATTTCTAAATATTCACCTCAAATTAAATTGGTGTATGCAAATATTGAGAGCCAGCATGATATGAGGGTTTAAGAGTTGTACTCATCCATGGAAAGCCACTGGGTGACCTTGGGTGTGTCACACACTTTCAGCCCCAGAAAACCCCATCATATTTTTGCCTTAGGGTCACCACAGGTCAGAAATAACTTGAAGGCACACAACAGTAATAACATGCAAATGTTATGCAAATCTGTATCTTCTTTTTGGTAAAGGGCTGACTTCCAAGAAAATATTTTTCTAAGTTTTTCATCTCAAAAGCAATTGCCACAGACATCAGATGACACAATTAGTGCAGTAGGATCAAGGACTGCAGGGTTGAAGGCATGGGATGTTTAAAGAAAAAAGCAAGGATAATTTTTTTTCACCTGCCAACACTCTCCCAGTCTTTCCTATGCCCTTTGGGTTTAGATGCTGATCCTCACAGTAGCTGCGGGTAGGAATGGGATTAATTTTCTCAGCAACAGTATATTATTGCCACTTATCCCAGCTGTAATACCCAATAGTTTGGGTTGATCTTCAGTGGGTCATTTAGATCCCTGAACTTTACCAAAGACCCATTCCTGCTAGGGACGTGAATCATTAGAAGTAGTTTGTCCACAAAGATCAAGACTGCCTTCTGCATTTTGGATTCTTTTCAAGTATGGCTAAGGGGCTATCATGAAGATGAGTTCTTACGCATTAGAATATATCACCACAGCACTTGGTTTGATCCTGAATGTACTTCATCATCTCCAGAAGTTACCTTGCATGTAAGAATCTTTGATGGCAATGTTTTTGTATGTGAAGACATCTGAGGCAATGAAAGGAGTAACTCAAAACATAAATAAAGGGCCTTTCCCTTACCAGAAGGTGAGGCAAAACTAGTTTCAGTGCCTCTGGGATTAGGAAAGGGATGCTCTTCCAAATCAGATTATGGATTTCAAAGCACGTTTCAACCCCTCCGTACCGCCGTAATGTTAGAAATTAAACACTGTATGAAAACCATGGGGAGAGGTAGTAGCAGGATTGCCAATGACTAGATCACCAATTAGCTAATTAAAGTAATTATGAAGTTGAGTTGAATGTTGTTTTTGTTGTTGTTATCAAGGCTTCAGCTTCAAGTGCATATAATTATACCTATTTATATTCCTGCTATTTCCTTTTAATACTCCCTGGGGGATATTAGTGAAAGCTTAGAAGTTCTGTCAGCCCCACTCTGACACGAGGTTGCTGTATTTTAATGGACAGAAGCTCTGTGCCTCTTAATAGCTGAACAGGAAGTTGAAATTAAGAGATAAATGCTTCTGTAACTGCATATCCATACTATGAAAGCTTCACCTGCTGAATTTCTGTCTGCCATGCATTTATTAAAGAAACAGCGGGAGCCCCAGTGAAACAAAGAGCAGGCAGAATATTGAAGTTATAAAACAAAAGAACTTTCCCTCCCTGTGCCCACAAGCCACAGTATTTTTCCCCCCAAAAAGCCTGTATAGACTTCATTTCAAGTGATTTAATTGAGTTTTAAAAGGTCTAGACAAATTACTCAAGGGCAGAACTATGGCAAATGTTAATTGCTACCAGCTAAGGTAGTTGGGAAATGGATATGCATACACGAGGCGTCTGTAGTTTCTTAAACTTTACTTTTTTAAAAAAGTTTTATAACAGTTAATTAAAGCAGAGCGTATTTATTCACAGGAGAAGAAAATATTCCAACATCCCACCTATCTCCTAGATAAAATCAACATTACATAGTGTTGGAAAATGCTTCCCAACCAGGCATGGTCTTTAAACCTCTTCAACCATTTGCTATTAGAGCAATGAGGCCATTTCTGCACTAGACTATTATAGCACTATTATCCCACTTTCAACATCCTATGGAATCCTGGGGTTTGCAGTTACCTTAATGGCAAACCCCAGGATTCCATAGGATGTTGAAAGTGGAATAACAGCACTATAACAGTCTAGTGCGGAAATGGCCTTAGACAGTAAAGGCTTCCTGCTACCTTATACTTGCTTTTCCCATTTGCTCAGTCACCCGTTGTGGGGATGTATCTAAACAAGCATGCCATGTGACCAGAGAAACTGCCAGGTGTGTTTGCCAGCACACAAAAGACTGTTCCCTTTTTCTTTCTTTCTTTCTTTCTTTCTTTCTTTCTTTCTTTCTTTCTTTCTTTCTTTCTTTCTTTCTTCTCTCTCAAGATGGTGAGTGCAGCTCTTTTTCCTGAAACTTTCCTGTAGTTAGCCAGAGTTTAGGTGCTGTGTGTATACAGTGGCCCCTCCACTTTCCCAAGGGTTCAGGATACAGAACTCTTGTGAAACTAAAAATAAAACAACAACAACAATAATAATAGAAAAAACAAATACCCCCTCCCGGCTTGAGTGAATGTTTCTCCTTCCATTCCTTTCTGGGGCTGCTCTTTCCCATTCCCTTGCCTTTTGTCTGGGCACGTGGGTCTTCTTTCTTCATGCCCAGGCCAAAGGGAAGGTAATAGGAGGGAGAGAATGGGGAGGAAAGGCATGTGCACACCTTCCTTCTCTATACCTGAGGCCCCCCTCCCATTTGCTTTCCTTTTGCCTGGGTGTGGAGAAAGAGGCATATGTACCAGGACAAAAGGCAAGGGAATGAGAGAATAGGGAGGGGAGGCAAGTGGGCACCTCATGAATAGTAAAATTTGTGAAAATCAAGCCCACAAATGTGGAGAGAGCACTGTATATTTTTGAATGTACTTTCAAACGTAATTTGTAAACTTTTTAAACTATGAAACTTGCATACTGCCTGTTTGCCTTATTTTGCCAAAACTTGTCTCAGAGAGACCCAAGAGATTTAGCATTTCCACTTGTGAATTCTGCTAACGGAGGCTGAGTTTTAATTGAATCAGCCTTCATCTTTTCCCCAAAAAGAGGTTAACAACCTGGGAGTTCCATTAGAGTGGAATCAATTAAATGGTAAGTGAACATACAGGTAAAGGACATTAATGGATCTACTCTGGTTGGGACTAACATCAAAATTTAGGCCAACATATTTGAAAACATATAGCGCTACATAGAGGTGGGCTTCTCCTCATTAAATCACCTCCAACTATTTTGTAAGGTGTTTCTTACATCTAGTTTGTTAAAATACCAACCCACAAATTTCTTGATCTTACCAGGTCACTGAAACATGGTCAGATGAAATCATTGGACTAAATTCCTCAGATCAAGAGTAGCTTGATTTTAAGAATTAGGTCCTTTCTGCACCTTACTTGACTCCAAAGCCATCACTTGAGGATCCAGTGAAAGCCTCTCCCAGGAGGAGAGCGCTTCTGTCATGTTCTCCTCCATACCAGCTGCCTGCTGGATGGGAGGATGCACGATGGCTCCACCTCTCCCTTCTGCAGTGTAGCCCAGCAGTTTCCCAGGCTGCACTGGGGAGGAAGTGCAGCCAATGTTCTTCCTGACATTCCACATGACAAGTAAGTGCAGGAAGGAGGCCAGAGGACAGCACAATCTCATGTCATTGTTGGGAGAAACCTGGCAATAATTTAATCCGCAGTTGCAACGCGTTGCCATGGGGCCACCATAGGATCACAATGACATTATGCAGAACCGTCATCGTGATGCTGTGGCAATCCCGTGGCCATTGCTGGTTGGGAATGGTGTGCGGAAAGGGCCTTAAATATAATATGATGTTAGCAGGATGAAAGACCTCGCTAGCTAGACAGTTGTGTAAGAGCCTGTACAGAATCCCACCTTTCTGCTGATTCTGAAATTTCCTACTTCTAGTGAAAACAGCTTTGTACTGCAGGCCACAGTGAACATGTAAGCAAGGAAAGCAAGTTCAAAAAACTGTAGACCTGCAAATGTTGAATAATTCTCTTCTTTAGCCAGCTTGGCCAGGGATGAGGCATGATGGGAGTAATTAATATTTGCATACTTTCCAACATTTTGTGGATGAAGACCTGGGCATGTGTTGCCAGATCATAGGGTGTGATCAAGATGGCAAAAGTAATTAACACAAGCTAGGAGAGGCTACAGCAGTTTGCTTTTCCTGGAGTCTACATGGAAGAGCAAGATTCCATCTCCTCCTCTCCTCCCACGCTTTCTGAGTTTATTGGGTGCAAATTACTTTTGCATTTTGAACTCAGTTTGTTACAATAGAAGTAAACTGACGAAGAAGGGGGGGAAAAGGAAGGAGCAGAGAGAAACTGGGATGTCTTAAAAGCAGCTAAAAAAGTGGGATGACCAAGGATTATTCGGGATTATCTCTGCCAATTCAGGATGGTTGGAAGGTATATAGCTGGAGGGCCAAAAGTTTCCTAACCAGGATATTGAGCAGGGGCAGGATAATGGTTGAGGGCTGGGATTGCATTGACTGCCCCCGAATTACATTTTTGCATTCCCTAGTACCTCTACGGGACTAGCATTAATTTCATTACATTGTTTGCCTTCTCCAGGCTTTTCTTTTCCCTCCAAGATGGAAAGACCCAGAATTTGACTTCTGGGACACTTCCTGTTTGAAAAAGGGCCTAAAATGGCCTGGGGGAGGCAAAATGGGATGAAAATTCCTTCATGTTTCCTAGGGCTCATTTGGAAAGCTATTTTTTAAAATTAATTAATTAATTAATTAATTAATTAATTAATTGGGGTCCTGAGGCTTTAAGTGGTCTACAACAACCCTTTGCCCAACAACCCTTTGCGATAAGAGGGTGGTGTAGGGGCTTCTAGCTATCCCCACCTGTGCCACCAGTTGTGAGGACATCCTCCTGTCCCACTGCTATGGCATCAAATGTGCAGACTTTCTAGATGTTATAGGAATTCCCTGTGTGAGGCTATATTCATCTAGTTAAATGAATAGACAATGGATTGGCCAATGCAACTGTTAGGTGGATTTGTAACCAGTTGACCACCCAAACCCAAAGAACGCTCATCAATGGCTCTCCTTCATGTTGGATATAAGTGACTAATGGGGTGCCACAAGGTTCTGTCCTGGGGCCAGAGCTGTTCAACATCTTTATCAATGACGTAAATGATGGAAAAGAGGGTATGCTCATCAAATTTGCAGATGACACCAAATTAGGAGGGTTTGCTAATACCTCAGAGGACAAGATCAGAATTCAAAATGACCTTGACACATTAGAAAGCTGTACCAAAGCTAACAAAATTAATTTAAACAGCGAGAAATGTAGGTTACCACATTCAGGAAGAAAGAATAAAATGCACAGATATAGAGTGGGTGATACTTGGCTGGACAACAGTATGTGTGAAAAAGATCTAGGAGTCTTAGTAGACCACAAGCTGAGCATAAGTCAACAGTGTGATGCAGCAGCTAAAAAAGCCAATGAGATTCTAGGCTGTGCCAACAGGAGTATAGTGTCGAGATCAGGGGAAGTAATAATACCACTCTATTCTGCTTTGGTTAGACCACAACTGGAATACTGCATCCGGTACTGGGCACCACAGTTCAAGAAGGATATTGACAAACTGGAATATTTCCAAAGGAGGTCGACAAAGTGGTGAAGGGTCTGGAAACCATGCCCTATGAGGAATGGCTTAGAGAGCTAGGCACGTTCAGTCTGATGAAAAGAAGGTTAAGAGGCCATCTTTAAATATTTGGAGGGATGTCATACTGAAGATGAAGCAAGTTTGTTTTCTGCTGCTCCAAAGACTAGGACATCGAGCAATGGATTCAAACTACAGGAAAAGAGATTTCACCTAAACATCATGAAGAATTTCCTGATGGTAAGCGCCATTTGACAGTGGAATATGCTGCCTTGGGGTGTGGCAGAGTCACCTTTTTCGGAGGTTTTTAAACAGAGGCTAGATGACCATATGTTGGGGTGCTTTGTGTGTGTGCTCCCGCATGACAGTGAGTTGGACTCAATGGTTTTGTGGCCTCTTTGAACTCTAGGTTCTATGGCCATTTCCTTACTACACTGTTATAGTGCTATTATTCCACTTTCAACATCCTGTGGAATTCTGGGGTTTATAGTTTTCTGAGGCCAAGCTCTTAGGATGAGAATTGTAAATGCCCCTCCCTAAACTGCACATCCTGGGATTCCATAGGATGTTGAGAGTGGAATAATAGCACCATAACAGTATGCCCTATGATTCTAGTCCCACCGTCTTTGATAACTGCTATCACAACAGACACTGTGTGTCTGAACTGGAGCTTTCTAATATCTCTTATGTAGCATTCTCAGAGGCATATGTGTATAATATGAAAACAATCCTTCCAATCGTGACAAGCTCTCCTAACACATCTAATCCATATCCTTGATATCTCCCACCCTAATTTGCATATACACCCACCTTTTTAAAAAATCCGTTCAAACATTCAGCCAATCACCAGCGACCCCCAATATTCCATACTCTCACTCCCTGCCAACAGGTTCTTACCTGATTACATCTATACACAACCATTTTTTACCTTAATTTCTCTAACAAACAAAACAACATTCCTCCCAGTCCACGAGATGTCAGATACATAAGAATATTTATGGCCATGCAAATAAACCTCTCTCTAGACTTCTAGAAAATGGGTTCCATCTTCATCTGAAGAAACTTAAATCCACGGCTGTCTTTAAAACATGCTTCAGTTGCTCTCTTCACATATGCCTTCTAAATCAGTGGTTCTAAATCTCGTTTTGGTTCATAGACCCCTCTGAAAGTCTAATGAAAGCTATGGACCTTCTCTACAGAAAAAAAAATATTTTTTTAGACATTTTATTTATAAAAGCATAAAATACACTGCATAAAAGAAAAAAAGAGGTAAAGTACATATATGTTTCTCGGATTTACTTGTTTTCCCTTCCCCCTTCATTCCATAATTGTAATCTTTTCCCTGATTATAACCTATTTACTTAAATATCTCTTTCATCTCTTATTTATCATTTTCTTTTTCAACTCAAAATTAAGTATGTTAAATATATTAATTATATTAAGATAACACTTTGTACTGTTAAGGTCATCACCTTGTTCATTATTGTAGTTCTATAGCTAACATTTTCATTTTCATTTTCATCTTTATATTTTACTGGGCCGTATTAAGCAAAAAATGAACATTTTTTTTAACCTCTATTAAATTCTGTCTTTCAACCAATCAGTCACTCCTTTCCATTCTCTCTCAAATTGTTGGAGCGTATTATCTTTTAGTAAACTGGCGAGTTTTTCATTCTCCTTCATCTCCATAATCTTGAGTTTCCATTCTTCTAAGCTGAGTCCTTCTTTCTTCTTCCAATAGTACGCATAACAGAGTCTGGCAGCTGTTATTAAATACAAAACGATCTTTTTGTTTTCAATCAATTCTTTCTGTGATTCTATTATATTTAATAAGTATAGATCAGGTTTCATTTCAAATTTAGTTTTAAT